>VXAB01002500.1:365525-443373 GCA_013399175.1 Odontophorus gujanensis | reverse complement strand
AGAGAGAGAGAGAAAAAGTGGTGGAAAAGTGAAAGGAAGCATCGAAGTCACATATAGAGAAAAGTAGTTCTCTTTCACATTTTTTTCTTATCAAATTAGTTGAGTAAATAAAAGTTTGAGAAGCTCATCTCAAAGAAGAGCAAATTTAAAGACATTACATGTTTCATTGGAAAAAAGTGGTAGAAAATAATGAATGGGCTGAGATTAAAAAAGGCAGCTGAAATGGACAGAAAATAAGTCTGTGGGCAGGATATTCAGGAAAAAAAGACACTGCCATATCTGGTGCTGAAAATCAGGTATGGGAGCCCCATCCTCTGCAGCCATGATTCTGGAAACCCCAAACTGTGAAACATGGGATTTGGGGAAATTCTGAAACCCCAGCAGCAGGAGGTTTGCTATTTCTCTCCTTGTTAGTCCCCAGCCTTTGTTACAGTGAAATTAAATGTGCTACTTGAAGCCCAGAGCTAAGAGAACATACAGCATAAGGCATACTTCTTTTCTTTACTTTAGCAATAATTATTTCCAATCCTTTATTCCTGAAAATGGACCCGTCTAATCCTTCTTTTGGAGCATCTGTGATGACCTTGATGCATTTGCTAATTGCTGTGTAATGGACTGAATGTATTTATTAGGTTAAGTTCATTTAACAGGGGTGAGATAAAGGTTTTATTAAAGTTTGTTATAATCAAGGATGAAAATTGCTGCCCTTTCTTCCCCTGCTCTCTCTACACTGATAAATTCCAGAAAATACATGCTGGTTCCCTCCAGTATGAGCCATCTACAGATGCATGTTTTCTTTCTATAACCAGCTGTAGCTAATTGCATCAGTGCCGCCTCTACTGCTGCACATGAAAAAGAAACCTGTAATTTATTGCAACAGACCATACTATTTCTGCTGTACATCTTGCCCATTCTGTCATTCCAGTGAAGGGATTTCTCATGGTAAATTGGCAGTGCAGAAGTGGAAAACAACCTTGCTAAGAAGAAAGCTTTCAAAAACACCTCCATATGTTCTATCCAGATATTGATAAAAGAACAAACAGAAAACATATTGTTTATCTGTAGGACCATGATTTCCCATCAGCTAAAGATACACTGAGTCAAATTTGTACCTCATGTACCTTTGTTGTGGCCAGCAGAAGTACAGCATGCATGATAATAGCCCTTTCATTTCATTATTGCTTGAATAGCATCATGGTGCCTTTGAAAACATACATAGGTGAGTGAGGTGGTGCAAATTAGTGTCAAAAACAGTGGAGCTTTGCCAGTTTATACCAGAGAAAGATCTGGCTCCAGTCTCTGCCTCAGGGAACTTATGAATCATAATGTAATTCTAAGTAAATGTACTGGCTGTAAAATTCAATCCTGCCTTAAATAGCAGTGAGGCAGAAGGCGAAAGGTGAGCCCTAACCTACTTTGGAGAGGGTCACGTCAAGGGCACAGAAAAAGGCCATTTAATTGTTCTTACTGCTTTGGGGAACTAGACTGTAATGAGAGGCAGTAAAATGTTAATCACAACTACGTTGCTGGACTTAGGAATTAAATATAATTTTGCTTAAACCTGCGGATTAACAGCATGAAGGCTTCAGGGACTACCTTGATGCAAAGACTTCCCTCCCCTTACTCTGTTGTCGGTGCTGTCAAAGTCTAGCTACTAACGCTCCTGTAGCTATGTGTGGAGCTATGCTGTGTGATGGACCAAGGAACTGCTCCAGGTTAAAAATAACCCAGAAAAAATAAACTAATTAATAAGCTCATGGAACATACACTTAATAGCAGAGGTTGTGCAAAATGCTGGGAGAGCCTTATACAGCTAGCATTATATAAGTGTTAAGTACTTAGTAATTCTCAGCTGTTATTATGCACTGCTGCTATTTATTACTGAAGGCTCAGCCTCTTGTTTGCATCAAGGTGAACATCAAAAAGACTCTACGCACAGGCTGTGCAGCCAGGTGGCTGCCCCACAGCTCTGCCTCCTTCACTCACTGGGGCTGGCTTGCTCAGACTTCCCTGTGGCTCAGACACAGCTCCTTGCTCTAGCCTAGCAGCTGTAGAGGCTGAAGCCTCAAGTGTTAATTGCTCTATTACATTAATATGAAACTAGAGGGATGGAGTGGAAAATCACAGCCATTGTCTTTTCATTTACCCTAATTGACCAAGCGACAGTGAAAGAGTGGCCTAGAGAAAGCCTCTTCTTATAACACATTTGCACTAGTTAGGAAATTTCACAGAGGGATTTTTAAAATTCTTTACACCCCCTCAGTAATGCAGCTTCAAAGCTGTCACTAAGATACCGAGAGGATTTGTACCATTTTGTAGTTAGTAACGAAAGGCAGCGATGTCAGCTGTACAACTGAATTCAGGGAGCAGATCTGGAGTAGACAGTGGAGAAGATCCAGCACTGCTATGGCCTCAGCTATGCCCAAACCACGAGGGCATTTTCCCTTCCTGTGTTGTGTCTGGACCAAATAGCAGAGGGAGGATAGACATCTTGTGGGATGAAGCAAAATCTGTGGCTCATATTGTGTCACTGTAGTCCAGAGAGGTACACTGCCCTGCAATAGATCCAAGGATTGCCCTTCCAACCAGGAGAATGTTCTTCTTTGAACACAGTCCACAAAAGAACAGCTTTGTATTTAAAGAATCACAAAAAATTTGACATGTGACTTCATTTTTGTTTATCTCTCAGTACACACATTATTTTTCTCGTACTACCTTAGGATAAAAGCCTGTATGTTGACTGAAGAAAAACCCAATTAGCTTCAATGAGAAGGGTTTTTTTTTCATATCTCAATAAAGGCTGAGGACTTTTTGATTAATTTTTTCCTGCACAAGGATTTACTGAGCATATTGCACTTCTCCACTTTACTGTAATCCATTTCTCCACCTATACAGTGTGGTAATGGAAAAGCGGGGAGAAAGAGACTTCACTTTCTCCCATGCTAAACATCTCAGCTGTGCAGGCCTAGAGCTGTGTCTGCAGGTGACAAGCACTTGTCTCATAAGCACCAGCTGCTTAGGTTGTTGGGTGGGCATGATATATCCAGGCAGGACGTGCTGTTGGGCTTGCAGCCCTCAGTTTCGAGGTGTCCTTGGATTCATGGAATGATTCTCTTTCTAAGTGGTAAACCCCAGAAAATACAACACTAATGTGACTCATTGAGTAAAGGATCAAAGCTCCATACAGAGAGACTCTATACTGGTTGAAGAAAAGTTAGATGTTCCAACTATACAATTATATTTTATGCCCTGACGCATGTCCATGGCTTATGTGTGCCACAAT
The DNA here is from genome assembly GCA_013399175.1 of Odontophorus gujanensis. Taxonomy (NCBI): domain Eukaryota; kingdom Metazoa; phylum Chordata; class Aves; order Galliformes; family Odontophoridae; genus Odontophorus; species Odontophorus gujanensis. The sequence goes on along the minus strand of VXAB01002500.1, from coordinate 440,090 downwards.
TAATTGAGCAGTTCTGCCATGCAGTTTTTGCTCTCCTAAGAAAATGAGAGGAGGATAATATGAAGGTTATGTTTATAGCATGTGTCACAGCAGACTATCTCCTTGGTGCATGCAAGGCTTTTCTAATTACACCTAGAGACAGGCTGCAAATTCAGCTCTTCCTTTGCAGTAACATACTGCACATTTTGTTGCTTAACTGATTTCTTTCTTTTAGTGAGGTTTGTGATGGGAAAGGTTGAATTCAAAGCTACTTATTTAACCAAGACAGAATAGGCCATGGTATTTTCTCAGTTTGTGTCAGCTAATTTCTGCTGGTTCTCAAGTCAAGGCCTACCAAGGGCCCTTGTCTGTTTTTCAGAACACAGTTACACAAATATTTTCTTTAATGTTCTGTCCAGGACAGGAAGTTTCCACACTTTTCTCCTACCCACCTGTTTTTTCCTGTCCCTGTGCTGCTCTTTGCTCTCTCCATGGTGTCTACTGGTAATGAAAGTGCTGGTGCAATTTTCTGTGGGCCCATGCTGTAAAGAGAATCATAGCAATGATCGTGGTTAAAAAATTGTATCCTCCATACCCTGTGATCTCAGGTACGAAATCAGTCAAAATTGAAGACTTGTCTGCATGCACAGAACCTGAAGAAGATGTTTCAATAGAGGTTCATGTTCTCACAGACAGCATCAAGATGTGTGAGAGAAGCATAACTAACTGTACGTTTACAGATGCAGCATTTTGTTCTACATAAACGCAAAAGTAATGCTTTGAGTTTGACCTCATCTTCGCACTAAACCAACAAATGTGACTAGGAAGCACATGGGTTTCTAAGATACCCACTCTCTCAAAGTTACATTTCAGATGACTCTTAATTTTGCTGTGTGGATTTAACCCTGCAGATGCAGGGAATATACAGAAAAGAAGAAAGCTTTTGGGTTAAAGCAAGGTGTAAGGTCAGTTTGGGCATGGGGGCTTTCTGAGAATGTGCTGTGACTAGGTGTGTGAGATTTGGTACACCTATTTATGCCTGACTTAACTAGTAATCAAACTAAAAGTAAGCCTGCAATAGGGACTGTACAGCAGAGGGGATATCTGTATGGCCCAGTCCTCTGAAGGAGGTTTAGTTTGTCATAGGAGGATGCACTTCGTTTATCTTCAAGCATAGTATACATGTAAGCAAGCTACAATTCTGTCTTATCAGCGAGTGTGCCCACAGCCTCAAATCTCTTCACTCCACCTCCAGGATGGAGTGAAACTAATGCAATTGTGCCATTACTTGTTCAGGGGTCCTCTTTACTTTGCAGCATACTCATACCAAGGAAGAATTAATGTATCTTTTATCCTTTAAGGAATTCTTTTTATAACATGTAAAATAACTAATATTTTGTAAAGATAGAAAAAATAATGTAAAAAGGTAGCTAAAAGGTTGATGTGACCCAGGGTAAATATGGTGATGATTATGTGTGGAATATAAATAACTTATATGAAGGGTACTAATGCATAAAATGCATATTTTTCTTTAAAGAGAGATGAAGAAAATATTTACTACCTTATTAAATCAAAAGAAATATGTAATTAAAAAGCAATCACTAGCTTCAGAGTTGCAATAAGCCTTTTTATTAGGTATTAATAATTTTATAAGGTACTGGATTGCTGGAGGGCTAGGACCATATGAGTTGGTAATAAACCATCTTGATGCATCATGTTCTTTCAGTCTTGCCAATGAGACATTTGCTGTGCAGGCACTATGCATGAATGTTACACATCCAAACTAAAGCAAATGGAGATACCCTGCTTATCCTAGAACCCCCTTACCAGACTGGGCAAATCAAAATTGAGGGCACTGATTTAAAGAGAAAAGGTATGTTTTGCTGTGCGTTCACATGATGAAAATGTAGCACACAGTAATGTTGACTCCTAGTAGAAGTCTGGTAGATATGCCTAACACTTTCTAAATGCAAGAGGGGGTATGAGAGCTTGTTTTCTCTGTTGGTTATTACTGCCACTCTTGCTAGAGCTATATATATATATATATATATATATATACAGTATGCTCAGATGATACCAGTGTCATATGGCACATGAAAACCAGTGAGATTTCATATAAAGCTCTAATTCTCACCCCAAAAAAGAGTCACAAATCGAACCATTCCAATGCTAGATTCAAATATGCTCTGCGTAGTCCATTACTGCTGACAGATCCTGGGGAAAACAAACAAACAAACAAACAAACAAACAAACAAACTATTGAGAACAGATCCCATTCCTCCCATCTTTTCCACTCCTCTGACACTGAAGGCAGATCTGCACACGTGGGCCTTCCTTACTCTGGAAAACCATCTCCTGGTTTTCCAATGGGATTATGGCTCTTGTATCCAAATCTGTTAGCAAGATGACATCAATGAATTTGAAATGATGTTTTGATGTTAATGCTTCTCTAATTAGCAATGTTTGAAGTAGCTCTTCTAAACTAAGCACATATCCTAACCTCAAGCCAAAACTCAATCCAATCCTTCTTTTGAAAAAATAGTTACCATTATTTTCTTTGTCAGCATTACCTTCCTGAACACAAACCACAGCTCCCAAGAAAGAAGACAAGTCATCTACAAGCATCTTCTGCTTTAAAATAAAATAACCGTGTATAAATTTGGTCCTCAGAATGTTTCTGTGAACATTTTCACCTTGGACTCAATAGGTTTAATAACATTTTCAGCTTCTACAACCAACTTACCAATATCTTAGTACCATGAAATGTCCTTCAGAGCAAAGGAATTCAATAACAACTCCTGTACCTCCAAATCACTTTTATGTGTGGAAGGACTGTAACACCAACATCAGAGAACCAAAAACTGCATTTTGGACTTTCCATTATGGCAGCAGATGGGGCACTCTAGGACAGTTCCCTCCTAGGCTTTTCAAGTTATTTTCAAGTTGATATATTTTGGTATCTATTCTATGAATAAATCTTTCCAGGACTGTGTTCATAATCTGTTTAGGATTAGCAATAAAAACTCACTCAGAAAGGTAGAGAAACAGAATAGACAGTGTAGCTGAGTTTAAATAGTATCAGATCAAGAAGAAGACTACGTATATATGCAAAAAAAAAAAAAAATCAAAGCTAAACAAAACTGACTGACAGAAGTGAAAGGAAATGACAACCTGTCTGCTGTGCAGTCACAGAAAACTACATTTTGATGGGAGTAGCTGAGGGTAATATGAATTATAGACCAGTTGGCATATATTTTTCTCTCCTTTGCTGTGGCACGACAAGTATTCTTCCATTAGTTGAGCTTGGTAGATGACCTTTTTGACATATAGTCTTTATTTGCTTTCTTGTTTGCATTAAGAACAGCAAGTTTTATCATCTTCGTACCTGTTGTTTTTAGAGAGGAGGTTATTTTTTTCTCTTTCAGAAATTTGGTTTAGATGTGGCCATCTCAACTACAGACAAAAATGAAGCAGTGAAGTGCGTGCAAAAGAAAGTGACCCACCATCTATGACGTCAGGTTTGCGTAACTGGCAGATTTTTGTAAGACATGGAGAGTCAACAATCTTGAATCAGCTAGATTCCATTGTAATTGTACAAAGCGTGGCATACTCTGGTAAGCGCACTTTGTTATTAATAATTTCTTGACCTATATACATTTTTGAATGGATTCTAAATGAATATTCAAACCACATATATATGGAGATTATCATCTCAGACAATTAATCACTTTGCCAGGTTACAAAACCATGTATGAATGCATATGAAGATGTACTCTGCAAGTAACCACCAGTATAATTACATGACAATCATTGTGGCAAACCATACATGGTTGTTTAAACCACTGTATATGTTTTTTCCATAAAAAGAAATACAAAGGAAAATTAAATTTTATGACTGTGCCTTTCACCATGTTATGTTACACTACAGAAGTGCTCATTTGATGGCTAAGTCATCTCTCCTCATCTTTAGATGTTTTGGGGCATTATTCATATTAATCATTAAGACTCTCTGTAATACAAGGGATTATTATTGTTAAATATACTGAACAACTAGGCCAGAGGCAAGATCATTTTCTGTAATCATAAGAAGGAATTTACTTTCACTTTCTGAATTCTCAAGTTCATGACAGTCCTCTTTAATTCAGTTTCTCACAGAACTGCAGTAGCTCTTCAGCAAAGTTCGGTTTTGAAATAATATGTATTAAACTTTGTCTGTTAGAGAACAGGCTGATGAATTACTACTTCTACTACAGCATGCAGTCCCAGAGAGTCCCAGAGTTGTTGTAGTGACATGATCCATTGAGCTTCCCTGAGTTCACAGAGCCCCTCTATCTTCAGAGATGAGAAAGGCCTTCAGATTTGTGAATGACACCAAGACGTGTGGTGCAGATGACACATTGAAGGGAAGGGATGCCATCAAGTGGGACTTTGATAGACTTGAGACATGGGACTGTGTGAACCTTCTTAAGTTCAACAAGGCCAAATGCAAGGTCCTGCACCTGGTTAAGATCAGTCCCAAATATCAGTAGAGACTGGCTGATGAATGGATTAAGAACAGCCTTGAGGAGAAGGACTAGGGGATGTTGACAGATGAAAAGCTCAACATGAGGTGACACTGTACATTTTTTACAGTCTTGTAAGCCAACTGTGTCCTAAGCTCCCTCTAAAGAAGCATGAGCAACTGGAATAGGGTGATGATCCTCCCCGTGCTCCATTTTCATGAGACCACACCTGGAGTACTGTTTGCAGCTCTGGAATTCCCAAAATAAGCAGGACATAGAGCTGTTGGAGTGAATCCAGAGGAGGTCACAAGCATGCTCGGAAGGCTGGGGTACCCCTCCTGTGGTGACAGGCTGTAAGACTTGGGATCTTTCAGTCTGAAGAAGAAAAGGATCTGGGGAGACCTTGTAGCTGACTTCCTAAAAGGGGATCTAGAGGAAGATAGGAGAGGGACTTTTTATCAGAGAGTGCAGTGACTGGACAAAGGATAACGGTTTAAAATATAAAGAGGGTAGATTTATATTAGATATTAGGAATAATCCTTCACTATGCAGGTGGTGAGGCACTGGCATAGGCTGTCCAGAGAAGCAGTGAGTGACCCATCCCTGGAAGGTGTTCAAGGCAAGGTCAGATAGGTCCCAGGGTAGCTTGATTTGGTGGGTAGCAGCCTTGCCTATGGCAGGGAGTTAAAACTACATGATCCTTAAGATCTGTTTCATCCCAAACTATCATGGGATTCTATGATTTGCCTTCAAAGGCCTGACCTGGAGTGTTTGAACAAAGTACCTTCAATCTCAGATGATCATTGTCCATCTGACCTCTTTCAGAGGATCTGCAAAGTAAGCCTGCCTCCTCGTTAATTGATAACAAAGCCTGGATAAGTATCTCAGATGTGCAGACATCTATATATGGTCAGACAAAACTTCCTCTGAGTGAGAGATTCACAGACATGATAGCTATCTTGAAACTGAAGTCACACATAATTGGATCACTTTTTCTACAGTACAGGGAAATATACAGCATTGCTTTTGTGCTCTCTGCAATATTACCCAGGGAGTGAAGAAAGAAACTGAAGGGATTCTTTTCTTTAATCACTTTTGTACTCTCTTTTCTGGAACAATTATGACAGTATTGGCACAGCTTAGTTCTTTACTGGGTCAACTACTTGGCAAATATTATTTGGTAATAATTGCACAAAACTGTAAACCTTATTGGAACATTCATATTTCCTGATACTAAATCTGTGCAACTAATTTGACTCATTGCACTGTACAGATGTGGAGAGAGCTACATAAGTGATACCTGTCTTCTTCACATTCTAGTAAGCCTACGTATGACTAAAACCGTGTAGCAATAGTACTTACTGGTAGATTCAGTCATACCACAAACTATCACTTGGTCTCAAATAAACTGTAGAATTTGACGCAATAATTCCTGCTGTGAAGGAAGTTAACTCTTTCTTGTTTAACATAAACGTTTTTTTTCTCTTTATTATTGGGCTGATCATGCCACATGTTAGTGAGAACAAGAGAAAAGCTACATAGTTCTTTTCCTACGTGTTGACAAGTGAAAAGTTTCAGAGGTTCTCCCCAGCCATGGTTCATATTTAAGCATCCACAGAATTTCTTTCCTGAGAATCACAGACATATCCTTGATAAACAGGAACAAATAAACGAAGTGAGTCACATGTAATTGAAAACAAAGGTTATGATCCCTAATTAAAGCTGATTAAAGTTTGTAAACCATAATTCCATATCCTTAACCTGCTTTCTGTGATTTTTTTAAGAAGTACCTCCAGCAATTTTATCATTAAAAAACACTCTCCGCCACCCCCTCGAGAAAGAAACAGCACTGTTAGGCAGAGTGAAATGTTCCTTCATTGTTTAGATAGTATATGTAAATCCCTTTCTCCTGTATAATGATTAAAACCATTGCAGGCTGGTCATCCTTCCTGGCTGAACACCCTGACATCTTTCATATATAAAGACCACTAGATTTACTTATGACTATTTTGAAAACCTCTTTAACAACAACAGAAACAAAGTGTGCGTATAATAACTTAAGAATGTTCTTTTAGTGCTTCTTGTCACAATTTAATAGATACCCTTTGTGCTTTAGCAAATCAGCCACATTAGTCCTCACATAGCTGAAATATTTGTAGATATATTGATATTATATATATATATAATATATATACATATATTATCATTACTAACTAGCTGCTACTGCTAGTACCAATAACTCTGAGAACAGTGTTGTCCTCCGCAAAGTTCAGACTAGTCAAGAGCTTTAAGGCCAGTTCAGATAATCATAGTCACAGGTAGATAAAGTGTGAGGATATAGCAAGACTCTTCTAGCCTAGAGTGGTTCAGATGAAAACACAGGCACAAACACTTTTAAGAAGTTTGCCCTCAGAAATATCACCAAATGGATTCCAGTGATATTCTGAAGAAGATCCATTTTCACAGACCAGAAACTGTGGACTACATGCTAAATAGAACCAAAGACTTATTTACAAACATGCACTTGTTGCTGAGAATGAGAATACTCTTAGAATAGTTTCTTCTCCCTACTTCATTTCTTTTTTCAATATATTTGTATAATGGGCAGCAGATAACTATGGTAAGTAACAGTTAAAGTAACTGAGGTCAGGGTAGATGACAGTAGACAATAGTTGATCAAAGAACAGCAATTCTGCTACATTACTACTTTGAGGTTTAAGAATTTGTTTTTGTTCCATGTTGAAATGAAACCTGAAATGTTCTATCAACTGTGTGTACTGGTGGGATGAATGTGTTACTTTAATAGCTGGGTGGGGAAGGGATGGGGCAGGCATGTGCAAGACCCAAGTGCAGCTTCCTGCTCTGCCTGATTCAAGACAGGGATATTCCATCCTACACCAGGGATTTGAAACTGTTTCTCCCACATGCTCATTCAGTACCATATTAACCAGCTCTGGAGACTTTCCTTTGCATCTTTTCTCTCTTACTACAAAATAGGATAATTCAATTCAATGTTCTGAGAATCTCTGAGAAAAATTTTATATGATATTTTGGATTCCTCTGCTTTTACAGCCTGCAAGAAAAAATGATTACTGTTTAAAGAAGATCAAAATGGCAAAGGCATCTAATCATCCTAGGTGCATCTGAAGGTAGCTGTTGCAGTGTGTTAGCGGTAGAGTACATGTTATGATAAAACTGTGGATATGCTGTGTAAGTTCCTATAAATTCAAGACATGGATGCTGAAAAATTGGAAAGGAAACAATGGAAGGTAACCACAAGAATTAGGAGCACAGAACTTGCAAGGAGAAACTGAAAGAGCTGGACTAGTTTACCCTGGGGAAAGGGAAGTTGTGGGATTATCTAATAGACTACAACTGCCTAGAGGAGAATTTCAATGGAGACAAACTCAGCTTAGTAGCCTCAGACTTTATTAAGAGGTAAAGGACCCAAGCTACAATTTGGGAAAGTAAGACCAGACATCAGGAAAAATGTTTTTGTTCAGTATGATAATGGTGCAGCACTTGAGTGGATCACCAGAAAAGTTCTATCCTTCATTAGATGTTCTTCAAGACCTGGAAAGGTAAAACCAAGAACGATCTGATTCTGAATGGAAAGTAATCTTGCACAGAGTGAAAGGCTGGACTTGATGATATTTAGAAGTCTCTTCCCACCAATATCTCTACGATTCTATCAATTTGGTACTTTTTGTGGTAAATACGAGAGAAAACTCAGTTGAAAAGAGAAGAAAAAGTAGTATTTAATGCAGAAAGACAACACTGAGCATGGTGATACCATGCTGAACTATCATTCTGAACCTTCAAAACTAAGACCTCTCAGTACAGAAGGCTTCTTTAACTGTGCTTTTGGGATTCTGTATGCTATGTATATTGGGATACTATAGTATCATGGATATAACTGGAAACCTTCAAATGATTCACAACAATGGCGTGACTTGGAGGACAGGGAAATGCCCAATGCTCTTCTCTCTCTGAGATTACCACAATTCATCCAGCAACTTGAATCATCTCTGTTATTTTCAGTACAACCTACTGTGTCTGTTTGATTATTAGATTACCAAGATAAATGGTTAACCAGGAGAGGTGAGGACTAGTAACACCCTCTTTTAGCTTAAGAAAGTAGAAGATGCTTGATGAGAAATGCTAAATTGGTCTGGATAGTCCAAAGTGTAGCCTGACTGTACAATCTCTGTTATTTCGCGAGGGATTACTTGGTTTCTTGAATCTGAGAGCTGCTAGCATCCCCTCTTCATAGTAGGATGAGATCAGTGCGTTATATTGCTTCCCTGCTCCCATCATGCACAACATATGCTTAAATTCCTGAAATTTAAGATCAAATAAATATTCCACTCAAAGAAGTGAGCAGAGATGAAATGAACGCTTAGCTACCTAATCTGAAGACACTACTCCACAGAAGACTGGGATAACAATCTAAAAATGATCACACCTGAGGAGTACAGTGCTGGGTCTTAGCTCAGTAGCAAAACAGTCATGTCAGCAGAGCTATAATTGATCATGCCTCCAAATTTATAAGTGCTAAGCTATTAAGGGATCTATTCATGCTCTGACATCTCAGAATGAAATTTCTGACCACCAGATGTCTTAACACAAATCCTTGTTTGGAGTTTCTGCTGGAGGATTAAGGCTGAACCATATGATCTTCAAGTTTATATAGATAAGTTTAGGAATTAGGAATGTATATAGGTCATAGTGGAACATTTTCAGCTGACTCTGAAATCAGTTCAGGGTTGTTGTTTCAAACCAGTCATGATCATCCAAAATGCCATTCATCTAGCAGAATCAGAGAACACAGAAGATGCAGGCAGCATGAATGATCTTAGCAATCTTTTTCTCTGTCTTGAACCACAGCATTTTCCTTCTGCTCTTGAAACTAGTATCTATGTTGATGCCTATCATCATGTACACATATATCTATTTACCCATTTATTCCATGAGTCCAGTTATATATTTGTTATTCATTTGTTCTCACTGAAGTAGCTGCTGTGTGGTAGGTTGGTCTCCAGACTGTTAGGTGAATTACCATCCAAGGAGTTTATCTGAGTTTCTGTATGTTGAGGGCAAACGTCATGAGAAAGCCACAAGATTATCCTTCGTGTTATTGTAGTTTGAAATAGGTTGTCACTGTGGCCAGTATTTGTGACTTTCTGTAAGAATAAACCACATCTGATAAAGATGACAATCACTACAGTGCTAGAAGGTTAAATGAAAAGGAGAAGGATCAGTGTGAGTCATGCCATCAGGGGAAACGGTTCTACCCATTTATTTTGTTTTGTTACTTGGTGCTTCTCAAAAATGTTCCAAGATACTATACAACTTGAAAGATGACATTTTGTGTGCTGTGGAGTGCTCTTCATCTCCCACTGACAGATGTGATTATTGAAGAAACACATAACTTTTCCAAATTTGACTATAAATCTAAGGCAGCAAAAAGGCTGCCTTACTCTTCCCTTGTAGTACAACAGCAGGAAATACAACACAGATAACTGACTTTTCCTTCTCCCATCTCCTAGCAAGGCTAATCACTCTAGGAACTTCTTGTCTATCTTTTTTTTGCTGATCCTTTAAGTCAGACAAACTTCACACCTGGGTGGCCACTCCACAAACAGCAGTTACTTGTTCCATGTTTCTTTCCAATGGAAAGCAACAGATCCCATTTTTCTTTTATTTCTTTCCAGGGAGATAGCTACCTTCTTGTACAAACAGAAGGCAAAATTAATAGCATGTGTTTTTCTCAAGGCAATAAACCAAGCAAATGAAGAAAACCTACTAATCTTCCTTAATTTGCAATTGGATTTCATCCTGTATTTTAAGGTCAGGATTCCATGGTCGTCAGAGAAGTTACAGTGATACATGTGACAGATGTATGACAATTTAGTCCACTAAAATTACCATATCTTCTAATTGGCTCAAAATTTCCATGTTTAATTTAAACCTTTTCCGTCCTTTACTCTGCAGCAGGTTCTAGATCCTGCTAAAATCAAGGTCTCTCTACAAAGCTATTATGGATTTTGGGGAAAGTTATGGATCTTCATCTCGAAGTTTGTGTAGACTAGTTCAATTTCTTTTGGAGCCTACTGTAAAGGAGTAAAATAGGCTCAATTAGAATAAGAATGATGTTTGCTGCAGATCTTTCCATCTCCATGTGTATCAAGTTTTCTTGAAAATGTATATAGCAGGAAAATTAGTTTCAAACAAGACCTCTGAACTTCTGAAAGTACTTGCTTTTTAAAAATTCTTATTTTTACCGAAAGTGTGATGAATAATAAAAAGGTGTTGACTACATTCTATCCTTGTAATGTGAGTAGTATGCTTGCACAGGGCACCTTGCATATTCAGTATTCACTTAATTTCCCCTCTGAATTGACAGAGATTTACTCCAATCTAGCTCAGTACAGTCAGTGTAAGTTTTATCTCAATGAACTGCAGGGTTTAGTTAAATTAGTCAAGGAGTAAGTTATAATCTGTGTGAAGGAGTGGCTGCAAGGTTGGATGATCTTTTCTACTGAAAATTCCCACAAGTCCACTTTGAGTTCACATAGTGCAGACAGCACATCACACACCGTGAAGCCTAGCCATCTACAGTAGCCATACTCATTCTCACTTCAGAATCCATCTTTCCCATGCCCTCAGATTGTTCAAGATACCTTTACTTTATGCTGTGGTTATGTTATCCGTGTTTGAAATCTTGGTCCTTGTTCCTCTGGAGTCTGGGTAAGTGAGGAATTGCTAAGACAGGTCTAAATGGTGAGTTAGATTAAGTTAGCAACCATCATGGCATACAGAGGCAATCAATTATACACTGACTAAATAGATTCCTAACAGATAGTTTTGCTTTTCTCTGTTGAAACTGTATTAAAATGCATACTAATCACCACTCACCTGTGGAGAACAGGTTTTCCTTGGAAAACAGTAACTAGGTATCCTTTTACTCTTAGACTTTAAAAACTCTAAATCATAAAACTTAATACTCCATAACTTCAATTCTTCTAAAAAAGAATTAGCTTTGCTATGTAAAATAAGCCACTAAAGATCTCATGTTCATTCTGTACAAACTTGCAAGTATACATGTTACATTATCACAATGTCTTTGGGGTAAATAACACTTGGGTTTCATGGTAAGAACTTACCTATGCAATCTGACCTGTTTTGTTAGCTAGACTGATGATTACTCAGGAGTTAGTAGACAAGCAGAGAAAATACAGTACCATAGTATTACTGATTCTGTAGGAGAAAACTCAGTCATTTCATAAGACTTGTTACCTGAATTGTCAACAGCCAAGGAGTATCTTTTTAGAGTCGTAACTGCAGTTTCACTGTTTTCAGAATTAATTTCTGGAGAGGGATGGTAAATTGCTGCTGATGAATAGAAAATAACTACTGAGCAATTTTATTCTTCTTCATTATGATCCATGCAGCAACGGGGACTGCATGCCTAGGAAGAGTTTGCATAATGAAGTACTGATACCTCTCATGTAAATTCTGAGGAACGATGAGTAAATCCATTCTTGTAATTCCACTGAGTGCAGAGGGCTTTGTTTGCAAACATCGACATCTCTGGTTCAGATTTTCCAACAGTTTAATTGATCCTTAATAGATCACTGTAAAATGTTTTACCCCTTCACTTTCTACTATTTTCAGTCTACAGTAGCAGTACCCTCTTGAATTGATTACTGAATTATATTAGCCTTTTGGAAAATTATATAAATTCAATGTGCATTACACAAAAGGCAGAAGTAAATGTAACTTTCATTACTGGGCCTCCTAAAGAATTGCACAGAAGGAGAGAAGACTGAAAAGCTGCTCAGTGAATATGGCAGTGGGAAGAAGCCCCAAGCCTCTATGAGTAAAGGTTTTTCTAATGTAGGAGATAAAATTGCAGGATTGAACTGATGTAGAAGTACCATCTGTGAAGTTCAACTGTCCCTCATGACAGCTATTTCTACACAGTGTGTGAGCATATGCAACACTTAAATTGCTAGCTGCCCTAAGGAAGTGGATAGTCTTGACTGCTCTTCATCTGACTGTTTCCCTATCTAGTATGACTGAAAGTGATGATTTTTGGGATTCATAATTTATAGTTTTTCCTCTCCTTTTTCATCTTATAAGGATTCACCTCCAGCTTACCTTGCACAGCAGGGCTGAAAAAGTGCAATTTCAATATTGTTATTTGAAGTTTTACCAGTCTTGGCATAACTGTGCGAATCACAAGAATTCATTCTACTCCTGCATTGTTTTAGCACTAGTATAAGACCCACACCCAAAACTTTATAATTAGGAGGAATAGGAAATCCCTACTTATGACAAAAATGACAGTAGGATATTCTTTAGGGGAAAAACCTGCTTTCTTCCATCTTGACTTTTTTCACCACACATACTGAAATTAGAAAAACACACAGTTTTGGTAAGAAGTAATGCCTGAATACAGGAATCATGGGACTGATGTTGGTATTCTACGGCAAGGAATGGCCTTGGTGATCTAAAATGCCAGGCAGTCTGTCTGCTCTCTGAGACTATGATAGTCCAAGACATAGGTTTACCATTGATTTTCTGTGAATACACGTGCACATAAAATATTATCACTCGAACGTTTAAGGGAAATGAAGACAAAACATAATAAATTTGAGTGGATGGAATGTATTTTTCCATACAACTATACGGGCTACGCTGCCAGTTTATTGTGAATCCAGATCTTGGAGGCAACTAGTTGCATGGGACTTCTGAGTTGCATTTTTAATGACTAGTTTGTGTTTCTAGTCTTTGTTGGTGCAGATGAAAGGTGAAAAGCTTGGAGAGGATATATTCTAATAGCTCAGAAATTAGAACAAATAAAAGAACGTAAGATTTTCTTAACACCCTTTCCTAGATTTCCCTGTTTGTTTTTTTTTGTTTGTTTTTAACATTCGGGAGTAACGGTATTGTCAGCTCATCAAACTACTTTGCTTCAAACAGCGTGTAAGTTAGAATTTCAGGAGAATATGCTGAAATGAACTATATGAAAAAAATCCAGACAGTTGTGCAACTGCAGACCAGTGACCTGTTTGAGTCCGTATTATCTTATATATATCACTTGGAATGTTGACTCTCTGATGTATTCTCCATCCATTAATAGCTTCATTGGGAGTCATCCCTCTGCCCATTTATGAGCACAAGGAAAAATAGGAATTAGTGAATCACTGGCACATGATTTTACATGGGAAAAAAAACCATGTTGTTGCCCAGTGCACGCTTTTTTTCCCATAAAGAATAAAACATTGGGAAATGTGAACATGTGGGTACTGCCCACAAAAATGCAATGAATTATTTTTCATTCTTCACTGTTTTCTGTTTGAACACTTTAAACAGTAATAAAAAGCCCTACCACATAAATACTGCAGTGCAACACATTATACATTTTACTAATAAAATGTATGTACACTTAAATAAATATACATCTCTTTAACTAATGCACTTTACTGTTACACTTAGATTTGCAGCTGCTAACTGCTCTAAGTTATTAAGAACTCTTGTTTCTGGCATCTGTGCCTTTTTTCCATCAAGTGTTACTTCCCTAAGCCACTTTATTAACATCAAAAGAAGGTGAATTATTTAAGGATTAGAATGAAACACCTCATAGTAACAGTTGCTAATTGACTTCAGACTAGTATTTTGGCACCACTTAATGTAGCTGCTGTAATAGGACTTTACAGTAGATGGTAGCCAGAAATAGCCAGTGGACCCACAAACCTATGACAGTCAAAAACCAAATTCCACATGCAATGGAGAACTTCCAATATACTGAAGTTTGCTTGAAATGAGAAGAGGAAAAAATATAGGTATTTCTCAGCAGAAGAGAATCACAAGTCAGTGATTCATTAAATCCTGTTCTATCTTGTGCTCATCATTGGCTAGATAAATGATTATCTATGAAATTATATCTCCATAAGCGTCCTTTTCTATGACAATATAAATTCCAATGAAGTCCAATTTGTCAAAATTTCCGAGGAACATTCATTCCAGTGTGAAAAAATGTCAATATCTGCAGTTGATGTAGAACACTTTCTATGAATGCCATTATCACATATTATGCATCTTCCACATTTTGCACTCTCAGGTTGCACTAGCATTTAATTTTGCATTTTATCTTTCGAAAGCACTGAAACATTTGCAGGAAAACTTTTCCTTCAAAAACATTAACTGCTGCATTTTCAAACAAGACCATCATGCAATTAAAACTTAATGCATCATAAAAAAATGCTGATATCTAAATGAAGCTGGTGACAGTAACCACTATGGAAGATCACAGTTTATACATATGTTTAGATAAATACAGTTGTGTGGTCTTTTGATGCTGCTTTGCAGTGTAATTCATCTTGTGGCTTGCACCAGTTCAAAAACGGTAAACCTAAATATTACTCTGCATCAGTGAGATGTGTGTGGTACACAGGCAACATAAGTGTCTGCTGAGGGATCTCTGGAGAGTTTAATGAATAGTTTACTAGTGCTGCCTCCTTCTTCCAAGGAGTGCAAGGTGAAGTTGTTGAGGCTGGCTGACAAGTCACTTGTTGTAACTCTGTGGGAAGTTTGGGCTCGTTGCTGTAAAATTTGCTAGCTGGCTTTGTAGCATGATCTACCTGGTAAAGCTCTGCAAAAGCCACCAACTGCAATTTGCATTGGTTTTGGAAAATTGAGCTGGTGAGATCACTTTGCAGTACTGCGGGACATCCCCTCTACTATTTGCACTCTTGAGTTTCAGTACGGTGTGAACCTTAAAACTCAAAGTGAAACTGGCCATAGACATACAGACGTCATTGTTGTGGTACTGCTGGTACAGCCTGAAGCATCTCCAGTACCAACCAGAGGCTTTGCAGGAGCCATTTCCAGCTTTTGCAAAGGGGAGGCTTTGGCCAGTGACACTGCTATGGGTCAAATGCCTGCCTTCCACCCTGTATGCTTATAGGTACACCCCATGACTTCTGCAGCATTCCTGTGTGTATGTATCTGACTTCTTTGAAGATGTGAGCTGTGTAGAGGAAGAAAATGGAAAGACTGAGGAAAATAAGTTTGCTAGAGTCTTTTTCCAAGTCATTAGAAATACCAAGGATTTCTTGTCTAGTGGTTAAAAATACAGTTAGACTCACCAGCTATGTGTTCTGAAGAATTTTTACAACATAGCTAAACACAGATATTTTTCAATTTGTGGAAGTCTCATTTTATTTTGTATAAGAGAGTCTGAAATGCTTTCTGATTACCTTACGGTAAACTACAACTTCAGTGGGTTTGTGAAGTACTGAAATGACTTTATACTTAAACCAGTTTTGAATTAAGAATTTCTGATAAAGATATAAATATGTCATAAACAGGACATTAAGAGACAGGCATTGCAAAGATAATTTTCTTCGTAGTTGTCCAATGAATAATTAATGAGTAAGAGAAAATCTCACATAAATTAAATTAAATTTCATTACATTTAAAGACTTCCTTTTTTTTTATAGAAGAACAGCAGAACAACTATTTTGATATTCAGTTTTTTAACAAGTATCAGAACTGCTACCAATGAAAGGTGTGAATGAAAACATATATTTTGATGAAAAATCGTCAGAGAAATACAGAAAGTTGTGATGTTTTCCAGCAGTACTACTTTATTTGTCTAAATAATGAATTCCAGTTTAAAGATAATTCAAAAAGAAGTTAATGTGTCAAATTATTAAATTTCCATTATTACTGCTTCACATTTTCCTTACTCCAGTTTCATAGCAATTGCAATAGTTGCTTTTTTTCTCTATTCCCTATTATAAAAGGCAGACAAGTAAGAGAAAGTTTAACTAGTAATGGAGAATACCAGATTTTCCAGCTTGTTAAGTCAGACTATTCTGAAATGGCAGAGCAAACCGACTTAAAACTAGAATCACTGTTTCTACTAGAGAGGACCCCTAGCTTAGTTCTTAGAATAAGAGAATGAATTTTCAGTAAACAAATGTGCACAGTTCCTCTGAATTTTGTCTCTGTGAAGGTTAGATAGGGAGTTTAACTCTTCAACTGAGTATTCTCAGCATTTGTAGACATGAATATGTCAGATCTGCCTCTTGAACTGAGATAGAAAGTTCATCTTTCTAAATTCTTTCAATCAGCCAAGGAAGCCTGATCCATTAATTCTCACCTGTCGGATACAACAAATATCAAACAATTCTGTCTCCTCAAACTATTTTCACAAGATACCATATTTACTGGTATATGGCCAGTGGTTAGAAACAAATCAGATTTCCTTTGATACTCAGCACCTTATCAGAAGAAATGGACATTTCCTGCTGGTTTTTGGTAACTAACTAAATGTCTCTGATTCTTGTGTTGATTGCAGAACTTTGGGGTCCTGCAACTCCTGCTGTGTTTGTTCTTTCTAAAATTGCCCTCAACTAAATCATTGAGTGACCACATCTCAGGCCTGATTTCAAACAGCATAAGTGCACCACTGACCACAAGAGAAAAAACAGACAGAAGCCTGGAAGCAGAGCAAGGGGAACTTTCTGGACATGCACACTCATGCACACTGGTGAGCACACACACAGGCATGAGCAAACATACAGAGCACTGACAGAGCCTCTAGGAGCTTTTGTTTCTTTTCAAGCTTCCAGGAAGTCAAGAGGAGTAGCAGCTTTGAATTTTCACTCAAGCCAGACAAGAAGGATGAGAGCATGGGTGTTGAAGTGGGAAATTTTCTGTGAGATGGAGTCAGACTCACAAGACAGTCTAAGACCAATGCAGTCATGGGGAGGTCTCACTTTGTTTGAATAGGTGCTTCTTCCTGTGCTGGCTCAGAATGATCAGTTGAGTTTGTCACCACCCATATTTGTGGGTATCAATGTGATAATGCAATGCAAATCCCAGCCTATGGTCTGTGTGAAGGAAGACAAGAATGCATTTTGAAGTTGAAAGCTTTGCATGCCCATGATCACATGGGCATGACCATCTCACGCGTTAGGGAAGTGCAAACTTCTCAGCTCATGTTAATGAGAGGACTCAAACCTGGCAGTTTGTGGGAGTTATAAATCTGTCCATCACCAGACCTTTCTGCCTGATTGCTCAGGCCAACTGTTTTTGAACATGCAGAAAGAATCTTTGCCACATGATTCCTACTCAGACACCATCTCTGTAATTTAGATTATGAAAGACCTGTGGTGACTTTCAGGTTTTGTCATCAATAGCATGTTTTTGGCGTGGGTGGTGTAGCTGTGCCAAGCCCAGTACATCATGATGAGAGATCATGAACTGTTTCAGATAGTTTGCTATAATAACTTTGCCATGCTTAATTAAGTCACAGATTAATCCAATAGGAAGAACAACCTGAAGCGTATCTTTACTGCAGTGTCTGAATTTGGTCAAAATGGTAAGTCATTAGGTGCAGAACTACCAAACATAGAGGCTTGACCCTATTGGGAAAAGGAGGAGGTAAGGTACCCCATGACTCCTGCCACAATGGGCATGCTCCTCTCAGTCCTATGGGAGAACTGGGTGCCTAAAATGCCCTCCTGTAGCTTTATTTCTGGGAAATGGGCCTAAAACAATGAGTTGTATTGGTCCTCTCTGCAGATGCACAAGAGGCACTTCCCCAAACCACCCTTTTCCTGTCTCTGTTTCTCTGTCAGATGTTGCAGTAGCTTTCCAGGCTATTCTGCCTGACAAACTTTGGGTATTTGGATAATGTATGGAGATGCTCTCGGTTTCCATATATCACTGAAATCTTGGCTAGTTTTTGTGCTCTCTTTTCTCCTTCCTTTAATTGCCAGTCCTCTCTTTGATTAATAATAACAGAAGTGCTTTAGTGGTTGGGCAGTGAGGACCAGTCAGTTCAGAGTGGAGAAAAGTATATCATTAGCTTAAGTGAGGGTATAACTTTAACACCATAATAAACCTGGTCTTGAAGATCAATCTTTCTCCTCTGGAGAAACAAACATGTCACAAAACTGAATTGCTAAGCTCCAATCCCCACTGTGAATGGCCTTTGATGGTGGTGTATTGAGGAAGGAAAGGGCAGATGACACGGTTTCCTGCAAGTACAAATTTAATGATACCACACAGTGTAGCTCAGAGAAATGGGAGGTGGTGAAATGAAACATGTTGGACTCCATTGGGCAGTGCTCTGGATATTGGTCAATGCTTTTCAAACAAAAACAAACTCCAGTTTGTTCTAGAAAATGAGGAATGCAGTACAGAAAACTGGGTCTGTGCTACAGAAAGCCCAGTGATATTGGTGACTAAGAAGTTTATATCATGTTGAATAATACTGCTCCACAAAGCAATGCAGGAAAAGAAACAATTTAGCACAATGTATATGCAGATTTATAGAAAATCAGCTTATGGAAACTGCCAGTAGAGTGGTACTGATGGGCTTGCATTATGTGGGCACAGCAGAAAAGTAAAACAATGCTGAAAAACAGATTGGTGTTGTTCTCAGCTACTGTGTGCAGATGAAACTTTTATTAAGACGAGTCAATTTGCTCTGGTAGCAGCTTGGAAACTGCCTTCTACAGTTTTATGAGTTAAGACCTGCTCCCTCTCCTGTTGCTCCTTTTTGTGAGTCAGAGTACAGTGAATGAGTACTCCAGAGCTTTAGGAGTTTAAAAAATGCAGAACCAAAGGTATAGCTGTGTTCTTGTTTTCCAGTGGAGCTGCATGCACGGACTGGAGAAACATGTTACCACTACCAGTGATTTGGCAGTGACTTTTGTAGGTTAAAAGGATAATTGCCATGTTGTGACACGTGGTCCTTGTAGTTGTATACAGCTCTCACTAAAGTCATGTAGATTGGCCTGGAAGGAACAAGGATGGTGTAAAATCATCTTACCATTTCTCAGAGTTAGAGAAAAGAGAAGTCATGCCTTTTTCTTTTCAGATTGAAAATTATTCCTCTCCTTCCCAGCTGACAGTTAGGTTGTATCCAGATTCAGCTGTGTCATAAGTTTGATTTTCCACCTACGGACTTTTTCTGAAAAGCAGTGGTTTTGGTGAGGAGTCTATTTGGAAAAATTCCAGTTGAGAAGACATCACATGCTAACATCACATTGACCTGAAACAGATTTTCTTTCTTTCTGGCTAGCCTTTCACACTGATCATTTCAATAATGGAGTAGTGGAATGTACTTTTACAAATTAAGAAAAGAAAAATTGGTGAGGAAAGGTGGTATATTTTTACTCAAATTGGTGAAAAAACATGAAATTCAAGGCAGATCACTTCTTACACACAACCACTTTCATAAAAGATGAATTACGGTATGGCTGGCTGCATTCATGTCTCCTTTATTTTATTTTTCCATAAGCATTTTTTGCTCATATGAATGTTTGCAGTGATGCCAATTTTTTGATCTTCATAGAAGCACATAAAGTAACACATTTGGTGCCATTCTCAATTCTGCTATGTAAGGCAGATTACTCCAGATCTCATTTCAGGAAAATACAAATAGAAGGCAAACATTTATTTCTGCTTCATTTATTAAGAAAAGAGGAGGTTCAGTATCATCAGTGTTGCCCTTTTATCATATATGTAGGTGTATCTACACAACACATTGTGGCTTCTAAGTTAGTTGCCAACTGACTGCAGGTTATATGTTTAAAACTCAGAAAGATAGCGTATTTGGAAAAATTATTCCAGATAATTTACATGTATGTTGTAAAATATATAAATAGAACGTATGTACAAATATGATTGATAGTATATACTGTAGGAAAATAGTGATCCTACCTATTTTGCTGTAAAATTAATTATGGATCAGTACTTTCAGGTAGTGACATATAGCTTTACAGATTTCCAGCAGCACTGTTGTTATTCACTTTCACTATGGTAGTATCATGTTGCTCCAGTTGATAGGAGAACCAGTAATCAAAAATGTCAATGGTAAATGCTATAACTACAGAGGAAGAGACTTGCCGTGAAAATCCTAAACAGCTGCAGGAGTGCATTTAATACAGCTTACGCTAATAATTGTTGAAGAACTCACATGCATAGGCTGGAACTGTGGGCAAATCTCACTTTCAGGTCTATAGCTTAACTATTGGTATCTGCATGACAGCAAACAATCTGTATTTCTGTCTGCACATTACATCTCATCATATACTATGTCCACACATGTAGCAGATGTTATTTTCAGTGCTAACACTCATTTTGGACTTGTATGTCTATCAAGCTGACAGTTGCCAGTGGCTGCATTTTGTTATGCCTTTTTTGACAAATAAAATAAGCTTAACTGAATGCTCTGGCAGTGCAATCTGAAAAGAGGCTCCTACTGATTTTTTGTATTTTTCAGTGAAATATTGCTGAATAACAGCTGAATTTTCTGCTGACTTCTGACTCATATCAATTTCCAGTGCACATTTGCATAAATGTGTCCAGAATATACTAGTGAAAATGTGTGCAAATAATAAATTAAATACTCCATTTGTTTTCATTCTCTTGCTATTCACAGCACTCTGCAGGATTTTAATTTTCTAGATGTGTGCAATAAAAGAAGGCTTTTCAATTAATCCAAAGGTCTTTTTTTTTCACTAGCTGAACGTGGCAAACAATTTGATCTAGTTTACTTCATCATGTGTTTATTCTGCTGGTTCATTTGAACCTCTAGAGAAGGGGAGGCTTGGGCATACTTCACAATTCTCTACAGCTGCCTGCAAGAAGTTTGTAGTGAGGGAGGGGTTGGCCTCTTCTCCCAAGTAACAGCGATAGGACAAGATAGAATGACCTTAAGTTGCACCCGAAGTTCAAGTGGAATATTAGGAAAAATTTTTTCTCAGGAAGAGTGCCCAGGGAGGTGGTGAAGGACTGTCCCTGGAGGTATTCAAGAGCCATGTAGGTGTGGCACTGAGGGATATGCTTAGTGGGCATGCTGTGGATGGGCTGATGGCTGACTAGGTGATCTTAGAGATCTTTTCAAATCACAATGATTCTATGATTCTATTCTATGGTTGTATGTAACCTGTAGATATTACTGACATTAGATATTCACATGAATGTGTATGCCAGCAAAACAGATAGACCAAAAATGAGAAGTGAGGGTAAGAGAAAAAGAGAGGGAAGGCTGACAGATTTTATTTTTGTGAATTACATTTTTTATGCGCCGTAACTGCTTCCAGATAAATGTCATCAGCTAGACTAATCAGCCTAATTATGACCTGAAGCTTCTGAAGATATCTTGTTTTTCAACATGTTAAAAGGAGCCTGAGTAAATGATGTTTTATTTTAAATCACAAGTAATTTTCTGGAGTTAACATATAGCAAAATATATTCATGATAGGAACCAGATTAACAGGTAACTAAACTTTGATCCACTGTAAACTGCATTACTCTTCAATAGACATGGCTAGAAGGGGCCAGCATGTGGCATGAAAGAATAGCTCAGTCCCTGTTCCCATCAAACCCTTGATGTCTCTGAGAGACTGCCAACATGGATACCCATTATGGAAGCAATTTAGTGCACAAACAAGTATTTATAGGAATTTAACTGAGACCACCAAACACATTTTATAGTGGAGACCAGTCATTTGTCTGAGGCAATTTTAGGTCACTACCAACTAGATCTAATTCAAGAAAGCAAACTTAAGATAAATGTCTCCATGTCTCAGCATCCAACTCCCTGGGGCATTCAGTCTCTTTTCTGTTATAAACATAATTCCTTCATAAGATAAGAGGATTCAGTAATCCGGTAAAAGATTAGAAACAGAAACAAAGCAGAAAAGAATTCGAAATGTTTTTCAGTGATATATGAAGTGCAGTGTTCTCGTGAAGAAGAGTGAAGAAGCTCCACCAATACTCCATAATGCAAGAGATTACTCCACAGGTGAGCAGGGATCTCTTCTCCCAGAGCTCACTGCTGACATGAAGCACTTTAATTGCACAGTACATTCCTACAGTGAGCTATCTTAATTATCATTATGTATTTGCATACTTCTAAATACAGCACTTCTGCCTTCTTTCTGTCTTCAATTTTTGTTCTTTCTGTTCAACAACAGTGATAATAGAAAAGTGCTTTCAAGAGCATACCTTTTGCCACATACATGCAGCTGTTAGATGGAACAGCAACAAATGCAATCCTCTCTGTTGTATAGAGTATAAAAGTGGAGTGTATTTTCAGTCTGATTGCATAGTGTGTTTCAGATTTTGCAGGGAAATGTGTGAATTTTTTTCTCACCTGTTTGTACTCACAGGAGAAAACTTTTTTTTTCTTCTAATTATTTACTTTATAGACTATGAAGTAATGGACAAGGAACATTACAAACTGCCCCAAGAATGAAATATAAAGCAAATGTGTTTCTGTCCAGTAATGCAGTGTGAAATCTTATATGCTCTTCAAAACTAGATTGCAGTCTATTCTATGGATATAATTAAATGTGTCAGTAGTTGGAAACATTAAAAAGATTACTTACCCAATATTGTGCCTGCAAATTACCACATTCCAGCATTTCAATTTAGCTCTCCTCCGTCACTTCTGGAGAAAATCTCTTTGTTGGCCTTCATTCTACCATGTAATAGACAGCAAAAAATATGTCAGTCAAGTCTACCTACCTACTTTACCACTGAAGCGAGAATTGTCCAGGACTATCCTTCCTGGCACGTCTCAGTCCTCAATACCCAGGTATTACTGTTAATATGCTGGCTCATATCTAGAGAAGACTAAAGCAAGAACAGTTGCCTAGTTAGTCAAATATACAGCAATGAGAATGATAAAGAGGTTTAGTTATTATGTGTGATAATAGCCAAACAAGCTATTATGTAGTGGGTTGGTTTTTTTTTTGTTTTGTTTTGTTTTTTGTTTGGTTGTTTGTTTGTTTTTTGTTTTATTTTTTACAGTAGAAGTTAATGTTTATAAAGGAAATGTGTACATTCAGGAAATATAAAGAGGTGAGAAATAACTCTGAATCTGAACCGAAATACTGTCATTGTAAAATACTGAGAAGGCTTTGGATAATTAGTACTTTTTAATGTGGGGATCATAATCTAGAGTACATAAAGTTGTGCCTGTTAATAGAGGTAAAGTTGAAGTCTGTATGTAGTATGTAAATCTGTAATTCTGTATGTAAATCCGGAAGTGAAGTCTGAAATTTGAAATCGGGTCTACCTTTTGCTTTTACAGTGAGACGATACAGATAATTTGATTAGGTAACACTCTGTGTTTATTTAATCCAGAAGAAAGTACTCAGTGACCAATGACTGTGACGAGTTAGTTCACAGTGAGAAGTATTTATTCAGCTCCTTCTCTGGCATCAGACTTATTTCCAAAACATCCAAAATGTGTAAGACTACTGAGGAAACAAATAAGTCATACATGGAGCATTTATTGGCCACACTGGTGGGGAAAAGTAGTTGGCTCTTCCTCTGCAGAATGAGGTCAAACTGGGAAAAAAAAAAGAGAGTGAGAGAGAGAAGCTAAGTGGACATACAGAATGCAGCAATATCATCTCAGTATTGTTTTGTGATGTTGCAACAAATGATAATCACAGTAATATAGCACGTTTTCTGAAAGAAGCCAAACTCTACATTGCTTGTGTTCTGTCAGCTATTCCATTCACAGTAAGTTACCTCCAAGTTTTTTTTTCAGAATGAAGTAATAAATCATACCGTCTTCCATAAGACAATTTAGAAGCTCTCTTCTTTCCTAGAAAAATCCTCTTGCCATTTTTATAACTTGAATAAGTCTCTGAAAGCATTTTTTTTTTTTCAAACAGCACTTCCTTCCATTTGCTTGCTCATTTGTGGTTAAAATGTATTTATTCGTGCCATAGCTCTCAAAGCAATGAGAGCAAACATGCAAAGAGCAAACATGCAAAACAGTCCTCTAAAATAAACGACAGAGCTACAAAAGGCAATTTCTGTTATCCCCTTTGTAAATCTGGAGATATCCACAAGAAGTTTCATCTCTGGGTTCCTTGTCAGATGACCTCCATGTACAAGGCATCTGAAGTGGTGTGAGGCCCCCAAACTTCTCTTTGGATGTTACCTCCCCCAATGAATGTAGGAGCAATCTAATATTAGTCAAAATAGAAATAAATTGAAAACCTCAGCACAGTGGGCTATGAGATATTTCACTGTCATTTGTAATTTCAGCGTCAGGATTTATCATATTTGATAGGAAAGGAAAATATGTAATCAAAAAGAGTACAGGAGACTTAACACAGATAGATGTCAGGTGGTTTTGATTGTTACCACATAGCTACATTTATGTCCTTCAAGATTTAAAACAAATGCCCAATGGGAGCTGCTGTTGAGATCTGTCACCAGCCTGATGGTTACGACCAGCTTCCTGGCAGATTTTCCAGTGCAAGTTGTAATCTCCCCCAGCAACCTCCAGGTGATGGAGCTGAGCAGAGAATCTCAGTGTCTAGCAGGAATGATGACACAAGGACAAGGATTCAGCACTTCAGGGTTAAGCAATGATTGATTTTTCATGTCAATGATTGATTTTTCATGTTGAAAAAATATTCATCACACAGAAAAGCCTGAAACATTTAATTGATAAAAATTGTTGATGGAAAAATTAGCACCTGCTAGAATCAACCTTTGATAATATGGAGTTGGAAAAGCTAGACAGAACAGCTCAGTTTCCAGAGTCTTAACATCTAAGCTGACGGAATGGCAAAAGGTTTTGCAAACAGCTTTGAGGCATGAAGTGCCTTTGGCAACAGTAATACTTCCCATCACTTGCCCTGCATTTCTCTAACAATTTTTAATGGAAGCACTGAAGGTGATTCCTACCGGTCCATCCAAGTGTTTCCTCCTATTACTGCTGCATGTAGTCTGCAGTGAAGCTAAAAACATTGCAAACATGCCCAACAAGTTCTACCTTTGGGGAGCAGCCAGGGCCTGATTTCCTGGCCCAAACACACCTATGGTGACAGAGTTCATCTGTAGGAGTGTTTCGGTGCCCCACACCTCCCTGGACAAAACACCCTCTTCCCTTTTCCTGTTAGCGGCATTGCACTTTGATGAACAAAGAACAGACGTATCTCTGTGGCAGATGGACAAGAAATTACACAAGAAAGAGTGTAACGAAGTATTTCCGTCTCACATTTCTGTGGAAATCCTGTTTGCTGAAGTCAGTTTTGCCATGTACACAACCCTCACAATTTTAAGGGTGATGAAGTGCAAGGTCTGGCATCAGACCAGAGGCAGTCATTGTCCCAGCCTCTTGAGGGATGGAGGAGGATTTTGGAGATGGCCTCTCACTCATGTCTGCATCATGTTGGGTAGATGTGTGAACTACCTTGGGCTTGGGGAGGCCCAAATATTCTCTGGCCTTACAGTCAACCTGTGCCTGCAGGGAGCTCAGAGGCCAGAACAGCCAGCTGCCTTCACAAGCATACTAAATGCTGAAGGAAAGCAAGAACCATGGGCACTGGGGAGGAGGATTTATGTAACCAATGTCTAGTTTCCACGATATTAAATGTAAAATACCAGCCTTTAAAAATTACAGGGTCTTTTCCTCAGCAGCATGGGCAGTAGGTTATTTGATTTTCAGTGTGTTTCACTTGGTTTCACAGCAGCAGGTCTCCCTGTCTAGCCACCAATGCCTGCTAGTTGTTTGCTACCAACGGGTAAAGCCACAACAGGCCTAGAAGAAGTGTTCAGCACAGAAGGAAAAAAGGCCCAAGGACAACCAAGGAAGATTTCTGCATCCTTTGATGAAAGCCTCAGATGGAAAGGCAATGCCGTGCTTTATGTGTTTGCCCAGGCAGGTTGCCAAGGGTAAGCAGTTCAGCTCTCTGACTAAGGGAAAGTAAACGTATCACTAAGCCTGGTCATGGAAATGTGACCCTTCCAGAGTCACTTTTGCAAGATTGTGAATACTGATGTAAACGTGGGTAGGAGTTGCTTGCTGATGTGGAGTAATAGTGCCAGGGTGATGAGGAGTCCATGAGGAATGCTGTCCTTGCTCTGGAAGGAACAGTGTATACTCTGAAGAAGAAAGCCCAGTATTGAACATGTGGCTGAGGCTTCAGAAATTAAACCCAATCGCATGCATCCAACTAGATCCAAAACTCCAAAGCCCAGTCCCTCCACCAAGACAGAATTTGGCAAATAGTGACAGCAATGGTCATTCTGGGAACTGCAATTAGAAAGGTAGTAGGACCGTACTCTGCCTTTTTCCCTTGCTTTCACTTTCTTCTTTTCTCTATCTATTTCTTTCAGTTTGAACAATGCCAGATTTCTGACTATACTTACCTCTTTTTTCTCCCTCTTCAGGCCATTATAACATCTCAGCTCTCGTGCATTAGAGCTCCTATTATAAGCTAATTGAATGGACTGGGACAGGTACAGTTCCTCATAATTACACACCATTTCCCCACTCTGAGCAGTAACCAAGTCTCTGTACTGTGATACTTATCACAGTGTGATTAAAAATAGTTTTATAAGACTATGGAAAGCAGTGCTAAACCCATTCTTCCGATATTAGAAGCAGATGCTATGACAGAATCAGATTGAGGAAATTCATTGAGTTAATTTAGATGCATACAAGCTTTACAAGGACCAATTTACATTAAATGGGACTGGCAGTAGTTTCAGATTTAGGAAAATATTGTTTTAGTGTAGACCAAGCCTTCTTGTACAGCATTACAGTGTCCTTAAGTTCCATCCCTTGTACCAGGGAAATCAGTAGAAATCTGGATGGATAAGGAAAAGTTCAGACACATTTTTGCACATCTTTTTCAATCTGAAGAGTATATGTATAAAGAACCACAATTCATTCCAGTACTAGGAGTTAGTAGAAATACTCCTATAAAATCTATCTATCTATCTATCTATCTATCTATCTATCTATCTATCTATCTATCTATCTAATAATTTAGGCTTTTAAAGTTTTGACAGACAAAGAAAAGAAAATGTTCTGACTACTCATGAGGTTTTAGGTAAGCCTTGTTTTTTTCCCTTTCACTACTGTTCCCTGAAGTTTAAATCAAGAGACTCTCAAAGTCAGGAAGCCAGACAGACTTCCAAAATATGCAGTGACGCTATGGAGCCTGTGAACCGGAAACAGACATTTACTGTCTTCTTTCCCAATCCAATTGGCTCCAAGTATCTGTGGCTGATGTTCTGGGATTTTGGGTTGTGGCCAGAAGACCCAACCTGAGGGACTGGGAGCATCCAGATCATGGAGGTCATGAGTCGCCCCATCTCCACCCACTTCTCTTGCAGGGAGAGTTTACAACACTAGCACTTTCACAACAGGAGAGAGGAAAAAAATGAGGATGTTTTTAATCCAGTAGACTGCTGCTGATTCAGTAATAATAAACATGACTCTGTTTCCTTGATTATTCTGTACACAGCAAACATTTACGTAAAGTGTCAGTTAAGCACATGTACTGTAAGGATCTCTCATTGATGTGCATCTGCATCAATAACAAATATATGGAAAAGTGCCTTTGAGTGTTGTTTTGTGTGCCAGCATGAATAAGAAAGAGAGCAATAATTCAATTCCCAAGACCTTTAGTTTTCATCTGATATTTATTTCTGAACATGATCAAAGTACCACCTTTTGAGAAGACAATTTCTCTCTGCTGTAAAAAAGTCAGGAGATAGTGCGCTTCCCAAGAGCCTACTAGGAATGAACACTCTAAAAGTTTGTGATATTTGCAGGCAGAGAGAGGAAATTTTGTTCCTGCTATTGCTGCTGATTTTGCTGTGTGTCTTGCTGTGTTACAGACATCTTGATTGGCCTCACTGATTTAATGATGAGTGTTTGTTGGCCTGCAAAATGCAAACACATTGTAAGACTGTTTGTAAGCTAGCTAAACGTTTTCAGACAGTTTACATGCTAGAATATGTCCTTGCACACATTGATCTATATTTCCAAAGTGCATTTTCCTGTCTCAATGCACACTGTCTTTTGCTCCCATTTCACCTTACTATTACAACACGCATTATTATTGCCTAACTTCTGATTACGTGAGTACCAAATGTGATTTACATAACAGCAAGACTAATTTATGCTTTGTTGAAGATATACAATTGCATTCAGTAAGAAAAAAAAGAAGAGGACAATTGTACAAAAAGGTTAAACTCTGCTTTTAAAGCAGTGCTTGCGCTTCAATATGAACTTTATGTTTGTTTGTTTGTTTGTTTGTTTTAAAAAAGAGCTTAGTATGGCTAATATTAAATGCTTTATTTCAGGTGCAATTTTTCATATTAAAGAAAACTTAAATATTATAGGTTTTCCCATTTTAGTTGCCTTCTCCCAGAAGCCTGTCCCTCGTTTTTTCCAGCTCAGTTGTAGTATGAACATTTACCATTCACACAACTGTATCTCATAGTCTAACAGAAGGGGAAGCACTTTGGGACATCATTGAATTGTGAATTATATTTATCATTGTTATTAAAAAAAAAAAAAAAGCAAACAACAAGATATAAGTGATTTCCACTGATGCTTTGTCCAATAAGAGAACGTACTAAGATGTAGCGTGCTACTCCTGTTAATGTTAATCTTCTCACTCCCGCTGCTCACTCATTATTTAGAGGCTGCATTTTCCTTTGGCTCTTCCCACAAAAAATTCCTACCTTCCTCTCCCCTTTGGCATTTCCTATGCCAGGAAAGGACACATCAGACCTAGTCTCCTCTTCCAGACATCTCCTAATGACTCCTCTCTTTTGTTCTGAATCTCTTGAACTTCATTTTATTCCCTCACTTAGAAGATTAGCATTACATAAACTCTAATTTAAACTACAATATCCTAACGAGTAAACAAAAAGTAATGAGTTAAAAATGCAGTAAGGAAGTTTCAACTCAGATGAAAACTGGTAATCTGGAAATAGCTGACATATCTCAGAAATATCTGGGAGGCAATTTCTACTTCCAGATGTTATTGACTGTGCTAATAAAGTTCAGTGGTGAGCTTTGCTTTGCAAGACAAGCCTCAGTCATACAAAATACAGAAGAGAGAATGCACATGTGAAACCTCACAAGGGGACAAAATTGTCCTAGCTGTGTCAAGCTGCAGAGCCACGTAGATGGCAATGCACGCTGAAGCCGTGTGGGAGTATTGTGCTACCACCTCATCTCAGAAAGCATGGAGGGCTTCCAGCTCTACATACACCCTGGTTCCTCAAAATACTAATAACCTTAAGGTAACTCTTACAGTATATTTCCTAGATATTGTATAGAACTGGAGTGCAAGGGATTGCATATGTTTCACAGAAGGTGAGTCTGGGGAGGCCAGGAATCAGCTGGTACAGGAATTTCCACGTGGCCTAGAAGTCCTGCAACTTTTTGTAACTTATGCATTGTCTGTCCGCAGCCAGCTGGACAACAGTCCCGGATCCTTGGCACTTATGGCACATTTTTCCAGTAAGCTCTAATAAAATGCTTCCTATCATCCCATTTCATTGGAATGAAGAGTGTTCCCACAGAAAGTGTGCAAACTTGGCAAAACACAGTAAAACTCAAGTTATCCCAGCAGAGCAAAAATGAAATAAACCTTTCTTATCATGTAATAATCAAAGGGCTTTTCAGAGGACACCGACACTCCTTTTAGGTACTGTGGGATAATATGCTAGGTACCAGACTGCCACATTTATCCTCAGTTCTCCTCTGAACTAGAAACAAGGATAAAAAATGTAATGACACTGTCCTTAGACATGGCTTTGCAATATGCT
Organism: Odontophorus gujanensis; assembly: GCA_013399175.1. Lineage (NCBI taxonomy): Eukaryota > Metazoa > Chordata > Aves > Galliformes > Odontophoridae > Odontophorus > Odontophorus gujanensis. Next base: position 409,965 of record VXAB01002500.1, on the reverse strand, counting down.
ACATGTCTAGACTGCTGTAAAATTAGGAGGATTTTGTTTGAATGTCTTGTTTATATGACTCCCATAATAAATAGCCCGAGTCTCCATAGTTGTATTAAAAACACATTGGGGTAAATTCTATGCATAAGTACAACACTGCAAATCCACCGTCAGCTATCAGGAATTACTGTTTGGGAACAGAACTTGTTTTACCATATTTGTAGTTATTGCACTGAACAGAAGTATGACTCCAAGGTGGAAGTAAAGCAAGATAAAAATTAAGGCTCTTAAAATAAAAGGAGTGTTAAATCAGGTTTCAACTTCATAGTCATGTACTTCATCTGCAGTAGGGAAGATGCCCAGGAAATTCAAGATATTAGAAGATTCATCAACCACTGATGGCCCAATGTAGAACAAAGGGAAATGTAATTCCCCCAAAATTAATGTGTTTGAGACTTCAACCTGAGGAGAAGTAGACCTTGAAGAAGAGCTATGTTGTCCCACAGAAGATGGATGGTCAATTGGAGAAAATCTACTATTTCTCATGGTGCTTTTTCTTGCAGTATCTTACCCATATACACAAAGCCATCATCACCGGACCTCTCTGCACCAGGAGGTGCATCCCCAAGGGCTACAGAGGGACATCTGAAATGCTGGTGGAAGTGTAGTCACCTTCAGACAACATTTGTTTTTCCACAGCATCACTCAGTCAGTCACAACTGTGTGCTTTTCAGTAGCTGACATCTCCCTAGCTTTACCCCCAGCTTCAGAAAACAGATGCAGAAGCTGCAGAGAACAAGGAAGTAAACAAGGCTGAGGAAGACAGCCAGACTGAGAAGCTGCTTCAAAAAGGGACTTTTATTGAGCTTGAAAAATACAACTTAGTAAACTTCAGAAATGTTCATTCTGATCTGAGGAGAGAAACCTCAGCTGATGGCAAAAGATTTTGTTCCAGCTGCAGGATGACAAACCACCTCTGCAAAAGATCAGGATGACATTGGCCACCTTCCAGGAAATCTGCAGGAAGCACAGCACTTAGCTGCTGAGGCAATGCAGAAGAGGCTGTACAGTAATAGAAAAACTCTCTTATCTCTTCAAAAGCCACCACCATCCTGTCTACTTCTAACCAGGTCAGCTTGGGTAGGGTGCCTGTGAGGCCACTGGGACAAAAGAAAGGAGATCTCTCCTTTGCATACAGAGGCCTATTAGCTGCTTTAGCAGGTATATTAATGTTATGGTTCATTGGTCTAGAAAAGTATCCACACAAAGGTGTTTGTGAATTCCCCTTTCTTTTTGTCTGACGAAAAATCCAAGTGTGCGGTTGACAGTAGTATGGCAATCTACAAAGGTTTCATCTATAGTCCACCAATCTGTGGTAATGCCTGCAGATACAAAGGCCTTGACAGTATCATCTTGACTCAATACAATGCATACCGGCCATGCCCTGATCCCAGCACCCTGAGTTTGTGTCATTGGGTAAAGTGATTGTGCTCACAATGCAGAGGTATACTGGCATGCTTGTCAGTTGCCAGATCAACTGTGACTGTGCATACAGTGCACATTAAGACCACCTACATTGTTTCAGACAGGTTTCTGTCAAAGCAAGGAGTTGGTAACTAATGGAGCATTCACAGGGAGTACATCAGTACAGCACTTAGCAGATATCCATATCCATTTGGAACCAGGTAGGATGCCTCAAGTGTTAAAGATACAACATTTAAAGCAGGTGTTCTCCTAACTGAAGCATGGTCCAGTGAGAATATCAAGAGCATGGGAAGAAGAGAAACTGGAGTACTTGCAGCTTCTGAGGGAATGCAGCTTTTGAGGGAATCTGGTGTATAACAGTGGCAACATTTTTTGCACTAGTCAAGCATTTTTAAAGAGGTCAGCTTTTCTTTCTAGGATTCTGAATCTGGATACTTCAGGGCATTTTCACTTTGCTTAATTTTGTGCACCTAATTTAGCCAACAACATGACAAGACTATCTCCTCTGACTATCTTTACCATTAATGGAGAGACAGACTAGTTCTCCAAGAGCAATTTAATAACTAGTTTACTTTGTGCACCTCTGAATCTTCCTGATGTACCTCCTAACAGTAGAGGGAGTCTGTAGCTTCATAAATTGGCGATTTGAATCAGTGTCTAAATTAATATGTTGTACATAAGTCTCTGTAGCCCATTTCAAACCTTCTTCATAGATTTCACTGGATCTGCACTGTATTACACCATTGTTTGTGAGAGTAGAATTTGATGTAACTTTCATCTTCACTTTGTCATCTCTTAGTCTTCACCAGGAGGCTGCTGGTGGGTTTGGTTTTTGTTTTAATGTCAGTGCACTCATTTTTTAGTTTTCGGTTTGAATGGATGTGAGCACTGACTTCTCTGAGACATCTGAGGTGCTTCTTCAGTAGGGATGGCTTTCAGTAGACTCTGTAATTTGCTTTTTCTTTCCATCCCTGTGCCTCAGTGCAGTACCACATCAATTATATATATATTAATCACATCACATTTACTGAAGCAACTACAGAGTAGTTATACTAACCCTGAAACCCTCTTGGTAGGCTAAACACGTTTAAGGTGTATTTATGCTGTGCTACCTGACTACATGGATAATCTGACCAGTCCACTCTCAGGAGCAACAACTGGGGAAAAGAATGAGATTTCAGCATACCTGAAGTGAGACATGGCTTGCTGCATGCACCTCTGCAAGTTTACTCAAGCTAATCAACTTGCAACAAAGACGCAGTCTCCCCATGATGGTTATTTCCTGTGAAAGGCCAAGGCCACAGTATAGGCAGGGTAAGAGGTTCTGGGCAAACTGGTGTTAGCAACCTCAGAGTGTTTTACTCTGTCATAGCGATGTCCTGCTAGCCAGCTGGCCTGTGAGAATGTGTTGATTTGCTTCCTGCTGTGCCATACTAGGAACAAGCTCACATCTGTTAGAGCTGGGAGTGGATAGCTTGTAGACCCAGTGTACTGGGAAGGGTGACTTCTTCAAGTTTATCATGTTAAATCTGAACACACCCAATAGCTAGCAAATCATGGCTGGAATCCTCAGTTTTCAGAAGAGGAAAAATGAGTACTTGTCATGTCTCTGGGGCCCATTTTGCTCTCTAGTTTGTCATAGAGGCACACATATAACAAGGGACCTAGGAAGGTGAGTGACCCCAGATATTCTATAGGTCCGTAATACATGGGGGGCTTCAGAAACTTTGTGCTCTTTCTGGGCTTTTCCACAGTACATATTTAAGCAAAGTCTCCCTAAAAGGAGTTGATTCAGATAGAAATGTCTGGCCTGTAGCAGATGAAAACAGTGAGGAGGAAGCAGTAATTGGCGATGAATGCCCAGCTGACAGCAGAGGCATGTGCATGGGTACCTACAACATCTTCTCCAGAGAACAATCACTATAAGTGTCAGCTGAGACTGCAGTTAGTTCCAAGCATCAAGTCAGCACAGAAATAATCACTGGTTGCTAATAGTGACACCTATATCTGTGAAAGTAAAGACTTGGAGCACAGATTAATGTGAATTCATGAATTTATTAAAATGTGGTTCATAGTTCATATTAATAGAGGGAATTCCCTAATACTAGGGAAACTTGTTTATTCCAAATGTCTTCAAGAAATGTGTTGTTTAAATGCAGATGTCACAACATACATGGCTAGCTATTTGGTTGCAGTTCACAATAAGATGTGAATTGGATGTGAAAAAAAAAAAAAAACCAACAATAAAAATGTTCTTCTTAAAATAATAATTATTTTTGGTAAGAAGTTATGAATAAGGCACTGAGTAAAATCTGAGAGGCCTGGCTCTCCTGGTTTTCAGAGTGACCTAAAAATAGTAATGATGTTCTTGTTGCCACCGTTTTTTCTCTGTAAAATGTAGATAGCAGTATTTCCCTTCTTTACAACATCTTTTTGCCTTTCTTTTCCATTTAGATGCAAAACTTCTTGGAACTGGCAACGTATCCCATCTACTTCAATGTATTCAACACAACAAGCAAGGGAGCTGCAGCAACCACAGTACAAATAGCAAGATGATGATAAAAACCATGAAGAAGTTGTCATATTTTCATGACTTTTGTTACTGGTATTCCACATCATAGCATCATGTAGTGCACTGGGAGTTAAAGAGTTAATGCTGTTGTTCCATGGAATGTTGACAGTTCCGTTTACCTGCCTCAGAAGGGAAGAATGTACTATGGATCCCAGAAGACTTTACTGTTCCATTTCCATTTTCCACTCAGAGGGAAAGATGAAACTGCTTGGGAGTCACAAGGCTATCTCTTTTTCTGCTTGTCTCTGAGGTGTGTGCTCCCTAGTTGTTTTCCCTTCAATATTAGAGTAAGTCCTACCATTCTGAATACTCTCTTTCATTTATTTGATTTTTTTAGATTCAATTCCAATTATATTGCATTATAGTGTGTTAACTTGCATTCTGCTATCATATTTAGTAAATTAGTTTTCTGCCTTAGCTTGTTGCCACTGTTTTGTTCCTAGGCCCATCTCCCTACCTTTTTCCTTCCCCCAGTTCCCCTTTCCCAGGGCGTGGGTTTGTGGGTCGCTCTGCTCCACTAGTCACAGAACTAGGCCGAACCACGACAGAAAGTGAAAAAAAAAAACAACACAACAGGATGAGTGGAAACAAAGAAGAAAGAAAAACTGTTCCAAGATTAAAAACAAAACAAAACAAAACAAAAGTACAAAAAACAGTGGAGTGAGGTAAGGCAAGGAAAGGTTGTGGAATTAGACAAAAGGACTTGGACAAACTGAAGAAACAGAAGACAGAGGAAATAGACAAAAATAGACTGAAATATCAACAGGGCAAAAAATCAAGGATCAGAAAAATAGAGTGAGGAAGAAATAAGTGAAGACCCAAGACACTGCAGATTGCAAAGGAGAGAGTTAACAATATTTTTAGGATTGCCATAGACTGAACTCAGATCCTGATAGCGAAGAGAAAGTTCAATATAAAGTGACCTCTGGGTTTGGGCGCCCTCATACATACTCTGAATACCCAGAATATCCAGTGAGTCAATTAAATTAGCATGCCTGAGGATACAGGGTTGGGCTCTTATGGTGCACTTAGGGAAAACACACAGAGCCGTGCCCAGAGCAGTCTTATGGAGGAGTGGTGTGATGTCAGCATTGCCTGGGGAAAGAGTAATTTCTTGCAGATCACTGAAAATCAAAAGTGCTTTCCAGGAAGAAAAATGTGGCAGACAAAAAAAGAACACAATCATGCATGAATTATAAGCAAATACAATTCACTTTCAGATATGTAACTTTGAGTCATTGAGGAGTGCATGCACCCTGTCTCCTTTGTGACTCAAAATACGATTGAGTATTTGCAATGTGACAGAAAGTTGAGTCCATCCTACATGTCAACTTTCCCACAAAGTTTTAAAAATGTTAGACTACTCCCTAGGTTTGTAGCCTTTCTGATGACAAACACCAGTCCACACATAAATGCTAGATATTATTTAAAGTCAAATCATATGTGATTTTGCTCCTGGGGTCTGTGTTTTTCTTTCTTTCTTAAGAATTAGCAAAAATCAACACAAACTCATGGAGATGTGTGTATATGTAAGAGAGAAGAGGATGGAAGAAGACTTGGATTGTTTAACTAAGGATTTACCATGAACAGGTCAGCAAATCCCTTGTCCCAGGTCCCTGTCTCTTATTTTACACCATAAGTTTGGAGTCCAGATTGCTGGGTCTTGAAACTGTGCATTACGTGCACACCCTTTGCCAGACAAATTACAAGAACAGGCCCCAGAAGATGTGATTTCCTATTTTTAATTTTTGACCAATTCACTTCCAAACAACATGTAACGGTAATAATGTATTTACAGACCACAGCTGACAGTGCTATCTCATGAATTAACTCAATCACACTTCTTCACAAGGCTCAAGTATTTGTTCTAGAAATATACGATTTAAACACTACATATTAAGAAATACTTTCCTAAAAAACAGAACAAAGTAATCATAAAACAATCAAAATAAGCATATCAGGATCATGCACATAAAGAGCTCAGCACAAGTTTTTCTTGTTGTTTGACACGCTACTGAAATTAAATCTCTTCTATCACCAAAAGAGCTTTATTGCTTTGCCACTAAGGCATTAAAAATACACATCTTGTTCCATCTATTACCTTTTCCTAAGAGAAACATCTTGGTCCTTTTTTGCATTTTCATTCATTAATGATATCTCCAAAAATAGATAACAAATATCTCCAATATTAATGAAAGAGAAACATTGATTGTGTTTTTTGCTGTTGTCGCTGAAATCATGTGCTGTGTAGAAGGCTTGACATTTCTTGGGAAAGGAGAAGGAAGCAAGCAATAACACAAAAATGAGTAATTTTATCCTGATGTACCACAAAATACAAGTACCAGTAACAGCTAAATCAGTTCTCACCCTCATTTATATTGTAATCACAATTAAGCTAAACTGATGTAACTGAGGTTTCAACCATTCTGAATGCCACGAAACCCAAGATTCACAATGATGTAACTACACTGGCTTTAAGTAAATTTAATTACACCTCTATCAGATTTTAAGCATAAACAAATCCTTGGTGATGACATTAATGAATCTCCTCTGTTATGCCAGTGAGCGCCACCATTGCTTGCTACTGAGTCACTGTGCCAGCCCATCTTGGTACGTTGGTGCCAGAGGAATTATCCTGGATCTGTGGTTGCAGCTGGAGGCCAAGATGCTGCACTAAAGCCTCCAGAGAAGTGCAACATTCCACTGAAATGCTGGGAAATGTCCATTTGACACAGGTTTCTGCCTCAGTTAAAGGACTAAATCCAGCATGGGTGTCTGAGATACAGCTCTGCCTGACTTCCACATAGTGAATACTTAAAAGCTGGTGCTGAAATGTTTCTTCTTAAATGTGGTTTCCACTTGAAAGGTGTTTTATTTATTTTTCCTCTCAGTTTATCATACTTCATATTTTGGGAGTGAATCACTGACATCCAGAAAAGTACAATTTTTACTAGCATTGCTTGAGTCTTAGATTGCCAGCTGAGGTCCTCATGCATAAGCAGGCAGTCCCCTTAGAGGTAGTGCTCAGACACAAAACTTGTCAAACAGTAATCTTAGGAGTTGTGCAAATAAAAGGCATAGAAATATAGGTAAATAACATGTATATGCATTCTCATTATTGTAGACTGGGAGCTTTTGTTTATGACAGCAACTCAAAGCGTACAGAAAGAGACCATGCCTTGGAAGGGCCGTAAATAGTTTGATAATCCAACCTGCATCTGCTTTCAGGCTGATACAGCTTCAAATTACTGGTCTTCTCTACATGCCATTGGAGGAGGATAAAAAGTGATGATGTGGTTATATTTCTTCTGAATACCTGGGGGCATGAACACTTATTCAGCCACAAACCATTTTTGCATGAGTCAGGTGCTTACAAGTCACCAAGCATTGCTTGCCATAGACCAGAGAGGTGTAGCTTCTCTGTAAAAAAACAAGCTAAGAAATTCTGGGATCATGATGAGCTCATTTCCAGACCTGCAGAAACCATATAGAAATTCATGCCCATAGAATTTAAACATTTTGCAGTAAGGGAGTCATTCAGGTCACATGGTCTTGGCAGAAGGGTCCCAGTAATGTATCCGAGGAAAAGCCAAAGTCAAAGAGAAAGGGATGGGAGCTAGGAAAGTCACTGAAGCTAATCTCTACAGCTGTGAGAGAGAGTAGTAAAATGCATACAGGAATAGATATCAATTAACATTTGGCAGTGAGGCAGAAAAGCCTCAGGAATCTACTGGAGGATTTCATCAGGGTAAACTTGAACAAGAACTTTTTAACATCAAGAGCTCAAGGCAAAGATAGATTCTTTGTGTGGGAGAGGAGACAAAACTGTACTACAATTTTCTGGGAAGACAAGACAATACTCCCATGCCCTGTTGGAGAGAAAGAAGATAAATCCATGATGTGCAGGTGAAGTGCAAAGCTCTTCAAGCTTCCCTTTGAGTTTCACAATGAAATGAATATTTCTGGAGTCCTAGGTTTGAAAACAATGATCTTAAATACTTGTCTCTAGTAGCTAATCCTTCCAAACAAATAGCACATCTGCATCCAGGTTAAAACATTCTCCCATAACCTAGAGCAGAGTAATTAAATTTCATTGCAGCAAACTACCTGGATTCAGCAGAGTTGGAACCAGCCTTGTAGTCCTGAACAGCTTAGTCATAGCCCGATAGTCTTCCACTACATTTCATGCCACCCATTCAGTATTTTCCATTACCTAGGTAAAATTTGCCTCACATTACAGAATCACAGAATTGTAGGGGCTGGAAGGGACCTCTAGAGATCATGGAGTCCAATCCCCTGCCACAGCAGCTCCCTAGCCCAGGTTGCACAGGTAGGCAGCCAGGAGGATCTGGAACGTCTCCAGAGAAGGAGACTCCACCACCTCTCTGTGCAGCCTGTGCCAGTGCTCCATCACTGCACTGTGAAGAAGTTCCCATGCACGTTTGTGTGGAATTTCCTATGCATTAGTTTGTGGCCATTTCCCCATGTCCTATCCTACTGTAAATAACAATATGAATGTGGAGCTTTCCACATGTCACGACACAAAAGTGTCCTCATGTAATAGCTCTGCATCAGCCAGTGTCATCAACAGTTTTAAAGTATGGCTTGAAGCAGAAGCATGAGAGACAGAGTGCTTAGGTGGGAGATCTCAGAGCATCCCACTGGACTGATCCGGTACAACTATACTGATAAATTACGCAGTGTCAGGTGGCATGGAGTGGGGTGCTGGGACTTCGTCATGCTATTTAACCCAGACTTGCTAGCGTTCCTCAGGATAACTTGGGCTGAAGCCCAAGGGCCTCAGGCCCTGCTCCAAGGAATTGGGGCGTGCAACACAGTTGCTGTGTTCAGAAGGTGACACAGAGCTGAAGAGTACCCTGGCACTATGTTGCTTCAGGGTACATGGTGTGATTTCTTGAGGCTTCTACGTCTCCCATGTCTTGGGTGCTAAGTTTTCACTGTGTCTGTGAGAAAAGACTTTAAAGGCTTTCAATTCATCCTAATGAGGTACAGATTTACTGGTGGAAAAAAAAAAAAAAAAAGGAGAAGAAAATTTTTGAGAGATAGAAAACACTGTTTCCTGCCTGCTTTAGCCTGAAGTCCTTACGGGATGAAAGTTGCATTTATGCTGTATTAGATACGGGAGTAACATGCAGATAAGAGATGTGTGTCTTTTCCAAGATGAAAATGTGCTGGCTTCAGCCCTGATCATTGTAGTCTTTAGGGTAGATCAAAAGTAACTTAAAGTAGGGGTGAATGGCTTTTTGACAGCGCAGATCAAACCTCCAGATTCTTCTTTTTAGTACAATGGTTCTGAGCCACTTCAGGTCAAAGAGATGCTAGACCATCTTGCTTCTGCTGCTGGCAGGCAGGAGTAGAAGGAACTTCCTCCCCAGTCTGATAAGAGGCAACATTGTACAGCTATGCACTGAAGCTGTGCTTGGATTTCAGGAATTTGCTTATTGCTTCATGTGCTGCAGTATACGAAAGGATCAGATACTCTCAGTGAACCAGGTTCCTGTTTTGACAGAAAGAGGAAAGTACACAGTGAGACATAGATAATTTATCTGTCTTTGCAGCAAATTTACTTTTTTTTTTTTCATTTTATATTATGTGGGCAATAAAAAACTATTTACAAGGCACACAAATTTCAGTTTATAGCTAGAAAGATGTTTCTCTCTGTCTGTGTTGTCTCTGCAAGTGTCAAAACAGACTTGTATTTCATACCAATGAAACATGACTTCCATGCCAAGAACAGCAAGAAACAAAACAAAATGAAGCTATTTCCTCAGAAAAAAAAAATATATATAAAATAAAAAATCTGACTCTTACAAATCTGCCTCTGATCCTGTAATTGGGCTGGTGGGAGAAGACACCATGGGAACACATACAGCAGCCTGCCTGTGTCGATCCATTCCAGTAGGCCCCCCTGTAGTCTCCAGACCGTACTGGGAGGATGCTTCTTTTCCTTGATTAGTTCCTTACTTCTCAAGTGTTCCAGCTCATTTCAGAGGGCAAAGGGTTGTGAATTTAGCCCAGAGTGTGAAATCCAGAATTATTGCTAGAGCTGGTTAAAAAATTTTCCAATGGAATGTTTTTTTTCCATCAGAAAATGCCATTTTGTCAAACCAAAACTGTTCTCTGAGGCATGTTGATTTTCACAACCTTTTGTTTTGGGGAAAGAATTGGTAAGAAGTATTGTGAGAAGGTCAAAATATTCCATTTCAACATTTCTGGAATGGATGCTAAGGGAGAGGAGGTGTTTTACAAAGCTACTTTTAGTTTCAAACTGTAATTTGCTTTCTATTACAGAAAGAAAAGCATTGTGATAGAAGGATTTTTTTTTCAGTCATGCCAATTCATTTGTTTTCATTCTGAATCAGAGCAAAGTAAATATTAATTTTATAGAACTCCTTTGGAGGTGAAAATTTGTTGTACTTTCACAGCATTAGTTAGGGCTATGGAGAGTTTTGAATTTAATGGAGATACATTTTATCCATTAATCTTTGCAGCAAGTGCTTAGATAATGATTTGATCCTAGCAATTTTCTTAGCTAAACAAAAAACAACATTCATACAAACAACACTTGGCTTAAATAAATGGTCACAAATAGTGAACAATGAATTAATAAAACATGCAAATGTGACAGATGATTGTGATTTATCACTGTTTTACTGTACAGATTTTTAAAGAGAAAGACAGATTTCATGCTTGTGAACTCTGAAATGATAATAGGTAGTAGATATTAATATATTTTGAGTAATGTTTTTAAGCATGGCTCTGTCTTAGCTAGAAAATTTAATTTCTTGTTCAGTTAATTCCAGCTGAATTAGAATGTGCTTAATTAAACCAGGTCTACCTATCTATCTGTCTGGCTATCTATCTATTTATCTACTTACTTACGTGTTGGTGAAATATTTTGTATTGCTTGCATGTCCTCATCGTTCTTATTTTCTACACTTGATGCTCTAGGTCTAGTAAGTCACCGAGAATGCATAGGTTTGTCACAAATAAATAAAAGGATTGAATACTGTTATCAGTGCTTAGTTCTAAAATAATGCGTCACAGAGAGATTTCTCCATATTTATACTTTTTCAGCTATAATCTACATGGTTTTTCTTAAACAATTAAACAGTCCAGAACTGTACATTAACTTACAACACATTTGCAAATCTAAAAAGATTTTGAAAAATGAAGGAAACAAAGATGCTAGAGCATATTGTGGACCTAAAACAAAGAGCATCACTGTTTAATCCTGTCAGATTTCTAAGTACTTTCTTCTTTAATAAGAGAATAGTGTAATTAATATGAATCTAGAAACCTGGCCTAAGCAGAGACATATTTCCATCACTTGCGGGCAGAACAGACACGTCCAATGCTGTGAGAAAGGAGGTGCTACCTTCAATGGGAATAGCCTCTCCTGCCACCACTTTTGCTGGCCCAGTTCTGACAAAGCAGCAGCTTCTAGTTCTGTTGATTTAGTCCCCCAAAACTGCAGGGGTGGATTAGAAACTTCAGGGTCCTTCTTATTGCTTTCTGATCTTTGAACTCAGTTCCCTAAGAGACCATCTGAGATCCACAGTTATTTGCTTGACACCAACAGATGATGGGATTTTTGTGTGGAGAGCATCAGAAAGCATCAACATCCCCATTCTTTCTATGTTGGCTGCAGGTCCAGAGGAAGTGTCTCCTGTATATACACTTTGGAAAACAAGACCAGTAAATCTTGACTGTAATCTACAAAGTATTATTCTTTTTTAAATCAGTAATACTATCTCTTCTGCTAGCATAAAGCACACTGAGCCTAGCAAGTCTTTAAAGATTATGAAAACAAAAAAAGCCAACATTGTAATTCAACTCAGCTGAAGAAACAGAACATAAATGAGCATTCCTTATCTATTCCATTTTCATATGTGTATGATAAAGTTGAAGGAAACAGATCAAATTCAAAAAGTGTGCATGATGTATGAATTAGAATACCTGTGTATGTGTACACAAATTCAGTACCACAATTTATAGAAGGTTTATGTTTGTCCTTTTTGGAAGTATTCATAGGATGAAACAACCAATTATTGTAGTTTAAAGAATAAAACAACTCATTTCTTTAGAATATGAACTGTGCTACCGTTTATAAAGACCATAATGTAACATTCACCATCAGGCATTTATAGAAGCAATAAATACTACAGGAAAGAGGCTTTGTTAAGATCTTAAAAATGTGCTCCCTGGGCCTTTCAGGTTTCTTTCAGTCTCTTCTTGCCCTTGTTGTCACGATAGCCTTCCATTTCATCCTCCCATGGCAGAGCATGGCCACAAGTCCTCTGTTTATGCCTCCATTTGCTGCCAGGCTCAGAAAACTACTTTCTCATCCCTCCTTAAGTTTGACCAGTATCTGTATGTGGACAGTAGATGTACAAGCACAGGGACACAATCCTAACAAGCAGCAAGGGGCCTGTATAAATTGTACTTGCTTTCTCTGATAGTTTCCTTGAGCGTTCATCTCTCAGTTGATCTGCAATTTCTTCTCTGCTTGTTTTTAATTTAGAAGAATGGGCAAGAGTGACCCTTTCCTTCCCTTATTGTATGGCCTATTGCTATTTGGATTCCTAGGCAACGAATCAAGCTCCAGGCTCTGTTAGAAAACATGTTTTTCAAATAACATTCTCCCTTCTACAGAACAGCCATTTGTGTCAAATGCACTACTCAGTGGGCTACCTCAGTTAGACTGTGGTGTCAATTGCTTGCTCTTTTTTAATTTGTTTACAAGGATTGTTCTTTCTTTTATTTTCTGAATGCAAGAAGGATTAAAATGAAAAATAAGAAGGGAGCAACTTGGCAGCTGTGTAGACACGCCTTCAATCAAGTGCAGACAGGCTGTTCTGCATGGGTTCCCAGGCAACGGGATCCAGGCCAGCTGAGAAATTTAGCACGTCCAAAAGGGTGGTACAGGTGAGCTCAGACTGGGTACAAAGGTGGGACAGCACCAGCCAGGGGCACTGGTCTGTGCAGGCCTGCCCATAGTCTTCTCCTGCCTTGTGAATTTCTTTTCCATTCAATGTTTTGCCCCAGGTATTCTCTTGAGTTTTCTCGGGACATGCTCACAGTGTTACTCCAACCTCATCCTTGGTACTTCTGTCCCTGGTGCTCCCTTCTGTTTTCAAACAGAGCAGCCGTTACCTGTTGCCTCGTTAGCCTGAATGGAAGAGCTGCTTCTATGCTCACTCAGTCTAAATATGTCAGTTCACTAACTCAGTTCACTATAGCAATAATAACTGACACAACTGTGGGATGCTTTTTATCTTCCAAAGTGCTCATCACCTGCATTCTTTGCTACCAAATGCCTAAGACTGAAGTCCCGGGTTCTTTCTCTATGTTAGCAGGGTGTTATATGAGAAAGGCTGAGGTGCACCTCTAGGATGCCCCTGAAATGTAGACGGGATTCAATCAACTGCCTAGTGATAGAGGAGGGATAGTAGGCAAGACCAAAGGCAAGATGTAGAAGGGAATATTGTGTTTATTCAAAATGTGAGGGCTAAAAATATTAACCTACTTCTGCATCAGAGGATGGTTTGGGTTGGGGGGAACCTTACAGATCATCCAGTTCCAACACCTTGTACCACAAGGGACACTTCCCACAAGATCAACTTGGCCATGACCCCATCCAACTTGGCCTTGAACACTTCAAGGAACTGGGTTTTGAATGTAAATAGGATTTGTTTCCCTGAGAGAAAACAGCATTCCTTTCTTAGATTTCTCATTTTCTTTGTAATTGTTATAGGTTTATGGTTCAGTTTAAGAGACAAATCTGTACTCCTGACCTTTAGAAAAGGTACCACTTTCAGTCAAAGAAGTGCTTTCTGCTACTTGCACTGAAGCCTCTCTTCCCGCCTACACTTAAACACAAGCCTTCTGCAACCAATGTGGCATTCAGGAGGAATCTTCAGTAGAAAGTTTTCCACAGTTACATAAGTGAAGCCTATGAGCTGATGCAGAGATAGTTGAAAATGTGAGAGTGAGATTTACAGTAACATAATTAGCTCACTTACAGTAAGAGGGAATGCTCTTTCCAGCGTTGGAGTAAATGCCATAGGAGCCTCCCGCTACTCCTACCATGAGTCACATTTCCAGAGGCATTTCTGAGAGCCAACCACCCTCAGGTGCTAAGCAGAATTTGTTTGTGCTGTGAGTAAAAAAAATACATATGCGTGCACACAACCTGAATTTGATTAAGCAAACAAGGGCAAAGAAACCAGAGGGCTGTGGTTTCTTTGAATGTCTGTCTGTCTGCTCGGTGACAGAGCCAATGCTTATAGTCTCAGCCACAATACCTTGACTCATCATCCAGTCTAGAAGAGGCACTCCCGGGGGGGCAGGAGCCAAACCACATGGGAGTAGCTCGGGGAGCACTGGCGGCCTTATCGGCCCTTCTCCAGGCTCTGCTTCTACTCTCGCCTGCACCGTGGTGAACTGGGAGCCCAAGATTTATCACTGTGGCCTAAGCAAGTACTTTAACTTCTGCCAGGTTGAATAACTTTGAAACTGCCTTGGCCTAGGGATTGAAACACATGGTTTGGAGCAACCCTAAGTTCCCTTCCAGGCTCTGCCCGGGCAAGTCATTTATCTTTGGTGTACCAGCAGTAGAGTACTGTCTCTCGGTTCACAATAAATAATGTCTTGCGTGCATAATAACCCTTATCTACCTCCCAGGCATGTTGTGAGAATGGATTGATGTTTTCAAGGAGTTCTGCAAGCAACCCATGAAAGGAGCTAGAAGCATGAAGCATGTAATTATTGCCATTATCTCACACAACAATCCAGGTACTGAAGGAGCCCTGGTTTTGCACATGCAAGGCATCAAGGACACCAGACCTGCAGAAAGAAGAAGTTTACACTCCATAGCAGCTCAAGGTGAACCTCAGTACTTGTTCCAAATAGAGCTAGATGTGGGTCAGATGTAATTTTTTGTTCTGTGTCAACCAGATGAGTTATAGCTACTGGGTAAATTACAAAGAGCTGGGAGCAAGAATAAGAAGACAAGGTAGCTTTGCTTCACTGCTACTCAACTGGATTTACAGAGCCACGCCCCTGATTCTGCCCATCAGTGGGGGCATTATCTCCTATTAACTCTCTTCTGCACTTCAGCACAACCTCAATTTGAGCAGTGGAAAGTGTCTTAAGCTATACTGAATGGACTTGGCACTAGCAAAAAATGGCATCTGAAATCACAGGTACGACCACTGGAAATGGCCTGCGCTCTTCACCTCTGAGTCATAAGACAGAAACAGAATTTTTTTAAGCAACACACTGCCAGGCTTGGGCACAGATGCATGTAGAGAGCCAGGCAACATTCGGGCCAAGTGCTATGTTCTGGCATAACAGAGCGACCTGAGTCATTGTAGACGCGAGACAGGCATTCCCTTTTGGATTAGGAGATGTGATTTGGGCATTATCTATAATAGAAAGAACAGTTGCAGGAGAGCCAAGCTCTTGCACCCAGGAGACTTAGCAAAAAATGACTCCAAAAAAAAAAAAAAGAAAACATAGGCAACTTCAGATTATGCCAACTTTTTATTTTGCGCTGGGCCTAATGTGCACTGGAGACAGTAAAATTCTGAGTAACCCTGACATGGGTGGTCAAGGCAGGTTGTAGCAGCATTCTGGCTCCAAAGGGAAGCAAACAGTTTCAGAGCACTAAAGTATATGCATATACTAAAGTATATGCAAGAAGGTGTCTAAGCACAAGATTATTCAACTCGCATTATCAAAGTAAAAGAAGTAATATCCTCCTTATTTTATGGGAAGATGGACCAAAGAAAACACATGACTTTCTGGAGGTCATCCAGGAGCTTGCGTCAGAGGCAAGATCCAGTGTGATCCTTTTTTCTCTCCTTGGGTTGTCTGCCCACAGCCTTGAATACAAATGTGCTGATCCTTAAAGTAAAATGGCTTCGCAATAAAAGCACATCTGTTGGCTGTAAAGTCAAAAGGAGAATGACAGGAAGGTGTGCCTTGTACTCAGCTGACATCTGAAAGTGTCTCCAGATAAAATGAGGATGTGAGTTCCTATAGCTCCAAATAAGGAAATAACGCTGACATTTTCTCTGAGTGGTTAAGTGGTTTTTGCAGTGCTAATGTGTCAGCTTCTGTATAAGAGATCTCCATCCTCTGCCTTTCCAGGTAAATTCCTGCTGAAAAATACAGTCCATAGCAAGAGAGGAAATGCCTTTAACATCATCAATAAAAGGTTAAGCAATCACAGGACAGTTATGTGAAAAAGCCCTTATATTGCCCTTGGGGGACAACCATTTTACCACTGAGCTTTTACTGTTGTTTTTATGGTTTGTCTCTCAGTAAGTACATAAGAGTCTATGAAAAGCTACTGAATTTCTGATTACTCTTTAGGGTACCTCCCTAGGGTCTAAACAACTATTCTATCATTCTGATGAAGGTACACACTCCTCCACTACTTCTGGTCTAGATCCATGCTGCATGGTTGAACGTAATGTTCTTTGCAATGAGTGTAATTCTGCCATCCAATTCAGAAACACCCTGTACATATGTCACAGCATACAAAGAGTCATACCAGTAAGAAGAACCCCCGAATATTTCCTCTTAATATCTGAAAGGCAGTCTGAAACCACTCTCCTAAAGCTAATTGCAATGAGATCCTTTATTTCAGTGGGAACAGGATCCACTTCCAGCAGAGCAATGAGATATATGTACAGTTTGAGTGTTCAGACTTTGCATTATGTTGGTAGTCTCATGCAACTCATCTAATGCATATTTTAAGAGTAAAGTACATTCCTGTTATTCTCTATACAGCAGAGTAGTTTCCAAAGTAGGATTGAATTTAAACAGTTACAAAGTTAAATCACTGATTTTGCCCTTTACTGTTACAATACAAACAGTTCAATATTCATTGAACATTCATATTGTTCTTGGTTTATTTTATTTTATTTTAACTTCTTTAGATTCTACTCAGTGTTGTTAGTAAAGAGAGGAGAAAGTAAGAGCAAAGGCCTGATCTAAAGCCACTGCAATCAGCCAGCTGACTTTCCTCTGTTTCAGTCTTGGATCATACCTTGAGCAAACTTGTGTGTTGGTAGCCAGTATTATGAAAAAGTTTCCATTTAAACTATGACACAAAAACACTCTTCTACCATATTGTCAAAATCACAAAAAAATGCAGGCAGTTCATACTGCTTAAATACTGAAATGTTATTAGGAATATTTATACCAACCACAATGATATTCTGCAAGCCAAATGTTGGGTTTTCACTGAAGTCAATGGCATTGGTGGTAAAAGCTGAGTGATCTTTTTTTGAGAATTCAGAGACACGTGTGGAGATCTTGTTTCATACTGCAGCTGTGGTCTGAGCAACAGATTTAATTATTTGCTGGGAAGTAGCAGAAAAAAGTACACCTCCAGGAGTAAGCTGTGCATGTGGTCCCAGTAGACTGAGTTGTGGCTTGCACAGAAGGTCCTGTAGTTCTCAGAAGTGGGCCTGTACTCTTCTAGGTAACACAGTTGTGCTTTCTGACCTCTTGTAAAGAGGAGTTGATTTTGCAGAAGGAGAATACACAGACTGAAACCACTACAAACGTTGATCCTACCGAAAATAACCATCTGTCCCTTCCCATTGTTTAGAAATGGAAAGTCAAAAATTCCAGTGATTCATTCTCTTATCTATCAGAATGAGGAGAAAAAAACCACTTAAATAAAAGTGAAAACTTTTACTCAGACATATGGTCTTACTTGAAATTCTGTTGATCTCTTACTTCAGGGTAACAGACAGTGTATCCTGAAAACACATATTCAGTTCCCTCCAAAGAGTCCATATAAAATGTGTGGGCTGGCAGGCAAACCTTGTTCAATTTGGTCTCATGAGTTTCCCAGTGGATGCCTTTTTAGGTAACAAGGAAATTTTGATGGTTTATCCTGTCTGGGTTTTTTTTCTTAAGGGAACCCTATTCAGCAAGAGTGAGCCCTCTCTACCTTTCTGATACCCTGCACTCTTTCAGCAGATAACTTCCTCCTGTGCTGGTAGTTTCAAGCTCTTCTTCATACTGGCACACTGGGAATTGATGTAGAAAGAAAAATGCCAACATTCAGAAGGTATTTTCATGAAAACAAGTCAAAAATCATGATGCATATTGATTACAGCAAGGGAAGACAGAAACTTATACTTTGTTTAATCTTTTCCTGCTCCACTCGTTACTGACCTTTAGTTAACTTATGATATTAGCTTAAAGTTCTAACATTTCTAATCTGATTACAGTAATTCATTCCTTGTTCTTCCAATAGCTCAGTTTCTTCATTCATCTATCCAAACTCAAATGGAATTGTTCTGCACAAGAAGAAAGAAGGCTGAGTGTTTAACATGAATCATATCATTTTGTGTGTGTGTGAAATAGACAACCACAAACCACTTATGCCAACACTGCCACTCATAGGATTTTATTTCAGATGAAATGTGTCCTGACATCTAAGTATTTCACATCTTTTTTATTATTACTTTTTTCTTCTTATTTTTCTTGAGACAGAAGAGCATCTGATTATGCACAAATTCATCCAGGAAAAGAAAGGCTACAAGCATATGATTTCATAATGTATCAGAGGGCTTGTGGCTAGTATGCCAGAACAACAAAGCAAATGCTGTTTACTAGTTGGATGTGAATGCAGGTGAAAATGGATTTAAACATGTACGCAATAGGTAGACATCATAGACCAAGCATCACGAGCTTGCTTTATGAGCCAGGATTTTTATAAGTCAATAGAAAGTTCAGTGCAGATTAAGACAGCAATAGAGAGCTGCAGTAGTTGGTCCAGTGACCACATTTCAGACATAAAAAGTTAGAGTGATCAAGATGACCAGTGAAGTTCCCAGGAGTCAGATGCTGTGTTGAAAGTACCTCAGATTCATTGTTTGGTCTAGACATGAGCAAGAAGTGGGGAGGGATTGAAACAATGTTCAGTCATTTTTAGGCGCAACATATTGTCATACTAGGTCAGTAGGTCCATCAGTCCATTCTTATTCTTTCCCCATTTTATGCATTACAAGACCTCTGTAATGCTTCTTAACATCTCTCCTGCACTACATCTGCTGAGAGCTCACTAGTGAAGAGACATAACACACAGGAGAGGTGAATCAGTGACAGTCAGTCACAAAAATTGCCTCCAAAATCTCCACAGATGCATAGTAATTGCATACTCAGTCCTTGATTTTTCACCACCATCTCTAATGACAATTAAATGATAGCTAACAGCATTTATTAAAGAGATTTTATTGTATTTCAGTGTTCAGAAAAAATAAAGCAGCTCACACACACACACATACCATAGTATCATGGTATCAATGGCTTTAGTTGGAAGAGACCTCAAGGATCATCAAGTTCCAACCCCCCTGTCACAGGCAGGGTTGCCAGTCACTAGATCAAGTACTAGATCAGGCTGCCCAGGGTCCCATCCAACCTGATCTTAAACACATCCAAGGACGGGGCATCCACAACCTCTCTAGGCAACCTGTTCCAGCACCTCACCACTCTCTCAGCAACAACAAAAAAACAATTTCCCCCTGTCATCTAATCTAAATCTCCTTTTAGGTTAAAACCATTCCCTCTTGCCCTATCACTATCCTATCACAATTTACCCTTGTAAAAAGTTGATTTCCCTCATGCTTATAAACTCCCTCTAAATACTGGAAGGCTGCAATGAGGTCTCCCAGTAGCCTTCTCTTTTCCAGGTTGAACAAGCGTGATTCCTGCAGCCTATCTCCATAGGAAAGATACTCTAGCCCTTGGATCATCTTCGAGGCCCTCTGGACCCTATCCAAAAGCTCCACATCTTTCCTGTGTTGGGGGCCCCAAAACCTGGATGCAGTACTGCAGACGGGTCCTTATGAGGGCAGAGTAGAAGGGGACAGTCATCTCCCTAACCCTGCTGGCCACTCTTCTGATAGAACCCAGGATGCCACTGGCCTTCCACTGCTGGCTTTTGTTTTTATCAGCCAGAGCCCCTAAGTCCTCAGCAGGACTACTCCAGCATACTTGTATGGTGTTCACATTAGTTTTACATGCTAAAAGAGATGTTCATTTAATAGATAGTATGTACATTCACATTTGCAGTGGAAGAAATTCATGGGGCTATTTGGTGGTCATTGCCTAAGTTCTTAGGTGGTCACTTGATAAAACTCCCTCAGCAGTGAAATTAGTTAGCTCACCCCCTGGCAGCCTCAGCAGAGAAGTTCAAGAGTGATAATAAAATATCCTCTGACTTCCTGGAAAGGTTCCTGTGGGCTCAGCTGACTTAAGCACACTGATGGTTCTGCATGAGCACATCTGTGATACTGCTGTCTTCCCTTCTCTCATACATAGCTTAGAGAATTTGGATTTGACCTTCAAAAGCTCTGTGTTTTGCTCATTCTTAGGTGTGTGCTGCCCTGCAGTCCCTAAAACTCTGATACAAGCCCACAAATTCTTAGATTAAAGAGGGTCAGCTCTGCATGCCTAACTAGCAACATTACTCCTTTGTTTACTAAATGGCTCAGTAATTAGGTCCATACCAAGGGACAGGCTTCTGCCTATTAAGATTTATTCAAGAGGATTTTGTATTACTCTCAAAATGCTTTCCACTCTTCATGGAAGTGAGTGGTGCTTCTAGGTCTTCTCAGAAGAACAGATTGGGCAACACAGAGCTGCAGGCCATGGTGGCTTGAGCGCTTTTAGTAGAGGGGAAAGATCAGCTCCCTGGAAGCCAAAGCCAGGTTTAGCCAATGCTGCTGCCATTTTCCCCTTTCTCAGGCAGACAGACAGTTCTCAGGGCCAAGCTAGTTGAAAACTGTGTCTTCACTTCTGCATGCTGGGTTGCAGGCTGAGTGAGTACCAGGGATGGATCCAGAGCTGGCACCTGGGGCAGGTGACCTGTGGGTCCTCACTGGGACATATCCCCTCTGGGTATGGACCTTCAGGCACATGGAAGTCAGGTGCTATGGTTACATGGGGTTTTGGAGATCCTACTTTTAGAACAGAGTGTAACCTCTGGGTTTTCAGCCTCCGTGCCTTAGACCTCTTCATTCTTATTTTTAATCTGTCTTTCAAATAGAAAAGCATTATGTAGCCTGTCAGGTTGAGCACAAAAGAAAAGCTTGCTCTGGTCGCAGAGCTGTTTGTGTATTTGTTCCTCTGGCTTCCCAAAGCCCCCATTTCCAGCTGTGATATGCTTTATGCTATGAATCTGATCACTCTCACTAAGCTGTGTTAAGTGACACTTGATAAAGTGTACAAAACACATGCACTTTCACCAAAGAGAGGCCTGTTGCTTGAATGGGCTGGCAAAGGAGAAATGCAAGGAAACTTTCTCTGCTTGCATCTTCCATAGAAAAGCAGCACACAACAGCCATCCCTCTGCCATGGGCCTGTTTTGTCTTAAAGCCCTTCATGATGCAGACCACTTTAAAGGGGGCTGGAAGGCACTCTTTGTCAAATTTCTAGTAACACATCATGGATCAAGTTTTTTTTTTCTTTTTCTGAACCAGTGTTACCAACACTAATTGAAACCTGACAATGTTTCTGAGGCCAAATTTCATGAGAACAACAAAGTTATTAAAAAAAAATAAAATAAAATGATTCATTCCCCACTCAGTGCACTGTCAGTTACTGGTACTCCCCACGCTTAATGCCTGAGGTAGCTAATGGCATTAACACATGAAAGAAATCATCAACATGCTTTTGACTCCCATTGGAATCATTTATTAAAATAGTTCTTACTTTTTTAATCTGTTTGTAGAGCTGGTATGCCAGTAGCCACACGATCAGTACTCTGACCAACGGAGTGATAATTCCCAGAAATACAGAATTTGTTTAGACTGCTCCAGACACAGCCACCTTGACCGGATAACCTCTTTGGGGTTTTGCAATGCTAAACGAGTATCCGTTCTGGCAAGGCAGGGCCACAAGCCAGCAAGGAGTATAGCTCTCCTAGTGCTACCTTTGGCAAGTCAAGGGAAAAAAAAAGGGGCCTCTTGTTTTTACAGCCATCCAGTACTGATGCTTGGGAAATGTTTCCAGCACTCCCTCTTCCCCCACAGTGCACGCTTTAGTATGGTTTTACCTTGCTCAGTGATGGAGGAGTCACAGAGATGCCATAGATGGTGCTAAGGATGCAGTCACTCATTCACTGATTCACTGACTACCATGGCTGATGAGCAAACAACTAGCAGTTAAAATATGAATTAAAAGGGGGGTGGGAGGTGGGGGGTGGGGAATGGAAACTATAGAGAATGGTAGTAATACTGCCTTCTGTGGTGTAAAAGTGGTGCCATACTGCCAGAGAATGGTTCCAAAAAACAAGTGTTGTTTCATTTGGTGAGAAAGAAAGGAGGACAAGTGAGCAGTTTTAGCCCCTTCCCCCTTCACTGTCCCTGTACAGGGGCCACTGAAGCCATGTTGCATGCTTCCCAAACCTCCTTCCTGCCCTGTACCTTCCCTTTTCATTCATAAAGAGAGGTACCTTGTTCCAGCTGCATCTCTGTTGTTGCTTGCTAAAGATCAGGGTTCCTACTTGTATTTGAGCACTGACTGTAAAGTCAAGAATAGACTGTTGCCAAAGTCAGGTTTAAATACTTCAACAAACCAAAGCCCATGCCAGCAAGGAGAGTTATGTCTTCAGAGTGAAGTAAGACCCTCTCCCTTATAGTTCATTTTGGCGCAAACCAAATTTCCACTGATGGTTGTTATCAGCCAGAGCCAGCAGCCAGTGCTGGGTGTGTGTGAGAGTAGTGAGTAAAGGGGGAAGGAGCAGGTCTTGCTGCAGGAGGCCCTTCATGCTGTCAGGGCAACGAACCAAAATGTGGCATTGCCTCCAGACCAAAGGAAAGTGGTATTTATCTGGCTTCTCATGTGAAGAGCTGAGAAGGGAAGTGGGCATTAAACAGAAATGGAAATTACTTTGGTGAGATGTAGAGGTTTTGATAAAAGGTTGTGGTTGTAAAAAACAAAAGCATTCATCCCTACACACATCAAAAACAAGTAAAAGCAGCGCAGTAGAATCTAAAACTATAGGATGTGCTCATTCATATTGTCATCTTTTAGCAAGCACCTACATTCAGAGGTACTGTTTTCCTATCTCTTGGACTCAGTCATAACATTTTTCAATTGTGGTAAATGATAGCTCCCGAGACAGTTTCACGGTGCAAGCTAGGTCCTTGTTTGAAGTGAAAATGAGACAAAGAATTACCAGGAAAATAATAATAATCCAAAGGCTGATAAAAGTCAGCTGAGTGAGTGGGAGTGTGTCTAAACCCAGACATAAATGGCCCAAATCTCAGATGATCACTATTTTGGACAACTTCAAATAATTTCAAAATCTTTCAATGGGGAATCTTCCCCATAGCTTCTCTGTTGAATCAAAATCCCTAAGGGTTTGTGGGAAAGATATATTTCAGAATTTGATTTTTTATTGTCTTGGGTGGAATAGAAAGTCGTATATCCTGCAAAGCAAAAATTCTAAAAATTTCAATTTGCAACCACAGAAGCATCTTGTTAGTGTCTTATAGCAAATTTGCAAGGTTTTGTACATTGCAGTAAAATATCAGAGAGACAAAACATATACAGTGTATAAATGTTGTATAATACTTGTACTATTCTTATGTATGATTTCGGTCTACACAGCAGTTGCCTTAGAAAACAAACTACAGCCAGCCTTGCTCTCTTGATCATTGAAGAGCTGTGAACTGGGCACACTAGAGACAGGAGTTACCTTTCCTTGAACAACATCTCTTCCTCTATTCTCTTCCTGCTGCCCGTCCCGAGATTCTCTCAGATTGTGCCTTGATGCCCATTTCACAGCAGCTTGCATTAACCTCAACAAGAACAATCAGTTACTTTTATGGGAAGAGAGTATTTGATTTTACAGTGGCCCAAAAAGCTTGCTTTAATTTCAGTAGAGTAAACTTCAGCATGAGAATCCCCCCATGTGGTCATGACTTGTTTTTTGATAAAGAAAAGTGTACTTTTACGGCCTGACTGTGTACTGCACTTTCTGCATAGCAGTAAGAAATACTTTACCTATGCAAAGCTTGATCTGGCTGGACTTTCAGCATTATCTGGACTCGTTAGGAGCATGGGGTGATACTGAAGTTCTGCACTGCTCTCATTTTTACATCTGGTGTCTTAAACATTCGTATCTAATTTCCCAATTCCTTTGTATTTGCATGTTCCATTTTAGCTGTGCTGTACTGAATTTGGTGACAGTGAGAGTGGTTACCTGGGGTCACAGGGTAGAGCTTCCACACGCACTTCTACAGGCCTTTTCTCTTGCATTTCTTTATGTCTGACCTGTTTTTGAATGTGCAAGGTCTATTTTTACCTCGCTGCACAGGTAGTGTCTATGTACTCTGAATTACCTCATGATGTAATTAGGCATTCATTTGGGATATTAAGCAACCACATCCTAGGCTACTATTTGTGAGTGTGTGAGCCTGGCTGGGGTATGTTTGTCTCAGCAGGTGTTTATTGCTGCAGCTGCTGCAACCAGTAGTGAGCATGGGAGACTTTCTCTTGTTTTTCTTCCAGTCTAGAGATAAGGGAAGTGGCTCGTTCCAGGACTCCGCATAGAAGTAATTAAAATGACCACTGACCTTTGAGATAAATCTCCTGAAGTAGCACTGTGCATCCTTAGCAAGGAGATGGGCTCTACAGCTGCAGACCACAGTAATGCCCTCTGATCTCAGCTGTTACCTGCACTGTCACTCTACTCGACAGGAGCAGGGGGAGCAGTCCTGCTGTTCTATTCCTTCTCTTTGCTACCTGGGAATAGCTTCAGGTCTGATGTTGACCTTTCCCTTACTCTCTCCTGCTTGCACTGTGCTGCAGTGGGCCATGCACAGCCGCGTCCCACACATCATTGCTCCCAGTGCATCAAGACCTCATGCGAAAGACAAAGTGTGGTTTTGGTTTTGGGCATGCAAAATACAGCTGCTTGGGTTGAGCCAAAACCACCTTTTCCCTTGCCTGCCTTAGCCTTCGCTTTCATCTTGGCCTTCAAAAACATGTCCCCTCTGGGATTTATTTACAGGCATGCTGTTGAACTAAAAAAGACACAAAAGACCTCTCACTTTCTTACTGGATTATTAACAGAATAACAACCGTAAGCAGTCCAAAAAGTTCTTGTCCTTTTCTTCTGTCCTGTTGTAATTGTTACTTTTGGTGGTAGTTGTTGTTTATTAACCCCGCAAGCCTCAATTACAAAGTCTTGAAAAAAAAAAAACAAGTGTTGTGAAATTCCCAGAGCTGGCATTGTGTCCTTCTCGCCCACAGCACGTAGTGTTGTTGCCTAACAATCAACCTAAATACTCCTTGTCCCTTTGCTGATGAATGCATCACGGCTGTCTGACGCCTGGTCTCCCAGACCAGCTGGGATGTTTAATTAACTATGTACATAGACAAATGGCATTGCAGTGGGTCAGGAGGGATGAGCTTGGATGGACTTGGTGTTATCTCTGGCTATCTCTGAGGTGGTGGCTGGTCTGCTCAGGGTGACACTGGCTTGGTGACAAGTCAGTGTCTCCTCCTCTGTGGTTAGGTGGAATCCTGACCTGATGGATAGTGGCACTCTGCAGACTGTAGCACCCACAAGTTATGGAAAGAGTGAAATGTAAGAAACCTGTCTGTGAATGTCCACCTTTCTTCTCCAAATTTGAGTGGTCTCATAGCGGGCTCTGCTGGTAGTAGAAATGGAGTCTCCAAAAGAGGAAATCCAGTAATAAACAAACAGCAAAAAAATCTGTATTCCTCATTCCTCTGGCACTTTCTTCTTTTCTTTGTTTTAAAAAAATACTTGTAGATTAGTCTTTGCTTAGTAACACATTTACTCTGCATAAAAGAAACAGATAATTTATTACAGCTCAGTGCTTTACCTCCTGGATGAATACTCTTCAAATTAGGAATGGGTAATTGCTATAAGGTTAAATAACGGAGTATTTGGGAGAATAAACAAACTGCTTAGAGACAAGAAATACTGTTTTCCAGATTTTCCATCACTAGATCTTGTAGAAAACATGTGATTTGTTGCAAAACTGCTGACACAGTGTTGTTATTTCTGGGGTCTGAATAGGTAAAAGTGGAAAATCTGTATTTCTTCACCAGAAACAAATGAAGGTTCCTCATATTGAACATGAGCAGGGTGGAAACAATCCTTCCTCACCTTTTAAAAGCTTCTGATTCCTAAATGAATAAATAACATACTTCCTGTAAATGTTTAAATAGAAGAGTGAAGAGGAATATTGACTACTAATGTGGAAGAATATTAATACAATATTAATACATCTCTTTTTGAGATCATCTTACCTCCCACAATTACCAGATCACTTTTTTTTTTTAAACAGAATTCTAATAAGATACTTGCTATGTAATCTATCTGCTAAGCAAACAAATGTAAGAAAAAGAGCCTGAAAAAGAAAGGGGGATCTTTCACAATGAAAGCGTTTGCTTCAAGTATTAGAAGGATTAAAATAAATCTGAAGTTTCTAGTAAGAATGCAAAAACTGTTTTCCCAAGTGCTGAGTTGTGAGATTGCAATTGTTCTTATACCATTGTTCTTCTGAGCACTGAATTCCAATATTCCATTTTTACATGTAAATTTTCACTGGGTTATTTCAGAGAAATATATGTGTTTTTGTTTTTGTTTTTCCTGGAATAACATTAGTTGACAAGAAGAGAAAAATAACTGTCATCCTTAATGTTCCCTTTGGTGCTCAAAAATCAGCCTGTAGAGCAATAGATTTCATGACACATTTTGAAATACTTTTTAGAAATCCATATACTGTTGCAACATTAGTTAAATTTGGAGCTCCAGTTAGAAAACACGGTGTTGCAGCATCCCACGTTTGTAGCCAGAGTTGCAAATCATATATTTATGTTTTAACATTCATCCCCGGATTTTCTGAAGACTGTTTAAAAATAACTCATTGTCCTGCAAGCTCTACTTTTTAAAGTCTGCACAGCCCTTTAATAATCAGGAACAAGGAAGTTAGAAGTTAATGCATCTCAGTTGAGCTTTGTTTATTAGTTTTAGAATTAGAATTAGCTTCTTTTCTATTCAGTGTTTCTTCTTTTAGTATTGCCACCTGCTTAACAACTTAGGACCTTTCCTTTTCATCTTACACCTTGCACATATTTAGACGCTACCTGAAAAATTTCCTGTTCTGTGTTAACCCAAAAGCTGCTGTAGAAACTGTTTCTTTCCTCTTCTGTTCCCAATACTCTACAGATCTGGCTCAAAAATGGGCATTTTCTCTTGGAAAAGGACAACAAAAGAAAAGTGAAACAAATATGGAAAAAAAACAAACATTTATTTCTGGAATCCTTCTCAGAGAACATTTGAATCTTTTTTTTGTTGTTGTTTTGAAAGACAAAAGACATTGGCATAAAATCAAAAAATGAAATTTTTTTTCTTTGAAAACATGGCTGCAATACCTGCTGGGAGATTAGGTTGGTCTCTCCTGAGTTTTCAGATCTCTGACCCACAGTCTTCTTTTGTAGATCCTTGAATAACTAAGACACTAGGAGGAAAGTCACACAGTCAACAAAGTTGGTCACCCAAGAGTTTGTGCTTCTACAGGGAGATTTGGGGGTCACTACAATAAGTTTGAAAAATCACTTGTGGACGTGATGTGTAGCTGCCCATCTGGATAAAGCTAGAAGGGTCAACACCATTCTCAGATGGACAAGCAGGAAGCAGGTACTGTGACAAGCACTCATGTTCTCCCTTCACCATCTTGTTAAGCACGGAGAAGATCTTGTCTGACACTTCTGGATATCCAAGAAGTTTTACCAGGTCTGAAGAGTTTTATGAGGACCAGGCAAGGTTGTTCCCAGGGGTTCCCCTACTCCTCGCTGGGCCAGCGACAAAAATCCCTCTGTATGAAGCTCAAGAATGGAGAAGGAGCCTCCAGCATCAGACCATTTTGTGACTTGTCTGGAAGCCAGGTGATGCGTGCCTGGCAGCCCTGCAGGAGCAGCTGGCACAGAGCTCCTGCCAGTTTTCCAGGAAGGTGACGGGAGGAAACTCCCCACAGCCCTTCCCAAGGGCAGGAGGCAGGTGTGAGTCATGGGATCCTACAGCTGGGTCAGATCAGCACAGGCCATCTCTGTTTGTTTGTCTATAAGCATGCTATAATCCAGCCCTTATAACCCTATCTCCTGCAACCACACTGTCACCCCAGGGTAAGCTGGCCTTTCAGAAAACAGTACAGCCATGAGTCAAGAGTCAGATCTGGAGAGGAAAATCCTCAGCAATAAATCTGGAAGGACTTTGCACAGAGATGTGAGTCCGCCCAAGGGGATTAGAGGGTAAGTACACAAGTAGTGGCTACTCAACTGAGACAAAAAGTACATTCAGACCTTCCCTCTTACAGTGCCTCTGCACTCAGAGCTCTGGGAGACTTCATGTGAGAAATCAAACTGTGCTTGCAATCGAAAGCCTTTTAGTTGATAGCCTTTAAACTGTACTTCAAGCATTCAAGTGTGAATTGAAAAAAAAACTCATTTTCTTTTTTCTTTTGAAAAACTTGCTTAAACATTTGCTGTGTACACAAAGACTGAGACAGAAGCGTGCCAAAATATTTGTGGAGAAAAGTAATTAAAATGTTCACAACTTTGCATACCCAGTGCTGAGTCATTGTTTTGAATTACAGGCAGTTGTTGTGGATTAGACAAGGGTATGATTTTGTTTACTTAGCAAAGTACTCATACCTGAACAAAGAATATATTTTCAATTTCTGCTGAATTCTGCTGTGATAATTCAAAAACATATAATGTTTTCTCTGCACTGCTTTGGTTGTAATAATTAAAAATTATTATCTTTGGTACCAGCAAAGCTGTGAAGATATGCAAAATTCATATTCCTATGAAAAATCATACTGGCTACTAAAGACTGGACTCTTCTTTGCAATGTGTGGTGATAGGACAGGGGAAATGGCCACAAACTAATGTATAGGAAATTCCACACAAACATGCATGGGAACTTCTTCACAGTGCAGTGACGGAGCACTGGCACAGGCTGCACAGAGAGGTGGTGGAGTCTCCTTCTCTGGAGACGTTCCAGACCCGCCTGGACACCTACCTGTGCAACCTGGGCTAGGGAGCTGCTGTGGCAGGGGGTTGGGCGCCATGATCTCTAGAGGTCCCTTCCAATCCGTACAATTCTGTGATTCCGTGACTTTTCTTTGGACTACATATTTGTTTGTTGGTCATTAAAAAGAAGGGGCATAAATCTTTATTTTAAAATGTACTAATGACAGAACATTTTACGGAGATTTTTAATCCATTCCCTTGGAAAAACTAGAGATTAAGTGCTATAGATAAATACAATACCATTAATGAAAATGAGAAATCACACCTTACCCTTCTCCCTTAATATCCCTTCTTAATATCATAAGCCAAATGGTAATTAGAAAGTATATGTCATACTGTTTCAGGTATATTTAAGAATATATTCTACAGCACTCCAAAGAAACAGTTTAATTGGAAATGCAGATACACCTGTGGAGTGTGATTCTTGCTTGATAGACTGCAGCTGTGGCTTGAGAAGTTGCTCCTATCTCCACCTGTGGGCACTTCAGCTCTTCTGCTGCTGGCACCACAAATGTAATCCATAATCAGCTTTCACTGTTGGCCTAGAAGAGACATTGTCATTGTTCACACAACTCTAATTGCATAGTTCACAGGCACAAAAGGGCTACCAAGACCATTTCATATGAGCAATTGAAGACTATAAAATTACCTCCAGTAACTTCTGCATCAAGTCTTCTGTGGCTGAATTAGAGCATGTCTTTTTGAGAGAGTTGATTTAATACTTTGATTTTATTTCTTTCCTTTATTCTCTTGTGGTTTGAATTAGTTCTAGCTACGTATTTTCGTATGAAATGGGATTCCTAAATTCCTAAGTGAAGTCAATCAGGCAGAAAGATGTATTTGCAGGAGTATCTTGTACTGCCATGCCTGGGTATAGAGTTTTACTGTAGCTGTGACAACAGCCACAGACACTGTGTGAATTCTTGGCTTTATGTCTAATTTTTCCAGTATGTCCCAAAACTGAAATATGAATGGAAGACACAGTTGTGGAAGAACATAGTACATGAAACAGTCTGCTATGATTCCAGTACACCTGATCTGCATGACTGTCTCTGGATCCAGTTGATCATAGTTGAAGGGTCTCTCAGTGCTGTGGGATCTCAGGCAGATCATCACAAACTATCTGTAGTCTGTTGAGATAGCACCAAATAGAAATCTCTGTTCATGTGCTATTAGGGATGAATGTGAGTGCCAGGACTGCTTGACCTCAACGTTTCTAACTCTTGAAATTTTCTCCCACTGGAAATCTCCTCTGACATCCATAGAGCAAGTTTCCTGGCAGAAGGTAAGGTATGATTATTTGATTGATTTATTTTTTAATCTCAGTTGATTGACCCCTACTGCAGAGAAAATGAGAAGTTTTGGTATGTTGATGCTATTTCTCATGTGTGATTTTAGACAAGACAGGGTTTGTAAAAATCCTAGGTGGACAGCTTTCCTCTATAATGGTAAACCAGAGATTCATAGAATTGCTCAGGTTGGAAAAGGCCTTCAAGATCATCAAGTCCAAGCACAAGTCAGACTGGTTAAGGTTACTTAATCGTCCAGATCTCCTCACCCTTTCCAGCCAGCAGTATAGAAACGAGAAGTATACAGCAAGTACTTGCTGTTATGTCCTATTTTCTCTTCATTTGCTAGTCTCAGAATAGTAATATATTTTAAATACATGGTATTCTCACTGGAATCATGTTTCTCATTGTCTGTTGTGTAGTATTTTACCAGAATGTTTTTATTTGGCTATAAGAAGACTAAATAACATGAAGTCAAGAAAGTGATACTTAGAATATACTACAGAACTGCTGAGAAACACTCAGTGGGTGGGGGAAGGAAATGACTTCAGTGACTGAAGAGATGAAAAGAGGAAATGACTTAATTCCCCACGTAGCTGTTCAGTGTCTCAGCATCCAATCACAGGGAACGCAGCAGGTAAACAGGATGGGAGAAGAAGTAGGTCATTGCCAAGCACAGTGCAAAAGAAACACCATCGGTGACTGCCCTGAGCCATCCTGAACAGTGAAGGCAAGAAAGGATGCTCACAGACTACCTAAGTGCAGTCGTGGCCTGGCAAGCAATCAAAGGGGCTGAGAAAGATATGGAGACATGTACTCTTAGGTTTAGCCTTCGTAATGTCATTTGATTTTAGTTTGTGTGAATTTATTCCATTATTACACAAGTGTAGGCTTTAAGAAAAACCATCACTCCATGTTTAAATCTTCTGACTCTAGGTTAAAAAGCAAAGCATTTCCTTCCTGCAGGCACAGTTATCTTTAAAACCAGAATTATGAACTCTCTTGAGTGCCCAGTGCAGCTCAAGCAGTGCCAGAAAGCAAACTGAGCATGACCTGTTCTGCTGCCAGGGAGGCAACCAGTGCAGTGAGGACAGGGAGCTGCATGGAGTCTGCCCATGAGCCCTGCTCTCTGACCCTGCTAACAGTCCAGCTGTGTACAAGGACTGTTTGAAAGGAGCCAACACCATAGCAGAAGCCACTCAAACCATTTTGCAGAGGTTCAGTATCTTGTGCCTGGGAACACTTCCAGCTTCATTTGCTAGTAGAGTGATGAAGAGCTCCAGCACTGAGCTGCATGTCTTGGTTTAGAGGGTTAAAAGCAGGGGTCTGTGTGCGTGTAATTGCTTCCAATGCCTAACATAATCTAGGGAAGTCTCTTTGGCAGACGGTAGTATAGTGGATTAGAGCCTGAACCACAAGACTCTCTAGAGAATAGGTAGCGCATTTGCAGCGCTCTCCTGACCTAGCCCAGCTAGTGGCAGAGATCTCCAGCACTGATAGAGAAGCCATTGTGCCTGCTCTGGCTGCTCTGCTCACACCCTCGGTGACTTTTGCCTGAACCAGCAGCCAGGAAGTAGCAGTCTCTGGCTTTGATTCTGTGCCAGCTTTTGCCTGGTAATGCAAAGTGGTCCTCTCACTGCTGCAGCCTATCTCATATAGCAGGGAGTTTTTATTTTGTTTATTTCTATTTTTACGTTCAGAGTTTTCCCTCATTTCCCCTGGGGAATTTCACAACTGAATACCTTGGCTCTAAGATGTTCCATTTTGTATGGATTTCTGTGGTTACAATGATACAAGCTATGATATTGAGCAGTATTTCACTAAGGACCAGAGAGCTGTGTAAATGAACTGCTCTTTGGGGGCTTCCAGTCTGACAGATAATGTTGGGGACTGTGGATCAGATCCTCTCTGGCTGCTTTACACTGCTAGTTTTGGGTTGATGACTGCTTTATATCATCAGGACAGTGGAAAGAATACAGGTGAACGTGGCCTGCTGAATATATTGTATTTCTTGGTACCTGAAGGAGATCATTGTTCTTCAGACCGGAATGCTTTTTGTGATCATGAAAACTCTCTGATTGTAAGCATTGGCGCCAGTACAGGAAAAGCGTCCTTAAGCCAAGTTATCCCACTCATCCAGCTGTTAAAATTCCCCAGAGGAAATGAGGGAAAACCCAGACTTCAGGAAAGACTGAAGTTTTGTATTAGGGATGTACTAATAATTGATTTACTCTCCCCTTTTGACCATTTCCATGGTGTGAACTTTCATTTGTTTTCTGATCCTAAGGCTACAGTGCTTATAGGCCTAAGCAGTAGAGCTTATGTGGCTCAGGTATGGATAAGCATTTGATCTTCGGAGAAGGGATCTTTACCTAACTGAACCACCAGACCTTTTGATATTCTGGTATCTCTGGTCAACACCTTATCAGAAGAAAATGATTTGGAAGGCATATGAAGCAGCTTGCTTTGCTATTTAAGGAGATCAGCTTTGAAATGTGAATTACTTCAGATAAGATGTGAAGAAATGAATGAATGCCCGTCCCCAAATCAATGGAATGAGTAATTTGCTGCAATCACTTGGCACTTTCTCCTCGAGTCCAAATGCTAAGGAACAAAAATCCTTTTTAAACAATCTCGTTGTTTAAGGAGGTTATTTTACAAGAAAAACCAGAAACATATTGAATCACATAAAATCCTTGACAACAACTTTCTGGCCACATGTTAATTAAATATGCTCCTAGATCTTGTATTTGAGCAGTCATGCTTTTAACTGTGTTTGCTTGATCTCATTCCTGTGTTCTGTACAGCAAGGAGGAAGCTGCAATGACTGGCTCCAGTTAAGTAGTATTTATCTGGAAAACTCTGAACCTTTCATACTCAAGGCTTAGTTCTCAGAGATGTGAATGGGTCATAGCAGGGAAGAAGTAATGCCTATAGCACTGTATGGGGATTCAGGAAAAAGGCTGGCAAGAACAAGATCTGCTCTATTAAAATGCTGATTTTGCTGACTGTTAGGTATTTTAGGGACATGGAATGTAAATTAAAGTGTAAACAGTGATATTTATTCCTTTTTGAGAGCTGTTGCAGGAAGTTTCCCACTCCTTTCCCCTGCTACTTGATGAGGTGAATACCCACACTCCCTCCCTGCTTTGCTGTTAACAAATACCAGTGCCCCTTCTTGCTGCATGTCCTGGATGCTCTCACTAACAGCAATGCATTCCTTATCCAGCGACTGTAAATTCTGGTCAAATGATCTACCCAGTCTTGTATTTTTAATGACGTATTTGCAAGGCCATGTGCTCTTCCTTGGTGGTAGCAGAGCGATAAGAACTCTGTAGCATTCTTTCTTCTAGACCTACTGCCTTGAATGCATCCCAAAGCTTCTTTTCTGAGATATACAAACCAATTCTTCCTGGAGAGCCTACTAAAAACAAAAATGCATTTGGAAAAAGGATGCTACAGTCCAATGTATGACACCTTGGGCACAATAGCATAGGCCAGGAGGCAATTACCTGGTGCAAATCTGTAAAAATAGATGCATAAAACTCCTAAGAGAAAAGTGATGCCCTGCACAGGAAACTGAAAAACAGCTTTGCTCTTAAGAGGAGAAAAGTTGTTTGTGTGATGCTTTTGTGTCATCGTGACAACTGCTAAAGGAATAATTAAATCATTAGTTCTGTGTCTCTTTTACATTAATTTCCTATGCAGAAGCATACTCCATTCAGTATTCTCATTATGTTGGTTTTAGTGCGTGTCCTATTGCAATCAGTTTTCATGGATTTTTGGAGTGCTCCCTTCAAACCATTGAAAAAAATAATTCATTAGTTTACAATAATAAGTTGATAATTACGATTTCACTACACTTTGTTAACAGTTGTCACATGTAATTATTAAATGAAAAATCTTGTTGATGCTGATTGTTCTGAATATCTGCTCCACCTGGCTCACAAGTACATGGAAAACGTAATCAATTTCTACAAAAAAAAAAAAAAAAAGTGTAAAGATGTTAATTACATAAAAAACACCTACCGGAAAAAAAAGAAAAATCATTCTCCCTTGATTTTTCATCTGAATCAAGACTCCCACAGCAGTAACTGGCATCTATCTTTGTCCAAAGGAACACTGCATGTTCAACCGGAGCTCCTCTAGACATTGTTTTTTCCCAGGATCCCCTCCAGTCGTGGTACACATTCCCTACCCAGCAGGCATGAGATCTTAGGTGGAATTCAGACCATCTGAGTGTAGGCTGGAGGCTAGCAATAGAAGACTGTGTTACTTAGGTCTCCACATCCAGAAGAAATAATTATGAGAATCTTCACTGAAGTAGGCAGCACAGTTTGCCAAGGAGAGATACCTTGGGTTGCATCCTGAGCTCTGGCCTAATTCTCCTGACCACAGAAAGGTTCTGCTCCTCAAACTGGGAGCAGATTTGCCACTTTGTTCAGTAAAAATTAACAGCAGAAACAGTGAACAAATTGAGCCATCATCTTTAAAATAAAGATAGGACTTTCAGTTGGATTATTTTTTCTTATTAAACTATTTATGTTATGTATTTTTTGAGTATGGATAGGAGTATAAACATACAAATAAAATGGTTCTCTGAGAAATGGTGGGAAAAAGTTTACTGGCAATGTCCTCATCAGCTATTTATTTATTTATTTTTACTGTTTTAAATGGAATGGATGATAAGATATAGGATGGAAAGTGCTGGGGAATGTGGACACTCTAATGGAATTAAGTAATCATATATATTAAATTCTGCCAATATATAGTATTCCAATAGTATGAAATCTGTAATAGTATGAAATCTGTATCACAAGATGAATTTGTAATTTTTTGGTTCTTAAGCCTCTTGGTCCTAATTTCAGTTCTTTTGAGGGCTCAGACTCAGTCCTGGACTTTCCTGAGGCAATAAAACTGCCATGACTTTGGGTTTCACTTTGCCTTTACTATAGCCCTCCGGACCAACGTATACTGCTGTCATTTTGAGAGAGACTTGCTCCAAAGACATCACTTTTGCTGGGGAGGAAAAGCCTACCTCATCCTCGGGGTCATTTAGGTGCTATCATAATCAGCTGAAAATGAGTGTAAGGTAGTTCTGCTTTCATTTTCAAACCAGTTCTTCAAATCTGTGGTTCTTTTTGCAAACTAGGTTTCTAGAAAAAGCTGCTAATAGCATGAAAACTTCCCTATTTGCTTTACTGATGAGAAGATCGATGGGCTGATTAATGTCATGGCAATCTCATTTATTAGCCACTTTCTTGCTGGATATAACTTTATCTGCTGCCCCAATATGAGGGAACTGTACTTTGCATTGCTGGTTTAGTTGTCCTCTAATTCTGAACACGGGCAGGAATATTAACAGCAAACAAGAACTCTCTTTAACCTGCCACAAATTCCCTTCAGTGTTTGCTAGGGAAAAGCAATTCAGGTTCTTCTCTCCATGTCTCACTGGTTCTAGGCACCGGCAGTTCCTTCATCATTGTCATCCGTTGCATCCACGTGGTTCCTAGCTCATCCTGGAAATGATGTTTTTTGTTGAGTTGATGAGGATTGGAATTCATGCATTTTGTTTGGTGACTGGTCATGAGTAGTGTTCTCCAGGAGTTGGTACTGGAGCCTGTCCTGTTT
Organism: Odontophorus gujanensis; assembly: GCA_013399175.1. Taxonomy (NCBI): domain Eukaryota; kingdom Metazoa; phylum Chordata; class Aves; order Galliformes; family Odontophoridae; genus Odontophorus; species Odontophorus gujanensis. The sequence continues at coordinate 373,878 of VXAB01002500.1, read as the reverse complement.
AATGTTGATTATTATTGATGACCTGAGGGGATTGAGCATACCCCCAATAAGTCTGCAGATGACACCAAGTTGGCTGGAAGTGTAGATCTGCCTGGGGGTAGGAAGGCCCTACAGAGGCATCTGGACTGACTGGCTTGCTAGGCCAAGGCCAGTACTATGAGCTTCAGCAGGGCTAAGTGCTGGGTGCTGCACTTTGATCACAGCAACCCCAGGCAACGTTATATGATTGGGGCAGAACTGGACGACTATGTGGAAGAAATAGACCTGAGGGTGTTGGTCAGTGCTTGGCTGAACATGAGCCAGCAGTGTGCACAGAAAGCTAAGAAGGCCAATAGCATCCCAGCTTGTACAAGAATGTTGCCACTGGGAGGAGAGAAGTGACCTAATCACCATTTATATGCTTTGCATAATCAGGAATGCATAGCATAAGTATAGCAACCATGATGCTATTAGAGAATGTTTAAGTTTGCTTTTACAGAAAAAATCTGAGCACGAGGCAAATATTTGTTCAAATAACAGGTGATAAATAGCTGCAGGGTTGGAGCTGTGCACCCATGTGAGTCAGGTCAAGCCTTTCCCTTCGTAAGTGAGATAAGTAGTAAAGTACCATCCCATATGCTGTGTGAAGATTTGTTGAAGAAGGATTGAAAAATCAAGGTTCTGTCTTGCAAGAACAATAACTGTAAGGGCAGTGATTAAGAGAAGGAGTAGACGGCAGATGGCTGAAAAGAGAAGAGCAGTTAAAGAGCTAAGTGAATTTCCTCCTCCAGTGTGTTCTGAGCTATAGACTTGGACAGGTAAAGCTGAAAGAAAGATTCTCACCAGAATACTGTTCTACCAGATATAGGGATAATGAGCTATCAGCTCCCCCAGCTGACGTGATGACTTTAATATAAAGGCTCACTTTTTCAGAGCAGAGCTCTGTTCCATGTTTTCACAAAACAGACCCAAGACTCAGCAACTGAGCTTCTTAAAACTCTCAGTATCTTTACATGAATTTGCTAAATCCCAGCATTTGCCTGGAGTTTGTTCGTTCATAAATAGGAAAATAAGCAATAGCCTGCACTCCCTTCCCAGGCCCTGTGGTTCTAGTACATAACCTTTCACTGCTGTCCCCCAAATATTTACATGACTGAATTTTATTGCCTGAAAGATTTGTTGAATGCTTCGGGTTTTTTTTTTTGTTTGTTTGTTTTGTTTTGTTTATTTTGTGACACTACTTTAGCAAGAAAATGTAATGCATTGTAAGATATTTCCCTCATCCTATATATCCCATGGAAACTTACTGGAAGCTACTCCCTCTTCAACTTCATAGGAAAAAGAGATTTTACAATCTTCTGTTTGTTCATTGTGCCAAATGTGCTTGAAGAACTCCATCACTCTGAATAAGTGCCAGACATGATGAAGAACTGCATCACCCCTTGGAGATCACACACAGGGAGGGTTCTGCAGCAACAAGTCCCTCTGAGCAATCCTCTTGCAGACTAACAATAAAAGTTTCTCGAGCACAAACATCACGTACTAATGTTGACACTTAGTAGTGACTAAAGCATATATGACATGCAGCGCAGTTGCCTTGATATCCTGTATTCTGACCAGATTTAGCTCATCCTCCTGCATAATTTCCTTTGTCTTGTTTGTAGTTCTTTTTCTCCTTAATTGCTGCTCTAGCCTGTCTTTATAAATTGCATTCCCACATGTTTACTTGTCAGGGGCACACAATCACCATGTGACAGGACGTGTGTGCTCAAAACTGACAACGTGTGTGGATCAAAGCCAGCAAGGCAAAGAAAAAAAGCTTCATAAACAATGCTGTAAATAACATCTGGGCTGTCCAAATATGGAAAAACATGATAGTTTTTCCTCTGTTGTTATTTTGTTTTGTCATGGACATCTCCCTATAGATACAAACAAGTCTGAAGTCAGTAATTATGGTACAGATTATTTTAAGCTAATTCTCATCACCAAATGTGTATAACAACATGCTGCAGACGGGAAAACCAGACAAGGTGAAGTGAAACTTCAGGAAATGAATGAATCAGTGTTGGAGAACAAAGCCAGAAGAAAAGAAAGCCAGCCAATTAAGAGGAATGAATGGAAAATGATTAAAAGAAACTCAGTTTAAACATCCTCATCTCATCTTGCTATGTAAGATATTGACACACAGCTTTTCCAACTTATTTGAATATCAGAAATTGGAATACAAGCAAAGGAGAAATGTTTAAACCCACACATGAGTAGAGTTCAGACAAAATCAGTCCTGGGTCTGAAAACGCTCCTACTCCTATTTTGTTGTCTAAATCAAAGTTGGACTGGATGCTGCTTTGCTAGTATTACTTGCTCCAGGTGTTGGACCTAAGTTGTTGCTGTTGCTTTGGCAAGCTGCACAAAGAAGTGGGTGAACAATTCATTTGCCCACAGCCCCAAGGTTATCAGACACCGGCTTTTGTCTGGAATCAGTAGACATGTAAATTAAGCTCCTTCAGCGGGCAGCAAGTTTGTGGTAATACTATACAATGGGAATTATAATTCTTTTTTTAGCTTTTTCTAGTGGAGACTTTCCCTTTCTTTCTTCAGAGTCCAACCCTACAGAGCCTGCTTTTGGTTGGAACCTCATAAAGGTAACATCAAAGCCAAACAACTCCTAGCTGGATGAATTTGTTTGGATGCATATAAATTCAAGAAGCCTTTAGATTCCGTTAAGGTTTTGAGTGTCAAAACAAGCTAGGTAATGATGAAATATGTTCATCTCTGCAGTGTGTTCCCTTTGGTAAGGTAACTGGTTATTTCTTTGTGCTAGATATTACCTACAGTGGTGAGAAAACCTAGAGGCTTTTCCTCAGTTGTTGTGGTTTTACAGTATTAGATTAATTGTGTGTGAATATAAGATCTCAGACATACCCAGGACAACCTACTTTTTAAGGACCTGATTAAAACATCACTGAGTCTTCCCAGTAATTTAAGCTGAACTGTGCTGGGTTCCGACCCAAATTTCATGATAAAATGCCATGGTATCCAAGAGGATGCAAGTAGCTTATGGTTTTGGTTCATTGCATAGATGCAAAAAAAAATTCCAGTTGCCATTCTGCAAGGCAACACATTTTTTACCAAAACCTCTTTTCTTCAGGCTCAATAAGCTTTGTACAAGAACCCCACTGGTGCTGCTAAAAGCTCTGCATCAGTCTGGGGTCCATCACAGCCTCATCATAGGACAGGAGCTTGAAGCTAAGTGATAAAAAGAAGGTTAAAATTACTGTTTTCCATTAAATCCTGTTCTAAACCTCAGTAAACACCAGCAGAGAACAGTTTTAGTTTAGGTCTCAGTGAATCCCCACATCAACTATGAATCCAGTAAATGAATACGATTCAACTAAGATGATCAAGCACTGTGACTTCAGGAGCTTCTGATGCTTTGCACTGGAGAATTTTATTCAGTTAGTGCATATGTTTGTAAACATTTCCCCAGTCATTAAAAACATTTTGTCTCTTTTTCAGCAACTTATAATACATTTGTAGGATGCTACTACATATACACATATACAAAATGTGGATTTTAAGCCACATGGTCAAACTGGCCTAGACTCCTCGAGCAGCATTTCTAATTCTATGAAGACAAAACTATGTGCCTCTTAGAAAGTATTCAGGTAACCAACATAACACACATGTACTATCCCCAAAATCTTCAAGCAAGCAAGTTCAAATTTTATTTCTACTATAGCACAGATGCTGACCCTTGTAAAGTACTGTTATATTAAAACCAGGCACAAGGAAGTAAGTGGGACATTTTAGAAGTGCAGAGTCTCCTTGAGAAGAACCTGCTACGGTCTTCACAGATGTTAAAGGTGTTAGGAGACTGTGTAAGGAGGCTATCTGTTCATAAAGTCAGGTGGCTATAGCTTGACGACTCCTTCCAGAACATTTGATGTTACCAAATGCGCACCAGGATGACTAGTATTTGTACCATGTATCTTCTATCTGTAAGTATCTGGGTAGAACAGACGTTTATTAGCCAGGTGATTCTATAATAAGGACTGTTCTGTCATGCAACCTACATATAGAAATTGTGAATTTAAGCTGGCAGTATCTCCTGAAGTTCCCCCCTTGTGTGGTGAAACTGCGTCTTCCCTGGTTTGCTTAAAGTAAATCAATTCTCACATAAGCAGCAATGTGCATAAGTCTTTGAAGAAAAGCAGCGTTGGGGTGAAATTCAGCACAGCTGAAGAAACCTTTTTTTATTTTTTATTTTTAAAGTAAGTTTTGTTTTGTTTTGTTTGCTTTTTAAAGAAGTTCAAACCAGCCTGTCTTTCGAAGCCTGCCCAACAGATCATTTTTGGAGAGCAGCTGGCACCACAGCTCTTCTGTATGACTCAAGCTGTTTCAGAGGAAGTAGAAGATGGGTAAGGGATGGGGCACAGAAAACTCAGTCATGCAGTTTAGCTTTCAGACTCTTTTGTTACTCAGTTTAGTGCATCTGTTCTATGGTGTATGCAGAAAATCTGTTTCCAAGGGATGAGTTTTCAAGGAGTATCGTAGAACAATGAGTAGGCCTGGGCAGTAGGGAACCATTAGAGGTAAAGAGCTCAACTTCATGCCTTCTTCATGTCAGTAACACTGCTTCCACATTGCACTCTTCCTCCAGCTTCTAACTGATGATGGGGAAACTCTGGTATTTCACAAAGGGTGAACAGTGTTTGAAGCTGTCACTGATCAAACTTGCCTTTAACATTGACGTAAACATAATTCTTATTGGCATCACATAAAAAGAAAAGCTACACTTGGGATAATTCTGTTTAATTTTTAACTGAAAAACATTAAATTCTGGTGTTGATAGAGAAACACTGAGGAATGAAAATGATAAAATCTTTTCAGCAAGCCTTTATTTTCATTTTCTTAACCAGAGCATCTTTTCTGTGCATTTTTTTTTCCATTCTTCAGCTCAACTGGCACATCCTTGAAAACATGTATTGAAAAAAAATATGTATATATATATATATATAAAGTCCATGAAACTCAGAATTTTGGTGAAGATTGCTTATCAAGTATAAGCTCTCTATAAATGGTACAGAAAGCTGGTATCACTGCTTTGCATTTCTGTAACTTCATTAATTCAAAAATCTCAGAGTTTCTGATGACTATGATCAATTACATTCACCAAGCATGCTGGATTGTATCATATGTGCCAGACATTTAACCGTGTTTAGGGGGAAATGGGACTGTATAAAACAGAGGGAGGAAGCATACAGAAATATTCTAGCTAGGGTAAAATAAATCCACTGTACTTCTCTGAAGGGCTGTCTGCAGATAATGAAGATGAAACAGGATCCCAAATGCATCCCAAATGTTACACTTAGCATATTTATCTTATTTCATTACTCTGGGGATGCTTCCCTACATGAGAAAAGTGATGACTTTCCTTAAAGCTTGAAATGAGAAGGAAAACTAGAAAGAGGAAATGGGAAAACATAACAAAACAAAATCAAACATCTCCTAAAAGATTTTGTTTTCATCAAGGAAAACTTTGACTGTAACAAAGTATTTCCTCCCAAAAAAGAGACTTTTAAAGTTATGTGCCTGATAATCTTGCTGTCTTTTCAGTTTCCCTTTTGGAGCAAAGCCAATGGGAAGCTGGTGGCAGGATATCTACTCCCCTGAAATATTAATTTCCTTAAATCTGTAGATTTAGCTTGCAAGCCTAAATATTAGACAAAGGTATAATCAATCATTATCTATGTGCAGGAGACCAAAATGTCTGAAAACTCTTAGATTTGTTGCTAGCTTTTGATATCTGTGGCTTGAAGATTTATTGATCTGCCTGGAGAAGTTTGTTGGCGTTAAGCAGCTTAGTTCCTGTTTTCTCTAAGGAAATGACCAGAAAACGGCAGTCTTGTCGCAGAGGAAAGGCACTTCAGGCAGCTGTTTCTTGGCGTTCTTATACAGCAAATGCAGAAGATCACTCCAAGAATGAGTGAGGAGGGACTAAATCTCCTAAAGTGGCCATTTTGCTGATAACCTTCAAATAAGTTTTCCTGAATGTTTCCCACAGCAGATAGAAAGCAGGTTGCTTGCTAGAGAATTATTGAGACTAAGTCTTAGGTAGGTAAGGGAAGACCTTTATTTTCAGAAGTGTGCAATGCTCTTGCATTATCTGTCCAAAAGCAGAATGAGTTCCCCAGTCACAACAGCAGTGGGTTTCTGAGGCCACGGCCAAGCTGCAGCTGCTTGACCTCCTATAGTCTCCTGTCCATGGGGCAGGACTAGAGCTGGGAACACCTCATGGGCCTGCACAGAGACCACTAATACCAAGATTTGTGTAGGACCTGGCCACCTTAATGCATGGAGTTCCACCTCAGGAGTACACTGCTCCAGGGCTGGGGCATTGGCCTTGATTCCCAGTGTGTGTCCAGGTGGAATCAAAACGTTTCTTATAGCATAAACTTCTAAGTGTTTTGGCATGCAGTTACACTAAAACAGAGGTCACTGGGATAACTGGGCTGGTGACAGGTTTGAAATGAGAGCTTTGATGATCAGTGCTTCTTTTCTGTCACCTGAATGCATGAGCAGCAGTATAGCATTCCCCACAAAACATAAGGAGAAAAACAGTCACTGAAACAGTCCTTTTTTTTTTTTTTTCTTTTTTTCTTCAGAAAATATGTACAAAGATTTTTATTAAAATACAGAATGTTATCCTTAAAAAGCACGTGTGTGCATGTGCTCTCCCTCCCTGCTGTAGAGCTGCTGCTGTAGACTCTTTCACCATTTCCATCCTGCCTGGTTTCCTGTTATGTGCTTAAAGAAACAGAATATGTATGCTCATAAAAATAATATTAAGTCACTGTTTCAGAAGAAAGCTTGTCACCATCTGAGATAGTAGAATATTTCTTTCTGCATCAAGAAGCCTGACTAAGATGCATCTGATCTGAGAACCAATGTAATCAAAGCAAATGTAGTTTTGACTTTAGGATGTTAAAATAATCTATTGATAACCGAATAACTATGTTTGTTAAAACAATTATTACATCAGATACAGAGAGAGACGGTGTGTATGCTTCCAACATCTGCACTCTTTCTTACTCATGAGTGCATGAAAACAGGAAAATAGCATGAAAGACCCGAAGTGGAATTTTTGTTATATCACAATTCTGCCAATGAACTTCCACTGGAAAGAAATTGACAGTTTTTATTGTGTTTTTCAAGCATGTAATATACAATTCATTATTGTGTCATGCATCCTATGATTGTGAGATAGTCTTTATTACTCATTGTTACACCAGGCAACATTTCTATCCTTCATACATCTGGTCTATGTAGTTCCTAAGAAAGGAAAAACACATAGCAACATGCTTTGTGTCATCTCTTCTCTGTTCAGTTTCCTTTCCCTGCTTTTCAGAGGCTGCTTAGTATTTTCTTGGAACTTGGATATTTTTGAAGTGAGTCTTTATTTACAAGTGATGACATTAAAGATGAATAACATAAAGAGAATCAGTTCAGCAGCATAATTTTAAAGTCAATCACGAAACTCATAGTAATTAATAGATGGTTCATTTTAATCTCTTGCAACAGATGCATGTGCTTCTTTTAGTAGTTAACTGCTTTCAGACACTAATTTGACACCATATGGGTGTCAGATTTCTGATCTCAACAACTGCTTAATTAATTGATGTATTTATCTTTGAATGGATTGCGTCGGCTCAGATCAAAAACATAAACACACTATGAAATTGTAAATAGTGAGAGCTTTCCTTAGAGACTAATGCAGTATAACACTAAAAATTAGATATGTTATAATTGAGTTCACTTGGATAAAGTATTGTCCTAAGTGTGAGAAAGAGAGATGAGCCAGAAACATAAGACAGCTCTGGGAAGGACATATGTGAATTACTGCTAACCTCCAAAATCATGAGTCAGTCTCCCAAATAAAAACAACTACCCAAAACCAAAACTCAGAAATGGTCCTGAAAGTGCTGTTCTTTAGAAACAGAGAAACAGAAAGTTCGGTCATAAATGTTTTTTTCTCTAGACCATTCCAGCAAATAGAATCTAAGTAGAAATCTGCAGTAGAGGTGATTTGACATTATGGTGCATTAGATTCTTAGATTCTGTAGCTGTCACAGCAGTTCTGCTCACATTATCTTCAGAAAATTCAGTATAGGTGGAAAAGATGAAGGAAAAAAACAACAATTCTACAATTTTTAAAAGAGATGACTAATACAGCAAATTCCTTATACTAAACGATATGAGCAAGGTGAATGGACACCAGCTATTCATCATTTCTTACTGTACAAGAGGGAATACTGTATGAAATTATGTGATGCAGTGGCTGAAAACAAAAAAAAAAAAAAAAAAAAAAAAAAAA
>VXAB01002500.1:321496-365509 GCA_013399175.1 Odontophorus gujanensis | reverse complement strand
AAAAAAAAAAAAAGAAAGAAAAAAAACACAATATTTTCACCTGAAGCACAGTTAAGTCATTGTCACAGGATGTTGTAGAAGCCAAGAGATATAAATGGATTCAAAATAGCAATGCAGAATTTTCAAAGAATAGCTTCCATTGATTAACATCAAAAACAATGGCACAGATGAACCTCTGGCTCAAAAATTCTCTGAACAGTTGATTGCTGTTAGTTACATGATTTTACCCAAGGAAGTCTCTCCTGAGTTTGCCTGTTTTCTTCTGTTCTTTGCTCAGCTAACCTCAGCTGGCCAAGGATAAAGAAACGTGACTGAGCTACATGGACTTTGTTGGCCCCATCATAAACCTTCAACTTAAAAGAAAAAAAAAAAAAAGAAAACTCACCTCTGTAAATTGTGTCCTGTAATAACTGTGATCACAAAAGTAAAGAGGAAAACTGGTCTGGTCTGGGGGAGGGGAATCTTGTGGAAAAAAGAATTGTCATTTTACACAAATTCTGCATTTTCACAACAAAGAAGTATGAATTCCATCAAGAGGAACAGAACTGTATCTTGCACTCATTTCAAGAATTGTTGCAAATAATCTTGGAAATGTTGCATCTCAAAACCAATTCTTCATTTAAACAACAACAACAAAAAAAGATGATGTTTCTTGTAGCTGTAACAGAAAAGGAATTCCCTGTCAGGGTGGAGAACAGAGATTTCTTCTAAATTAAGCATGTTCCCTGTACTGCAGTTTGAGAATGGTAAAATGTAACCTGCACATTCACCTATGATTTTAATTCCAATTTGAAGGGATTTTCTGGATTCAGAGTCTGAGATCTCAGTTGGTCCCCACCAAAAATTTCAAGTCAATATTCAGTATCACTTTCTTTCACATACTGCCCAGGATTGTCCAACTCCATTCATCTGTTGTGTAACTGTTGTCTCACTTGGGCTGGGGCAATCTCAGGTATTTATAGAGTGGGGAAAGAACTCCTGGAAAGCAGCCCTGTGGAGAAGGACTTGGGGTCCTGGTGGACAAGAAGCTGGACATAAGCCTGCAGTGTGTGCTTGCAGCCTGGATGGCCAACTATATCCTGGGCTACATTAAAAAAGGGGTGGCCAACAGGGAGAGGGAGGTGGTTGTCCACCTCAACTCAGCTCTTGGGAGGTCCCATCTGAAGTACTGCATCCAGGCCTGGGGGCCCCAGCCCAAGAAATACATAGAGCTCTTGGAACAGGTCCAGAGGACGGGTACTAAAACGATCAGAGGTCTGGAGCACCTCTTCTATGAGGAAAGGTTGAGGGGACTGGGCTTGCTTAGCTTGAAGAAGAGAAGGCATGGGAGTTTCAATCCCATGGCAGGGGGATTGAAACTTGATTATCTTTGAGGTCCTTTTCAACCCATTCTATGATTCTATGATACCTCTGCTAATTGCAAATAGCAGCTTGGGATAGTAGCTTCATCCTGCTGACCACAAACTTTATCTTGTTTGTTGTTTTGTTTGTATGTTAGTTTGTTGTTTTTTAATGAAACTGAATAACTCAAAGGTAATTTGTCACTTTAGGTGTTGCTAGAAGTCTGTGTGGCCCAAGGTGGTGTACCAGGTCACCTATTCAGGCTCCTTAGTGTGACATTCTCTATAAGCTGCTGTATGACCCCACATATGAGTTACTGCTTTAGAAAATTGTGGCTTAACTTTATGTTTAAACAATCAGGTGATTTTTTTTTTTTTTTAATCACATTGAGAGTAGTATGGAAAATGAAAGAGAAAATTTTTCAGGGATGGTAAGGCAAGTAAAAAGGAACATTAAATTTAAACACTAATTACCTTCAAGTACTGAATTATTCCAAATGACGCATGACTAAAATTTGGTGAAGTCTATACTCTTCAGGTTTGTGGTTTCATCTGTATTAGCTATCAGTAATGCAAAAGAAGAAGTGTTTATTTAAAGTAGAACATTCTTACTGACACTTGTAAGTGAGAACTCTAACTGACAGAAGCCATGAATCATAATTATTTGAAAGCACTAGAAATACACTTGTCCCTTCCTCTACATTTCCTCCTGCAAGAATGCTTCCCTTATGGTTCTCATAAAGTTAAATGGCAGTAACTATTCAGATGTCAAGTACTGGTTGTTACCATGCAAGCTGTAACTGGAAATCTAAAAATGTATCACCGAAACCTAATATTGAAACTGCAGTCTCAGACAACTGGTGAAGCAGAAGGGGGTAGGTGTGGGTTTCTAGCGAAGGCTGTTTGCTGACATTAACCCATTTCCTGATCACCTTATTCACATGAGTAGCCCTACTAAGATCACCCAAGTCAGTCATGTAAGCACAACAGCTTTTGACCTCTTGCTTCTCTGCAGAGATTTTCTAAAACAAAAGAAACCGACTAGTGATTTCACGAATAAAACTCTAACACCCCTTACAGTAGCTTACTCTCCTTTTCCAGAGTCAGTCTTTATGCTTTCATGTTGCTTTACCCCACCTCTCTGTCTTTCACCCCTCTATCCTGTGAGTAACAGTGGAACAGTGATTTCTGGTCCATATATCCTCACATCAGACAATGTGCTAAAAATGGGTGCTTATGCGCAGTGTAAGTAATTAAATACGATATAAATACTTCAAGGTGAAAAACAGAATTCAGAGCAAACAAAGAAGACATTAAAGGTGAAAAACAAAATTCAGAGCAGCAAAAGCAGACATACTCCACTGAGTGCACAGGAAACATTAGTACACAGCTCTAGCAAACACAGATGACTGCATTTGGCCTGTTGGCTGGATTTGTTCCAAATATTCAGCCACACACATTCTATCTGAGCATGGGATCTTAAAAAGGTGCTGCAGAAATTGCAAAATTGGTGAGCATCCTGATGCAATATCTTCTAATCATTTTCTCACAGCCATAACATTACAACTGATGTTTCCTGAGTCCCACGATCATGTCTATTCTTCCCCCTTTATCTTCATCTTTCTCCCCTCACTTCCTTTTCCTATTTGACTAACTCTTCTGCACCGCCATCTTATCAACCTTCACTCCCAGACGCATATTCATCAGTTGGGATAAATCAGCATTGTTGCACTGATTTAAGCAGAGCAATGTCAGCTAAAATCCTGGCTGACAACACTTGTTTGAAATGCAGAAATCCAGTCCTGCAGCCCTGCCTTTCCTTGCTTTGAGTGGTGTGTCTGCCGCAGCCCCTCCTGGCCACCTCACACATCTGAAGCGTAAACCATTCCCAGCACTCTCAGCTGCAAGGCTTGTGGCCAAATGAAGCTGACATCTTAAGAAGAGTAAGTTTGCATTGCTGTAACATTGCTGCTGATGTGCCACCACCAAGGAGCTGCATCAAGGATTTTAAACTCTACTAAGCAAGGTGCCCAAACTCTAAACGTTGGTCTCCCCAGAACTGTAGGAAGTCCTTCCCAGCCCTTTTTCACTTGCGCATCAAACACTGATTGCAGGCTGGCTTTCTTGTCATGTTAAGAAAACAGTGGCTCTGATCCAAACTGCAGTGTTTTTCTTACTGTGGGATGATCAAAGGGCTATAAACAAAGGCACACAGAAGGTCTCCAAAACAAGTTTCTACAGTGAATGCACTAAAGTTGCAGACAATGGGTAAAGTACAGTAAAGTTAGTGAAAGTGAAAAATGCCTGGTAGGGAAACCTGCATTTTCAGAGTCTCAGCAAGACCAGTCAGTTGATGAAAAGGTGATTTAGCTGTGCAACAGACCCCCTGTGCTTTCTGATAGGCTTTCATCGAGGCTTTTTCCCTCATTTGCTTTGTGACACTTCTGTTCCACTGTGCACCCTCAGAGTGACCACGCTCTCTCCCCTCTGAATCATTGCAGAAAGAATGGCAGATCCAAGTGTGTTGGAAAAGCATTGTTTTGCTGTCATCCAAACCTGGCCACATTATCACTATTATCATAGACTGACATCTTTCATCACCTTTTCTGTTTTCCAAGACAAAAGAGCCAGCTGAGACTGGAACAAAGGAGAATACAGGGAAAAGGAGAGAATATGTCAAGCAAGAATAGTTTGGAAAGGGCCAAAAGTGGAAAAGGAAGTCTAATTCTAGCCTCATCCAGGGGAAAAAAGTTTTTTGAGAAATGTAAACAAATCAGGAAATCCTGGCACTTACTCCAGTTCCGATTTGGCGAAACATACCAGCCCTTTCCCTGTGTGTGAGCTGCTGTTTGTGAATGAAATCCAGATTAGGTTATTCATTGAGCCCTGCCAGTCCCACAGTTTCCAGGTTTCCTTTTGCCTATGGCATAGCTTAAACCTTAAAATAATAATAATAATAAAAAAACATATGCATGTTATTAACTCTCCATATTCAAATAGAAATACAATGCTATCATAAATCTCCTTTTTTTTTCTAATGTAAATTCCTTTCTCCAGCATGAAGCTGCAGGAAAGCCATTGTATCTGCGCAATCTAAACTTGAAAGGGAATTTTTGCTAAACTAGTTATGATAGGGGAAACATGTTTTTCACTGAGTTGAAAGATTAAAGTTGATCATAAAAAGGGGTGGAGGGGCTGGAGGAGGATTATTGGTTGCTCAACTAATGATTAGATACAGGACTTCAAGGACAAATTAAGGAGCACAAAAAGAAAGATCTCTGAAGATAAGTGAAACCAGTTCCAATAATATCAAATAAAAGATGCCTTGTTTATCATGGATTTTAATCTCCCCTGTTCTATTCTATCCCTGTTAGTCTAATTAGACAATGAGAGTGTAAACCCTGAAAGAGACAACCAATCTTTTGTAGACCTTGAAGCCTACTCAGCGTATCTGTCTTCCAACTTGCCATTCTTGTCTCCCAGCTTGGGTAATTTCCCTCTCTTGTGCTTCCAGCTTAAATTGCTTCTTTGTAATACTCTTCTAAATTTGTTTTTGAATCCTTACAGAAATACAACACCAGTTGCCAAAATTCCCTATTTCTTGATTCAATACCGTTTCTGGCTCATCAACACTGCCTGTTCAGAGGGGGGTGATGGGAGGAAAGGGTATCAGGGGTTTAATACCTCTACTCTTAGCTCAGACATGGTTTCTCTGTACAGAAGTACAGGGGCAGTTTGGGGCTAAACCAAGAAATACGCCAGAAAATATAAAAAGAAAGTCGCTGTGGGAGGTGGAATTCCTTGTGTAGCTCTAAATGGCACAGCAAATAACTGTACTTTGTCCAGGGAGAAATTAGAATAAGCTTTATAAATGCCAACTGGTAGTGATAATAAGCTCTCCGTTCAAGTCTTTCTGTGCAGTGAACTGTAGGGAATCAAGGAAAAGCTTCCAATCTTATCTGATTAATTTGCACCTTACTGGTGGCTCTGGCTTAGTACTGAGGAAACCAGGAGACATTTCAGGCCACCTCTGAGACGGGCACATATGTAAAGATGCGCATGATCCGTTGCCTCTGTGCTTTGCACACTTTCAGTCAAATGTATTTGAAATTAATGCATCCATAAAACTGCTTAATTGTTGAGGAACTGAAGCAGTTCTTATATCCAGCACTAGCCTTGCTTGCATGTGTACTCTGTATGCATATGGGGGTATGTATGCTGTTTGGCAGAGAGAAAAACAAAAACAGAGAAGGCAATACTGATTATTACTACAAGGTCATTTTCAATGGCTGTAGGCCATACCAAGAAAAAACACAGTGAAAATAAGGTGTCTTTGTTTTCCTATGATATTACCATAGTGTCATATGCCTCTCCTACCTGTGGAAGTTGGATCTTAGTGTGATTTACATTGTGCTAAAAGCTGAAGTGACATTTCATTTTCTTTTTATAAGGAAGATATCTTTTTTTTAATGATAGGTTGGAAAACCTTCATTTTTTTAAACGTGATATGGCCTAAAATGTAATTTTAAATTTTTACAAGTTTACCTTTCTGGCAATTTTTTTCAAATACTTACATTTTCTTAATGCAAATAATTATGGAAAACATTGTTAACTGCCCAGATTTCTCTAAATTAAATAAGAAAATAAAATGCTATGAAGCCGATATTATTTTTTCTTCCTCCATCATCTTAAATCTTCTTCTGGCTCTTCAGTTTAAAGAATGACTACAGTCCATGGCACAGTGCAAATGAGGGTTACACCTGCTGCATTGGACACAGTCATTCCTCCAGCCTGCAAAAAATTGGTCCTTCCCATATGTTTTGTCACCTACTTGGCTCCAGCAAAGACTGCAAAGGGCTCTTTGCTCTTTTCCTCCTCTCAGAAGGGGATGCTTTTAGGGAAGGGGATGCTTTTAGGGAAGGGGATGCAGGAAGGGGCAGAGGAAGGAGGACTTAGACCAGGGAGGGCTCACTGCACCTAACACTGCTGAGGCCTAGCTTCCCAGTTCAGCTCCTGCCTCTCAACCATGCAAACCACAGAGGCTATGAGACAGAAAAAAGAAAGTTTATTATTATTTTTGAGGGCCTTTCCTGTAGGGTTGCTACTACCTTTCAGTATTGGCAGGGTGTTGATCAATTTCACATCAATAGAAGGCTTTCAGCTGCCTGCAGAGTCATCAGTAGTGGGACAATTATTCTGACCATGGCACCATAAGTGCATTTCTGTGTCCATAAGAGACACTTGTAGAACCTATGAAAAGAGAAATAAAATGTATGTTAATTTGAGGGACTTTGGTTTAACTTTACTGCTGTCAGGGCTATTAAAAAAAAAATAGTAATAATAAAAATATAAAAAAAAAAATTTTGCTTTTATACCAGGACATGATTAATGACGAATAAAATTATCTTGAGACAAATTAAGTTACAGACCCATCTCTAATTTCCTCCTATTGCTCTGAAAAAAATAAATAAATCCAGCACATGTGTATGAGTGCTCACAGGAATGCTCACAAAAGCTGTAGATGGTACATCTCTCTTCCCTGTCAAGGGAAAACTGCAGCAGCACTATTAATTTCAGGCTGTTTCTGTAGCCTGCATAGTGCTGTATTCTCCAGTGCCAAAAAGAAGGGAAACAGGTGCTCCATCTCCTCAGCATCTGGTTTGGATGACCACAATACTCCAAACACCTGCACTCTGCAGTCCCGCCAAGTCTTGCCTGCTATTGTATGGAGTAGGACTGGCTGCCTATAGCAATAAAAGACATTGTTTATCAGTCGTACCAGAGGAACATGGGCTGCAAGAAGGGGACAGAACAAACAAACCTGAAAAAAAACTAGTATGAAAGAAAACCTGTTCTGTAGCTTGAGTGACTTGACCATGAAAGGCCATTTCTTGTAGAAACTGGGAAGCAGAGACCAGTCTTGTAGCAGGTTTCCTGTCTGAACAGAGTTGGCACCTCTGCTAAGAGGGTGATATTTTTTAGTATCAGGTATCAGGTTTTAGGACTTGAAGGAGAACTGCAGTTCCACATTTTAATACACAATTGTTTTCACAGAGTGTTCTAAATTTTATCTCTGTAGCTCCTACTATAAACATGATGATTCACATCTTACTAAGAATGGATTTAGGGCTGTTTAGGATTAACACTGAAACTTTGCCCAGAACCATAGATACTGCAGTTTATTCTATTTTAGGTTTCCCCTTCAGGGAGGGCAAAGCTATCTCCCTGGATGTGACGCAATTTTAGAAGATGCTAGTGCGTGGATATAAGGACAATTTTAGATGACAAATTATTCGGTATTAAAACAAAGGGCTGGAGAATGGTTTACCTAGATCCTGTTCTGGAACCCACAGTAGTCTAATTTTCTGCCTTTGAAGAAGCTACTTCATTTAACTGCATTTTATCTTTCTTTGCCTGTGAGACTGGGCCAGTGATGGTCAGCTAGCTCTTTTGTTTGCTCTTTGGCAAAGCTCCTCAGAGGAGAGGCTTTCCAGAAGCACTACACACCTACACAGCCACTGGTGATTTAATTTCTATATGTCGTCCCCATAATAGCAAGAAGGACCATCCTAGGAAGCAAAGGAAGGGCACCGCGTTCAGCTTTCCACGAGGCACTGCCCCTAACCAGGCCGTAAGGACGGCTTGTTCTCTTTGCTATGAGCCCCAACTAGTGCTAGAAGAGTGGAAGTACAGCAGGGAGCAGTATGGGCTGAGGCTTGGTGCAGCTAAAATAAACATCATTATCTTCAGGCAAAGTAATTCGGGGAAAAGTTTGCTTTGCTCTGTAGAACTGAGGTTATTCTGTCAGCCTTAAAAAAAAAATCTGCGACATTGGACTTATGTACCAAGGAAGATGCATATCTTGTCTCTCAGAAAAGCTCAGCATTTAGAAAAAAAATGTTTCAGGACGGGGGAAAGTTCATACTTGGCAATAATGGTTTTGCTGCAAAATAGCTCTCATTGCACTGGTATGAAGAGCAATCCTCTGACAGGAAATTCTTGTGTGGAGTGGTGGACATGACGATATAAACAGGTAAAGAAAATCTGACAGTGCTTATGCAAAAAGTAGAGCTATTAAGTACTCAGCTCAAGAACATAAAGGGACACCTGCAAGACAACATATGGAGCACTGGATTTTGTTAGATAGCAGCTTTTTTCTCTTGTCTACAATGATCCATCTAATGTCCCAGTTTACTACATCTCACACATAAATGCCAGTGTTTAAGATCCACAGCTACCCGTTCAGATGAGTGATGGCATAAGGCATAAAGCTGAAATAGGCTAAAACATGCAGTGTAAAAATGAGAATAGATGGGAACTATTGTTATACTTGTCAAAGTGTTGATATATAACATATATTCATCCACTGTTACACTCCACGGACATGCTTAAAGAGAGACACTCTGCTTACAGAACTTGGTTGTTGTTACACCAGTAAAATTATACCAGAAGGAAAGTACTTGCAGTTGCTTGGGGCTTTTTTTTTTTTTTTTCTTTCTAAGCAGATGCATCTTCTCAGATTCACTCTGTTTTAACAGTAACCACTATGACTAATTGCATATTTGGATGAAGAATGGGGAATCTTATTTCCAGCATATGAAGTGCAGTGACTAGCCTTTGCTGAATTGAGTCCCAATCCTGGATTAAGTTATACTCATGTCAGCTCCAATGTATGAATTATGAAATTTATTGCTAATAAGATATGTATCCTTCTACTCATATTACCTATGGACTGAGAAAGAGACAGAGACACAAAGATATGAAAAAATGTACATTTAACACATAGGAGCTTATCAGTTTGCAGAATGCTCCTGATGACAAAACTGTGACTGGGAGCTGCTAAGTCTGCAGACTCGTTCTTCAAATTGTTTAAAGTTGTACTAAAAAGAAATTGTTAAGCCAACTTCTGATCACGTGGAATTGAGCATGCTGACTATTGCTTGTGCAGCCAGGAAAATCTAGTTCTTAGCAATGACCATCTATTCCTGGTAATGATTAAATAGGCTCTACAAGACCATTTGAAAAGTGGTTTGTTTAAATACAATTTATTTGAAGGACATTAATTCCTCAGAGTTCAAGGGTAGCAAGGGAGATAATGTCAAGGTAATGATATCACATCTCTATTTTATGACACCAGCTGTGCCATAGATTATACTTTGTACATGATTTAGTTGCGGAGAAAAGTTATTCTATTAATCCATCTTATCCTTCAGCTTCTATCACAGCAGTTCATATTAAAAAGGCAGGTTAGGAGGATAAGCAAGTTAGCACATTATCCATAAGCAGTCTCTTTGTCAAAATCTACAGTCTCTGCACTTCAAGATCTTCTCTGCAGAGTGCTCTTTCTTGCTACAGAGCCATTAAGTCATGCATCCTTGACTCACCATTGACTAAAAACAAATAATTGTGTATTTATTTAAAATTAATCACCTTCCATCTGGCAATATTCGGATACTGTTTCAAAGCTCACTCCAGAGATGTTGTTTTCGGAGGTACTGCAATTTATTTGTCTACTAAAAAGCAGAACGGATGGAAAGCTGGCTCCACAGAAGTGGCAAGGCTTCAGTTGAATGAACTGAGGCCAAGATCTATTTCTCATAATATTCCCATAAAGTGTATTAAAATAAATGTGAAAGTAAGACATAGCAGAGCTCTCCATGATCATAAATTTATGCCATATCCTGCCATTCATACGCAGGCAACAGTACTTTTGAAATCAAAGTCAATGGGGGATTTACCTGATAAAGAATTATAAGATTACATCCACAGGTTGTTTCATGTGTGCAACTGAACAGAATTCCCTTTGAAAATCTTTGTAAGGTTGAAAAGTGAATCTGAATTTTATATTTTTCTGACTGTTTTTCTTGCCCTGGGTCTCAGCTTCGGAAACACAGGCTTGGATGTGACCCAAAACTTTTTCAACGCCCCATCATTATCAACTTGGTGTTTCTGCATGAATGTAAATTTTCCAGTCCTCACTGCCTAGACAGGCAGACAAAGCTAAATAAGTCAGGGCATGTTTGACATATCCACAACAGCAAAGGAAGAAGAGTGAAAGAACTTTAAAAAAAGTGCATCAAAACATGAAGCTCTTACCAGGGTAGCATCAGAGATTTGATGAGAATAATGGCTGATAGGAACTCTGTAGGAAGTAGCGGTGAGCAGAAGATGTTAAAAGCAATGATATTTAATATAAAACAGCATTTCAGAAACCATGGGAACGAAAACAGCTGCTGTGTATGTGAATGATACACATCTAAATAGAGGGTTTACCATGGGTTTCCATAGCTTGCCAAGATTTTACTGTGTTTATTGTTTCTCTGGACTGGCCACATCTTTTCTGAGCAGAGCATCCTACAAAGTAAAGTTTAATCCACAGAAAGAAATGTTCACCATCAGCTACCTATATCTGATATACTGACACAAGTTTAAGTCAGCTTCTGCTTCTTTTTTACCTCCATGTCTTGCCCAGATGTTGGTCTTGTTGGGACAAGGCAAAAGGACAGCAAGTGATTTAGATAATTTCACACTGAGTCAGTAATTTAGGTGGCATTGCAGCCTAAAACTCTTCCAGTTCCGTAGGATGAAGTGTATGGCACTGAATGTGGAATAGAAATTGCAGCTGGTGAAATATCTGCTGTCCAATAAAGATGGTTTCATTTCAACAATTACTCTACTTTTTGTAACTTTTTCTATTTAGATTTGAAGCTGCCTGTATCTGAGAGAAAAGCAATGCCTCTCATCTCCTTAAGGAAAGATCCTGTGTGCCTGTTTTGTTCCAAATCCGCAGTGAGGATTTGCTTTCTATCAGAGAAACAACCCCTGTCTCCGCCCAAGTCAGCTTGCCTGTGACCACATATGAACACATATTGCCTGACTTCAGTCAGTGCATTTTCTTTAAGTACTACATTTTAATTCTTCCAGGGATGTTCTTTATACTGTAGGTTAATTGCAGGCTGCCAAAAGGCAGTCCTCCTGTTGGAAGAAGCCATCCAGCTCTCCTCCTGCCCAAAGACCCATTCATGCTCTGGGCCTACCCCCTTCATTTTTTTGGCACCAGCATCTGTGAAGCCCCATTGGGAAATCTCTTTTAGAAAGCTGGATCACATATAGTTGATCTGGCCCATACAAATAGCCGTCTGTTTTTGTGGACATCTCAATTTGCTCTGGTCCTACAAAAGCCTACAGAGAAGGAGAAAACAATGAGAAAGAGAACTCTGTGGAAAGGAGTGGTTGGAACATACGTGCAACCAAATTAAACCACATTAGATAGTAAACAGATCTCAAAGGATGTGTGTGTGTGCATGTGTGCGTGTGTCTATAAGTGTCAAGAAAACAGAGGAGAGATTACAGAAAAGAGAACCTATTTGTGCCTGTTCCAAGAAGTCAGCATGATATGAGTTCACCATTCATGATGCATCAGAGAATTCATGTGGGTGACAGAAACTGTGAATGAAGGCTCCTCTTGTGTGGAAAGCTTCAAGCTAAACTCACGCCTTATTAGACATCAGAGAACCCAACCACAAGACACAATTCCTCGCAGACCAGGCTCTATTGGCTCTGCTGTTTACAGTCCTACTCATTTCTTTTTGCTCCCAACGCTTTGATAAGATCTGGTGGTTCAATGCAGTCTAAACTCTGTGCTGCAAATGAGTGAAAAGGAACCAGGTGATTGGAGTACTTTCTGTTCTTGAGTAACAAAGCACAGTAGTTCCTGCAGAGATGTCAGAATTGTTAACATTATCAGTCAGGCTGACACAGCAGCAATTTAGGAAAGATCATGATAGCACCTCCTGCCTTTGTTTTCAGCTATTTGTAACCTGTCTGTATCAGATTTGCAGTGCTGGTTCTCTTGCTTTAATTTTGAAATCAAAATGAGCTCATCAAAATTCATGAAATAACTAAATCAGGTTTATCGTGAGTATCACTTTTGGTTAGCAGAGAAGGGAACTATTTCAATGACATCTGTCTGTGCCCAACAGACAAAGATTATGTTGACCCTTTCTTGTGGCCCCTATTGTTGTGAAAACATGTTTAACATGTTGTCCATAAGAGCTGGACAAAAATGACAGTAATGCTTCATGGAAATTTTAGGGAGTTTATGGACTTTAGAAAAGACTCAAGTTAGATTTTTTTTTTCCTTTCATCTCTTCTTCTTTCAATCTTTTCTGGAAAGGGAAGACAACTTGCTGAATACCTTATTTGTATTGTCATTACCACTGCCTACCTCAGAGGGACTCACTCCAGAAGTCTTTTCCCCCACAGATGGAGTTACTAAGCCCAAATAATTTTACCTCTACAGCCTCTTTAAAATGAGCTTATTGCTCTCCATACTCACTAAGAAAACTAGACAATTTTTCTCCCTATTTACTATAATCCTCTCCTTCTGAGTCTTCTTGACATTCACTTTGGCCTATTTCCAGTTATCCAAAATGCAGGGCATATTAAAAACTAAATGGGTGCCACAACTGTCAAGATGCAGAGGAATTAAAATTAAAAGCTAAACTGTCATTGTGAATAATTTACTTAATACTACCCATAAATGATTATTTTCTTTTCAAATTGGCAAGAGATAGGTAAGTTATTAGACTGCTAGAAATCTGATAGAGAAGCGAAAATCAACTATGCTGGCTGCCTCATGAAGCACACTAAAGCCAATGTTGTGTTGAGACCTTTCTCAAAAATCAGTGAGAAATCTGTACCATTGCAATTGAACCTCAAGTATATAAAAAAGTGCAAATATTAGTTAGATATTCTCAGTTCAATACGGGGATTTGAATTACATGTCTATGAGAACTCACAATGAGAGTGTTGATTCTTATTATTGCTTTTAGTACCTCATCCTCAGTTTGTGGAATGAACTTTATTTTGGGGATTTGAGATGTCAGACACAGGCTGGGAGACTTCCAAGGAGTACCTGTATCTACTGTAGATGCTGCTGATGGCATTTGCTCCCCCATGTCTGCACCTATATCTTGGGCCAGTGAGGGGTCAGAAAAGGTTCTTCTGGAACTTGCACTGCTCTTGCCATCTCTAACAATAAAAGCTACCAGAGTATCTTCTGCAAAATATAGATGTCATCCAAGATACCCAGTCAAAAACTTGCTATAGTTTCTGTGCACTTCGCCTTCTTTCTTGTTCCATTGATCTTTCATTCCAATTATTGATAGAGGGGACAAAAAGAGACACAAAACAAAACCACAAAATCAGAACACCTACAGTCCACAGAAAAAATACAGCAGACCACGTAAGCTCAGCATGACTCATGCTATTCACCAGCATCTCATAGCAAAAGAAGGGGATACAGAAAATTGTAGGCCAGACAACAGAGCTCTGGACTGGCCACCTTCTGCGCCTTATCCCCAGGGCTGTCTGCACCTCACCCTGTAGCCTAGTGAGCACACAGTTTCCAGACATTACCTACACAAAGTTGGCCTGTCTGGTTACCTGTGTGCACTGAGAAGGCTTCTTCTTTTTCCTTTCTCCAGGATTTTGGAGCCAGAACATGGAGCCTGCACAATGAATGAGCATGGGCTCTCTTTTGTCATTGCCATGTGGTAGGTTTAACCCTCACTGAGACTGTGCACATGCTGGCACGAGAGGACTTACAACTTGTCCTTTCCCATGTCACCAAGTCAGGAGGCAAGACACAGGTCAGTAATGTGACAAAGGCTTAATACCACTGGGAGACAAAAGCTGTTAATACTGCCTGGGATAAAACACACATTCTCCCAAGTCATGCAGGCTGTGGGCAAAGGACTGGCTTTCTAGCCTGCCCCCAAGGGACAGAGCATGTATGAGTGATGCCTTGCAATCCTTCAGGATTCACAAAAATACTCAGAAATGTGGAAACAACCATCAGCTTCCAGAACTCTCAAAGGAGGGATCGTGAGGGGACAGTCATTTGCAAAGAAAATCATTCTGCCGTACTGCAACGTGCCAAGTGAACATCTTTTTGCTCAGAACTAACTCTCACTCTTTCAGACCCCCCAAAAACAGGAAAGTCCTCTTCAATAATACTGTCCCCATGCCCACTGTAAGACCTGTGTTGTTTGACTGGCTGTCCTGACCGGCTCCATCTCCCGACCCATTAAAGACGTAGGTCTTCACACCAACTCAATTTGCAGATGGTCTGAGGCAGCCCTGGGAACATCTTAGAAGGTCGAGACAGCTCTGGGAACATCTTAAACACATTGTGGAATAAAATCAGTTATCATTTAAGTTATTCCCAAGACTCTCTGAATGACATTTGTTCCAAATAGAGGAAGCAGTGGTAGAAAGGATGCTATTACCAGACTGCTCCCCAGGCCCAGGCTCTCCCTAAGAAAAACTCACAAGGCTTCTCTCAGGATGTCTCCCAGTTGGAGTTGGTTACAAACCAGGAAAGTGCAGAAATGTTTCTCTTTCCCTCGTCTGCACAGCAGCTGAAGTGCTGCTGAGCTTGGCATCCCTGAGAGCAGGCAGTTCAAATAGTGGTACTAAAACCAGGCATCTGATAAGTATTTAGGCTGCAGTTTTAAGAAACGTGGAAGATGCGTGGAGAAAGGTAAGACTGGTAAGAGCACAAAAGCGGGCCCAGACTGACTGCCAGCAAAAGTCACAACAATTCTGAGAACTGTTTCTCAGACACTGGGAGTGGGCTGGAGAGAAGACAGCCAGAGAGTCAGGATACCACATGTCCTAATCCGTGCCTCATGAGGAGTGTTTTGCATCCAGAAGAAGACCACACCTATTTATGCTTTTTTGTTGGTGTTGTCTCCTGCTTGCTTGTGCATATCGGCTGTTGGCAGTGCTTTTGCCTTTTCGAAATGCCAGGCTGATGGAACTAATTTCTTCTGACAGGTGAACAGGTGATTGAGGAGGGTGAGCAATTCATGGGGAGACCTGCAAGGAGATGCCCTCATTTCTGTCCCACTATGACCAGTTGCTCAACAAACAAAGGGAGCCTGGTACTGATGCAGAAGGACAGCATGGTGTCTTTGCAATCCATGGCTGAGGAGTGGTGTGGGATCTGTAACTGGGATCTGTGCAGGGGGAGTGCAGAGTGCTCTGCCCCTAATAAAGAATGTAGGCTTTCTCTTGGGATGCCACTAGTGTGACTTGGAGTGCCAAATGGAAATGGGGCTTTTGGAATGGCAGTGGTTCGGACAACATGAACAATACAGATTAAAACAGTCAATGACAGGCATGATCTCAATAGCATCTCAGCTCTGGGCTTACAATAAATAAAATTCCTTTCACTTGATGAAGTTCTTTCTTTTTGTTGTTGTTTTTTTTTTTTTTTTTCCCTAGGCAAATCAGAGGTTGATAACCTATCAAGTAAATATAATAATGTTTAAAAGTACTAAAAAAATTGCGCCAAGAAATTTCCACAGAGAAAAATTACTTCACTCATTCTTCTAAATTCTACTAAGAAATGTGCTATAAATTTTATTTATGAATACAACTATTGAACATAAATTTGGAATGATGTGAACTTTGGCACACATCCGCTGGAGATCTGGAATTTAGTTCTTTATGCTAGAGATGAGTGGGTGGGTAAAAAGTTTAGGAATATCCCTCCTTACTTCACTCCATTGCAGAACTTCTCCCAGGATGGCCAAGTGATGCAATTCTCTAATTTATTTGATGACCTGCATTTGAGTAAAGACCTATTGGAGGAGAGAGCAGAAACTGGCAACTGACTCATCTCATGAGGTCCCTTTCCTAAGCAAGTGTTTCTCCTGCTCTCCAGTGACTTCAGCCCACTGAAATTGTGTTCTGAAAAAAGTAGATCCATGATGTTTCATTTTATTGCGGATGCACTGAACGCAGGAAATCTACTGTGCATTCACCAGAGCTCCTCACTACCTCCCTCGTCCAAAGTTGGGTCTAGTCTGGCCTTTGATCAAAGACAGATCAAATGTTTTCTATCACTCTGGCCAAAAAATTCTTTGCACAATTGGCTGATAATGCATCATATTGGTCTACTCTAATTTGAATTCTTTTGAGCAAGGCTCTAAGTCCACATTGCTGCACAAGCTCACCAAAATGTTTTGACGAAAGCAAGAAGTTCCAGTGAGAGCAAATCAAAGGAGGAGGCAGTTAGTGTGTACATCCTGGCCTGGTCTGCCTCCACATGCTCTCCTCACAGCAAGGTCAGTTGCTAGACAAGAGACCAATCAGACCTGTTGTAGGTTTCTACTGTTGGCCCTAGAGTGCCTTACAGCACTGTCAAATAAGCACACTCAGGCAAACAAGACAGAGCATGCTTAGAGCTGAAAAAGCCTATGTCATATGCAGCCAAGTCCTCTGGGAAAAGCAGGGCATGTTGATGCTGAGCTGCCTTGAAAACAACATGGGTACATTACACCCCCACGCTGGCATCCCAGGGCCAGACATATATCCTTTAATCATCCTTTGACCTGTGTCTCACCTTCCAACATTCACTTACTCAGAGAAATCTTGGTTTGATCTGCTAGGACATACTATACCTGACTGGAAAACAAGTGCCGGAATAAATGCAAACTCTTAATTGGTGAAATCTTTGGTGAATTTTTTTGCCAGTCACTCTCATAAAACTCATAAAATCTGTAGTTTCCGTTCAAAGGTTGATCTTGAAAGGCTTTTGAAATTTCTTCAGCAGATGAATGGAGGAAGGCTACTGATTTAAATTCAATTACTTTTATGTGCACATACTCTGGCATTGTTAAACCTGGAAGACAAAGAAGATCAGAGAAAGTGCAGAGAAGTACACTTCATTGTAAGGTATTTGGATATCCTTCTTTGACCTCTATACATTTGTAATGAGAGAAATTTGTTAAACAGACTTAAATACTGACAGATAAAAAATATCTTCTAAATATCATGAATATTAGAATTATCTGTTAATCACTAAGTATGAAGGATTAAACACAAAATCTCTGTTTCCCATGGGAACAGAGACAGTATATGCCTCTATGAAATGATGTGCCTTAGCAACGAGAACATTTAACTAAAATCATATATGGAGCAGAAGTTGTACGGCTGCTGCTGACAGCTAGAAAATCCACCTGTTTGTTTGCTTGTGTGAAGACGAGATTTGTTAAAGCCATTTCTTTAAAACAGTAAATCCTTCAGCAGATTTATTCCTTAAAGATGCATTGGGTTAATTTGTCTGAACCACTGATGAAAACTGCTGCAGATCAAATATATTAGCAGGGTATTTCACAGAACAGTTGGCTAATTACTGGATTGGAGTTTTGGAGCTATGCTTTGTGAACAGATTTTTTCTAACATTTTTCTTTCAAACTCAACAAGTGTTTACTATGCATCACCTTATTCATTTCAAAGATTTAGCTTTCATGGTGGATGGCTGCTAATAACCTGTACCACTTCACTGGTGTAGGTTGGACTGGCCATTTTCATCCAAATAATCCAGTTAAATAAGAGACATTGGATGCCGTATTTCATTGAATAGGAGATCCAAGCAAACAGGAGACTTGATTGTCTTAAACCTCTTCAGAACTAAGAAGATATTTTGTTTTGGCAACTTCAAAGGATTTGAAGACCTTTATCAGTAGCATGTAAGTGTATGCTGGTTTAGTCTGTTCTCTATTAGGAAAAAAACAACACTATGCAAGCCAGTGGGAAGCAAGTTCAGAAAAATAAATTTTGGGAATTGTCCTTCTAGTCCCTGAAGGTCTCTGAAGATGTATTTGTAGCCCCAGGGTGGTGATTGCTGAGATGGTGATACATGAAACAACTACAGCAGCAGAAAAAAAGCATGAGTGGCTGCCTACTGTTCTATTGTTTCTCTATTCACAGAGGCGTCTGTTTGCTTGTAAATAGCTAGAGGGTCTCTAGCACAACTCAGGATCATACATAGCACATGGATTCAACATCTGAAAGCAGCAAATGGCCCCTAACCACTACTGACCTTGTTACTCCTGTGCAAACTCAGCGCTGCTGACACCACACAGCGCAATTACAGCAGTACCAAAATAAAATTAAAGATTCTTTCAGAACAAAGGTGATAGAGAAGAGAGGTAAAAAAAATTATCCCAAAATAAGACAACTATCTGCAAGTTTACTGACCATCTGTCACTTTCCTCATAAGTATCCTCCTGGATTCCACCTTTCCACAGACTCAATCAGTAAATCTTGTCTCATAGTCGCCTCCCTAAATACGAAACCCATCTCACTATCTTTTCAGTGTCTTTCAGTTGCTGCTGAGCTCACTTAATCTTTGTCACGAAACTTTTCTACAAAGTACACCTTGTTTAGCCTAGAGAAGACTCCTTATTGCAGCCTTCCAATAATTAATAGAAGCTTATAAGAAACATAGAGATAAATTTTTCACAAGGATGTGTAGTTTTGTATAATGGATAAGGGAGTAATGGTTTTAACCTGAAAGAGTAGCTTTAGCTCGAATATAAAGAAAGTCTTCACTGTGGGGATGGTGAGACACTAGCACAGGCTATCCAGAGAACCTGTGGCTGCCCAATCACTGGAGGTGTTCAAGGCCAGGCTGGATGGGGCTTTAGGTAACCTGATTTAATGAAAGATGTCTCTGTTCAAGGCCAGAGGGTTGTATTACATGGTCTCTAAATGACCCTCCCAGCTCAAACCTTTGTATGATTCTACCAGTCAAGACAGCCATTTGAACAACACAGGTCATAGAAATTCACTGTTCATCAAGTTTATTCCAGGATATTCTTATTTGGGAAGGCATTGCAATACCTTCCTGGTTGTTCTTCCAGAATCCCCCAATAAATACATGTGCAGTAGAGGTATACAACTACTTTACTAGACAACACAGCTGATTTCATCTGTCTTCAAAACGGGATTTTACAGTAGTAAAATCCTTGAAAATATCAGTCTTTATTATCCATAAACACACATCTCCACCTCGTGGACCATGGCTCCATGAAGCATTCATTTTGTTGGTATGCTGAAGTATCACTCATTCTCTTAAACCAGTGGATCTCCTGTGTACTATCAAGCCTCAGCTGCAACCACTTACAAAGACGATTGGAAATCACCTCACCTTCACAAATAACTTCTCTGACCTGTTTTAGACACACAGTTCCAACTGTGATGAGTTGAACCTCCTAGATGGTGACTGTTTCTCTTCACTGTTTCTAAAAAGAGCCTTGACAGCTAGCTCAGACATAGACACACACATGGCGGATGTCTAATTTTGTACCAAAAGTCCCACCCAGTATAACAACACAACAGATTCCTACATGGCTCCATTCTGAGTAAGTCAGACGTAAACCAGCTCCATTCTGAAAGTTGTATAGCTGTTCTCTCATGGCAGCAAGCCCAGGCTAATAAACCGGTTATTGCTGGAGGAGTATGTGGCAATAATAATGTGGCTACCTGACTTCTGGAAGGAAGTATGCTAGGTAGGGTACATCCTACTCCCATCATAAACAGAGTGAAAAGGCAGCTGTCTACGCTTGTTTTTGTACTTTTTCTGCATTGTTTAGTTCTTTATAAACATTGTGATTGGCACTGGATCTGTTCTGGATTCAAGATTCTGATTTAAGCTCCTGAATTAAGTACCTTCTCCAATGTGCTCATTAGGTAAATTCTACTGTATAATATTAGTGCAGAGCAAGTCAAGATGCATACACCTTGCCAACTAAAATGTTATCCAGCCTATGACTTAATATCTCTTAAAAGTCTTGCCAGCTTTGCTATGAAGTGTGAAAAATTCACCTGAAGCACGTAGGCATGCCAGAAGAACTCGAATGTAGATACAATTATATCAGCAAAAATATCCTTCAGCTAGTGTAGTTTATTTACATAAATAAAAATTATAACCGCTTATGGCTATATTTAATATGCATCATTGTGAATGCAGACACTACTTACACACATACAATACATACGAAAGCAGCTACAGCAGAAGTGAATATATAGCAGACTATCATTAATGAATTCAAAGGCAACTGGAGGAAGATTTCTTGGTATGCTTTTTGCTATGCTTGAAATTCAAATTGTGTCTATGGAAAGATTATATACTTTTCCCATTCTTTCTTGACAGGATACAGCTATAATGTCCCCAAGGTAGATTTTTAACTTGTTGCGGGCTTTTTATACAATCTAATTTAGTTAAATTTTCCTGACTTAAGAGATGTAAGCTATTCATAGTTTTTCTAGTAAACTTAGAATGAAAACAAAGTACAGTTTGAGACTCAGCGTGCAACAGTTTTAGTATCTGAGTTTATTGGTTTGCCCAAGGCTAATTAGGGCCTGATCCAAAGACCATCTGAAGACAGTGGGAGTTTTTCCACTAGTTTTAGTAGATTTTGGATTAGGCTTTCAGGACTATAGAACAAAAATAAAAAAGAGAGAGACAGAGAGAGAATGTTGTCACAGTTCAGCCAAATAAATGAAAGCATCTGTCACTTATCATGATTTGAAACTAATTGCATGGAAAATTAGATTTAGGTCCCTCGAGATCAGATGGAATCCTTATTCAAGCACTTCCTTTCTCTTTTATTTTAAAATATTTCATTTTCACTTTGTTAGCTCATTTTCAAGAAATAATCTCAGTCCCTTCCTGTAAGAATAGCTCAGTCCTGCAAGAGCCAAAATAAAAGAATTGATATTCATGGTTTTCCAGAGGAGAAATTGAATTCCAGCTTTGTTGTTGTGTTAATTGCAAGCTTGTTTTTGTCTGTGAAGAGTGAGTGAGTGAGCTGAGTAGACAATAAAGAGGGTATCAATTTTTATTGCTTTTTCAAGCATTGTCAAGGCACTGGTGCTGACCCCCAGCCCCACACCATGGGGCTCACCCTGCTACCCATTGCTCTGCTGCTAACAAGGCACAAGGGAAAGGACCTCCTTCTTACACCTCACAACCAGGCATCCAGATTCAGATTCTGAGTTATATGGCTTACATGACCTACTAAGTGTATATAATATTTTTCTGACCCATCCTGGGAGTGATTTTTGAAGGAAATTAAAGGTTTTCATGTGCCTTTCTCAGGCAACCTTGAGAAATGGTTTACGAAAAGCAAGAAAGTGGAAATGGGGCACACCTTTCAATCTGGTATTCTTACTCAAGCAAACAAAGCTCTGTTTGGTTGTTTGGAACAGATCTTCAGCTTGGGCCAAGTGGATTTACTGACTAGTCTATTCGCTACCCTAAATGATTCTTCTGCTTCAGCAACCAACAAGACTCATCCTGCCATTTCCATGTGCTCACTATCAAAGGAGTTGAGCTGAAAAGCACTGTATGTGAGATGCATGTGGGGGATCCAGGGTGTCCTTCTAACAAACCATGTTCCAACAGGCTTTTTGATACACAGCCACATTCCTGCATTTCCCTTATGAAAGGGATACATGCAGCAGCACATCCTCTTGCACACTGTCCTGAGGGCCACAGCAGGCTGTTTGTCAGGGCCCTAAACAAGGGATGGGTGAAATTGTTTTGTCTAATTTCCAACCCACTTGAATGTCATGGGTTTTAAAGTTCATCAGCGTTGAGTGGTTATTTAGTTTGCATTCCTCTGAGGTGAGGCTGCCAGGGTGGGGTGAAGCAGAGAGAGGTCCTGGATGAAAAATGGGGCAGAGGGGATAAACAAAAAGAGAGTGAGACAAAGAAAACAGAAGTGGAGTGAAAGAAAGAAAACAGTTTAAAAAAATGAAGCGTGTCCTATTGGTATCCTCTATAGGGCACCTTGTTGTGTGGGTTTCACTGTGCTTCAAAGCCAAATGCGGCTATATGTATGTTCATAAGACTCAGCACCTTGGGGCCAGTTAGGGGATGGGAGAGGGAAAGAAAAGAAAGAGCATGGAATAATGGGCTTCCCACACTTCAACAGATTATTTTAGTGTATGTAAACAAACAAGAGATGGGGTTAGAGAAAATCAAAACACAAAAGCAGGTAGACTAGTGATTTATTGAATTGAGAGTTTGGTTCTTGGGATGGGATTTAGTTGGGAGGAGATTAGTTACACAGAAAGATAGGGAAGGGAGTGGAATTGCAGAATAATCTCTGGTAGAAAGTGTAAGAAAGGAGAGAAGAAAAGAAAGGGAAGAAAAAAGCAGGGACAGCATCAGCTGAAGGAAGCTGTGGTAAATTGCCCTCCAGTCACCACAGTGTCTGTATTTCTCCTACAAACCCCACTTACATAGAATCATAGAGCCACAGAATATCCTGAGTTAGATGGGACCTATAAGGATTATTGAGACCAACTCCTGGCTCCACACATGATCAATGAAAATTCAAACCTTATGTCTGAGAGCATTGTTCAAACGTTTTCTGAACTCTGGAAGCTTGGGACTGTGCCCACTGCCCTGGGGAAGTGGTAGAAGTGCAGTATGTAGAAGTGTTTGTCCAACCAGGAAGCATTGCAAAGGATTGTCCTCATCAAAGGGAAAGAGCCATAAAACCCAGCTCCTGGCAGCTCTTTTTGCCCCTCCAAGACCTAGGTTCTCCAGGGAGTACTCAGGGAGAGCTGCGGAAATGGGGTGCCTCTTCATCCCAGAGCCTGCTCCATCTCCCTGGACTCCTTGGCAGGCCCTCATGGATGCAGCTGCATTCCCTGAGCTGCCCCAGCACCACCCTCCTTGCCAGCCCGTACTTAGGGAGTACACCGAGTTCTTAGTTAGTAAAGCAGGGCCTGGAGGTGCTGTGTGTGCTGTGCACCACGCTCAATCACTCTTCAATAGAAGGAGTGCCACTAGCTGCTGAGCGGGTGGTGTGAGGCAATGAAACATTGTAAGAGTGTACGCTTTTTTGGCACGCCAAGAGCAATGCTCTTGCATCACTGACGGTGTTTGGCTCTGCTGAGAAGGGAGGGTCAGGCACCTTGCTGCTCCACAGCCTCGCCTGCAGCTCGCACTTTTCCTTGGCACGTTTCTACCCCGCCTGACAAGGAGCCATCACCACTTCCCTCACCTGACAGGAGGGGCAGGTTGCTCTACTGCAAACTCCTTTCTGGGTAGATTGAAGCTTTCTGGTGGGATACTAATGAGAGCTGACAACAAAGTGGGTGCAGCAACAGAACGAATCTTAATGGAATAATATCCTGCTTTTGTTATCTCCACCTGCCTTCTATACGCTCTTACCTTCAGAGATAATTCCTGGCATTTAATTTAACGAGCTTTTGTGTAGGCTTGCTAGCAGAATGTTTTCAACTGTATTTATTAAGCAGAAATGCATGCTTATCAGGTAGGATTTTTCAGTCTCTCACAGCTGCAATTAAAATGTTCTCTGAAAAAAAGCGTAACTATGTGGTAAGCTGCAGATGACATGCTTGTGGTCTGCATTGTTTCTGGATTCAGAAAACTGACAATCTCACCTTGCATGATAGAACCTGACAGACAAGAGGATCTGCACAAGAGGCCCTCTACTGCTTCTGCAGAACAGAGTTCTGAGGGCACTTCGTTGGTTTTGTTTTAATTTGGTTTTTTGAATGAAAGCTGTTAAAATACATTTACTTACCAGAAAATTTGGAGAAGGCAGACAAAATGACACCATAGACATAGTCTCCCTTTTCTCTATTTTGCTTGATCAATGGGTATTTGCATAATATATCTGTTGGGCTTTCCATTTCTGATGTTTCTGTTTCTTCAACAAAGGAAGAACACTTAAAATCACTAAGACTTAATTAGACACCAGAAAGCCTGGCTAATGTCTGTCGCTGAATATCAAACATTGATCATTGCGCTGATGTATAGTTTGATAGGTAGTTCACTAACTAGTGGTGAGGTAGAGGGACTTAGGAGTTATTCTTCATTGCTGTTACAGCAGCCTGAAACCTGGCATTTCCAGTCACTGTGCAGCACAGACACCAGTGTGAGATAGTCCCTGCTGCAAACTCCTTGCAGCTGAAATGCAGTATTCAAAGAATAAGGGCAGAGGAAGCAACGTTAGTCATAGACAGGAAGCTGAGACATCCTGGGATATGTTGTGGGGCTGTGTCAGCACAAAAGCCAGAACATAGCCTCTGAGTTCCTAGTCAGCGTAGCTGGCTTAAGGTTGTGCCTAATATTTCATTAATTACTATCTTGTTAATGATTTGGGGGTGAGGTTATGACAGCAGGGGCCACCAATGTTCTGACATCTTCAAGGTAGACCTAAGCAGTTGTGAACTCTATCTCACAATGTTCTTTCCAGCCTATGACACCTTCTGGAGTTATTTTTTGACCAAAGGCGTTGCCACAGACAATCAAGGGACACAACAGTCCTCACTGCATGGCTCCTCAAACGAGCAGACGTCACTTATTGCTACCCTCTCTACCCACTTCCTATTTCTCATAGAAACCCCTGAGGATCATTCCTGACCTATCAGGATGTGTCTGTGGCGTTGTTCCAAGCAAGTAAACAACGCTGGGTAGTTTGGGAATACCAGACCAGGAAGGGTTTAGAAGCACCATCGTGGGCTGTCTCCTTCATTGTGTTAGCGACCGAACCACCCAGTGCTTGTTTCCTCCAAGTAACAGCCCTGTAATTGTTTCCTCTTGTCTAGTGCATTTTTAGAACTGTTTTAATTTTGCCTATTGTTGACCCTGCTAGTTTAGTCTATAAAGCTTTACATACACATGGAAAAAAATAACAGTACCTAACTTCCTGCCTTCCATTACCCTCCAGAGTAACTCTCAGGCTAACGCACACAAGGAACCAGGAAAGATGTATTTTAAGCTGTGATACTGTCATAGAGGCAATTTAGAAGGTTAAGATGGCTGGGATTTAAGATTTGAAAGGGCAGCTAAAGCCATGGGTTGTCCACTCGTGTTGCACTCTCTGTGGGACAGTGAGTCTGGGATTGCTAGCTGCAGCCTGAAGTGCTGCCCAAGAACCAGACTGTTGCAGCATTTTGTTAAATTGGTTTGCTCTGATTTTATTTCACACTTCTTTCTTATTTTCCCCTTAAACAAAAATTCCAGTTCCCATTGAAATTCCTGGGGAATGCTGCCTATTTCAAGAGATTACGATACTTAATGTTTGTATCTAAGCTCTCTGATAATATCCCTTAAAACTTGTTTTTACTTTTATGTTTGGGAAGTATGTATTGTCTCCACCCCAAATCATTTCAAAAGAATTTAATCTGATTTCCCAACAAGCCTCTCCTTAGTCTTCGGAGCCTCAAATGCTTTTCTGTACTCAGCGTAGCAATATTATGTCCTGTATTTCCTTAATGCAGTAAGAGGAAGAAAGTACCTGTGCTCATTTTGTGCACGATACCTTAATTCCCTCATTCAGAAGCAGGAAACTGAGGGTTGGACTGGATGATCTCTAGAAGTCCTTTCCAACCCCTACAATTTTGTCATATGATTCTGTGAAGTCTGGCCTATCTCCGCAGCCTCAGAGGGTTGAATCCACAATTCCCACATGCCAAAAGAGCCCTGTGACCGTGTGGAGATGGGTTCCTCTGGGAGAGATAAACCTCCACCCTTCCTGCTGTAGATGAGTCAGGGTGACTTAGGACAGGCCAAGCCACAGGTCTAGAAGAAGAGGAAATAGGAAAGCACCTGTTGCTGTGCTCTCCTGAGGAGAGTATACAGTGGGGAATATGGGGTTCACTGACAGCCTTCCTTCTGGATGCAGAGAACTGACCACAAGGCTGAAACATCCCATTTGCAGGCATTATAGTGGATTTTGCTTTATTTTTTCCCCATACAATCTGTTTTCAGTTAGCTTTACATAAAAATCATGGAATGAGCTATGTATTTTAGGGGGTTAATATGCTTCATCCAGCAAGTATAAAAGATACAGACAGAAAGAGAGGGAGATGACATATGAAACATTTGTATATTCAGTTCTTCGTTGACCAAGCAATTTTATCATCAAGAACACTCATGTTATGGCTTGTAAACTTAATGGCTTTCCCATATATACCATAGGGTGACAAGAAATACACAGAATCACAGAATCGCAGGGGTTGGAAGGAATCTCTAGAGATCATGGAGTCCAACCCCCTGCCACAGCAGCTCCCTAGGCCAGGTTGCACAGGTAGGCATCCCAGTGGATAGATACAAAATACCTTGCTTTTGGTTTTCTATATATATTTATCTTTTTATCTTCTCACATCTTATTTCTTTCCCCAAACCAGAAAGTGAACTATAGTCTTCAGTTCTTTTCAACAGCATTTGTTTGATTCCAAGTTAATTTCTATTTTCGTATTTTAAAAAAATAACATTAAAATGATCCATGAATGCATGCAAAAAGTCTCTTAAAAAATCTAGGTGCTCTCTGTTATCAAAGGCATGGATACAGGTAAGGGACCCATATCTCTCTACCTAATGCACCAAATGCTGGAAGCATGGCTCGGTTGGGAAGGGTGCTTAGCTCCATCTGACAGTAGAAACAGAGTAAAAACTGTCATCGGTTTGGTTAAGAAATTCAGCAAGTCTCATTCATGCCTATATATGATAGCTAGCACACTTCTGTTGGCTGCAGCTACAAGCTCTTCTGTATTTTCAAAACACAGTTCCATAAATGTCCCCTTAGAAGACAAAATGACACTTCATAGTGTGCCAATGGTGGTGAAGCCAAGATCTGATTCAACAGTAGCGTATGCACATTTCTGAGAACTGGGGCCTGATTTATTTCTATTTCAGAGTGCTGCATTAATTTATCATACAGTATGAATCATAGGACTCCAACATTTACTTGAAGTGCAAGACGGAGTCTAACAGTTTCCAAATGCATTCAGCTTTCTGCTCTGCATTGGTCCGTGTTCGCCTCACAAAATATGTCTAAATACTAATGTACAGTTCTTCCAGTATTTATACTTGAATGAAAAGTCGCGCGCAATGTAGTAATGAATTCTGAGTCAACTTTGTACATAGATTTTATTGTTGTCAAACAATATGCTAGTAACAGTAGCAAAGCATCCAAACAACAGAATAAAAATCTGGAAACTTTCAAGTATTTTGAAATCAAAACGAGGCCTCTTATTAAAATAGGGACATATATTTTCTCTGCTCACTAGGCATTCTTTCACCTTCATTGTAACAGCACCTTTCTTAAGAAAGAGCTCTTCAAAATGAGAACTGAAAATAGGTGGAAATTTCAGCGATTTGGTAAACTGTACACATCAACGGAACTACAGTTCTTTAGGTGCACCTGAAACTCCAGTGCTTTACCTACTGCCTTCAGCAACGTGAGTGATGTGTTATGTAGAGTGACTGACAGAGTTTGCTAACATTCCCATTTGTAGCGAGCAAGCAGAAACCTGATCCTAAGAGGATCCTGACAACACAGGCTACCAGACGTTTTAATTTTCAAGGAAGGGAAAGCTACTGGATGTTAACCTGCATGTGCCTGCATGCTGATGCTTGGAGAGTAATGCATGAGTGCAAATCAATTTATTGAGACTCTGGTTGCATGCTAGTTTTTTCTGAAAGTGAATGCATGACAACTTCTTCTGCTTTCTGTGTGAATTTTCATGATTACAACAATTTTTACCCACCTGACCATGGCTCAGCACGTTCCACGGCCTTTGCTATGATATTGAATCTGATACTGTGTCACTTAAATACCCTACAGTGCATCAAATGACACAATGAAGTGAAGCAGAAAGACTGATGTGACATTCCTCAGTAGGAAGTGTTTATCTCTGTTCCATCAGTGTTTAATTGCCTTGCAAACCACTCAGGGTTCTACAAATATTATGCTAAGAAATCTTTAGCAAACAGTAACACTTCATGCTGAGTGTTTTTAAGTACACTTGTTCATAGTGTAAGTGTTTGATAAACAACACACAATATGAATATTAGCAATTATATTTACCTCTGGGTTCTCTTGTCTATACAATTGCAGGAAATTTGTGCCTACCATTCTAAAAATATTTATGGTGTTACACAGTGAAATTTCTACTTGTACCTATTAATTTGTCTCATGTAATTCTAGCCTGTGCTTTAGAGTCTTACAGCTTGATCATCAGAAATATTTAAGTAATTGCCATGAGCGTATTAAGTAGTGTGGTTAGTGTCAATCATCTGCTGTTTGTTTTCTCATCCACTCCCCAAGACGAAAGGCACGCAGTGAAAATATTTGGTTTTGGTACAGAGTTCTGTCCTTTTTTTTGCCTTCCATTTGTTTTTTCAATATACACATTACTATGTAGGAATCTAAGACTAACCCACAGAATGGGATATGAGAACAGGCCTAAAAGGATGCTGAGCACATGTATTCCACACATCTCTGTGTACCGCAAGCCATATATTTCCTGGCATACCACAGGAAAAGATTTGTAAAGATTCTTGTGGGACTGTGTAGAGCCACAAGAAGGGAACAAGAGAAATCAAGATTGTTAGCAATGTCCTCTGTTAGCTTGTTTCTGACTTGCTCACATGGTCATTAAAATTATTTGTCCCTCTGCAAAGAAGCCCTCCAGAGTACCCATGGGCCTCATCAGTAAAGCATCAGGAAAAACATTTTCCTGATCTCAAACCTGGTGCTTGCTTTATGTGCCCAAATCAGCAAGTTAGAGCTCTGGCACATCTGCCATGAAATCCTTGGTCTTGCTGTGGTCAGTGTTTATTGTTGCAAGGGGAAGCAAGTAGAAATTATTTTGAAAACAAAATGGATTGGGAGCTAAGTTTAATATCAAGGAGGGAAGAATTACTTTTTTGATCTCTGCAGGTGGCTAGCAGAAATATGAAGTCTTATGTTAATGTGACACAACTCATCAACAACAGAGATCACATCTGCTTTCAGTAATGAACAGAAGGTCCAAAGACTGACAGCTTAAACATTTAATCTTTATTCTGAGTTCATTATGTATTGTCACATCCATAAAGTTATTTTCAAAATAATTCTAGTTTCTTTCCCCCACAGTTCAGCCGGGAAGGCTACTTCAGAACCCACTCTTACAAAGATTGAGAAATGTTTTCAAATTTTTAGTCTAAATACAAATGATTACTGTAGTGCATGCAAGGCCCAAGAAACAGCCCCCAGATGCCAAGAATAGAGGATGGAATTTATGGTAGTCCTCAGACCTCAGAGGAGTTAATTCTCAAGTCTGACCATTTCTATTATGAAAAGATTGTTATTACACATAGTTTCACTACAGCAGAGGAAAGTTTTGTTGACCATGGTCTTCACACAAGAGCGTAGGGACCTCTTGAGTTATGCACATAAGGGCTTGAAGAAGATGTTAAGAAAACGTCAACACCTTCAGATAATCAGTATGCAGTAGTGTCCTGTACCTTTTGCAGTGAAAGCCCACACATACATCTAAAGTACTAGTTTCAAATAGTTGAGTTTGTCAGTCATAGAATCATTGAATCATTATGGTTGGAAAAGACCTCTAAGATCATCTAGTCCAACTGTTCACCTACCACTAATACTACCCACCAAGCCTTGTTCCTTAGTACCACATCTGTGGTTTCTTGAACACCTCCAGGGATAGTGACTCAACCACCTCCCCAGGCAGTGGGTTCCAGTGCCTGACCACTCCTTCTGAGAAGTTTTTCCTAATTGCAGAATCACAGAATCGCAAGGGTTGGAAGGAATCTCAAGAGGTCATCAAGTCCAATTCCCCTGCTAAAGCAGGTTCCCTGCAATAGGTTGCACAGGTAGGCATCCAGTCAAGTCTTGAATATCTCCATAGGAAACACCATAACCTCTCTGGGCAGCCTGTTCCAGTGCTCCATCATTCTTACCATAAAGAAGTTCTTCCACATGTTTGTACAGAACTTCCTATGTGCATGTTTTAGACCAATGCTCCTTGTCCTATCACTACACATCACTGAGAAGAGCCTGGCCTCATCCATTTGCATCCCACCTCCCTTTACATGTTTATAAACATTTATCAGTTCTCCTCTCGGTCTTCTTTTCCCCTGACTGAATAGACCCAAGTTACTCAGCCTTTCCTCATATGAGAGATACTCCTAACCAACCTGCACCTCCTCTGGCACAACTTGTGGCCATTCCCTCTCATCCTATTATGACATACAACTCCTCTATTTTTACAAGTGGGATGATTATCTAATGATATTAAACTGTGGTATAGTCAGCTGTCTTCAGTGCTGAGAATCATTTAGTGAAAGCAAGGAATACTTGTTTTCTGAGAGAGATATTGGCAATTTCAGTTCAGAGATCCCACTATGGAACTTTCTTTCACCAGCCAGGAAGGACACACCATGTAAGTACTTTCTGAGCTAAAATTTGTCTTGAGTGTTAGGAGATTCAAAAGTAAATAAAAGAACAACCTGAGCAAATGAACAGCTGATAAATAGGTACTATGCTGTCTGAGAAGGAAACTTATATATCTGGTATTTTTTTACAAAGGTACCCTTAATTCTTTATTTAAAATAATCATAACTAAATTTCCTTTGAGACCCTAGTTAAATATTTCAGTAAGCACAGGCAAACAACATAATAACAAAATCTGCATAATTCTGTGTACTACTTACCACATTTCTGTTTTGTTAATCATCTTTATCCATTTTACTTGCTTTTTTCCATGTGTAAACTATTTTTGAGGTAGGTATATGATTCAGATGCAGTAGATTTTTCCCTCTGTTTGCACCGCACTGTAGAAAAATGTAAAAAGGTAAAACAAGGGAGGGAAACAGTGAGGGTAAGAGCTCAATCACTTCTGGGGTTGTATGAAGGTGTAGATGGCACTGTCTTCTGCTTTGTGCACAGTCAAGACAAGGAACTCAGGTTCACACCCCAACACCCAGCAGTGGGAAGAGCTACTGCACTGGTGACAGTGACCTAGATTTGGAAGGGAATTTGAGTAGAATTTTTTGTGATACGAGTACATAGCACATTTCTTTCCTACCCTGCATTTCAATTTCAGGTTAGTGAAACCTTTCAGCACAGCACGTATTTTCTCATATCTGATACACAATCTGTCAGTGTGTGGCAGCAGTTACATGTGAACTCCAATCAGCTATGCAAGTCTTTCTGAAATAATGTGTGTTGCAAATGTGAACAGTTACTTTTTTATTACTTAAAACATCCCTTTCAACTTTCATTGTCACCAAGACAAAATGTCTTCAAACAAAAAATCCCTCTAAAACAAACAAACAAATGAAGGGTCATGAATCCTCAGAAATAACAATGCTGCAGGTCTATTTTAGTAATTCTCTTGGCAGAGTAAAATGGAAGCTTCTCTTGAAAGAATTGCTTCCAAGTTTCAAGGGAACAAGTCATAAATAGATTGTTCAGGAAATTCACAACGTTTGAGTATGATAATGAGAAAGTAGTTGATTAAACTTCGAATT
Organism: Odontophorus gujanensis; assembly: GCA_013399175.1. Classification (NCBI taxonomy): domain Eukaryota; kingdom Metazoa; phylum Chordata; class Aves; order Galliformes; family Odontophoridae; genus Odontophorus; species Odontophorus gujanensis. The sequence goes on along the minus strand of VXAB01002500.1, from coordinate 334,003 downwards.
TGCCTGTCAGAATGAGTTACTTGCTTCCCAGATGGGACACCAGTGTGTTTCTTTTCCTTAACTCTTCATTCTAAATTAAATGTCCATCCTTTCGTTAAAGAAGATCTCTTCTTTAAGGTAGAGATAGCCTTTGAGCCCAGCAAGGAGAGAACACGACATAATAAAGGACACAGAGGTCTTTGTGATGACAACAGGAAAAACTCAAGAACGAAAAGAGTGCAGCGCTGAAGGATGTGTGCCAGAGCGGGACCAGGGAACCAGGGAGGGGGAGAGGCAGGGGCCAGGCAGAGAAGAAGCTAAAGGAGCCTTAGAATCTGCTGTTATTCCAAGAGATGGCACAGATAGGCAGAGAGCAGGCTGCAGATTGCAGCTGCTGACCTTTGTTAAGCTTCATGTTACAGCAGCAGCACCGACAGACTGCTCCGTTCTCAGCGGGATGCTGTCCTGCCACCCATCACAAGCAACAGGCACTCTCCACATTTTCTCCCTGTGAACATCCCTGTTATTCAAGCAAGTTGCCATCATTCAGCATATGGTTGGTACAAACTGGACACTTCAGAATTCTGAGAGAAAAGAATGTTTTGATTTCTCCACCAAAACATGACAGTTTACCACCAGTCTCTGTGAAGAAAATCTAAAAGAGACTCTGAAGCTTCCAAATATCCTTTTCTTTATGAGGGGAAAACACAAATAGGAAGGATTCCCTCACTTGTAAATAATTTTAAAATTGACAGAAATTAAATAGGAAGATTTCCTCTTCCTTTCCAAAACATTTATTTGTACTGAAGAAAATAGTTCTACAGATTTATTATTCTTTTTGCAAGAATAGGAAAAAGAAGACATTTCTCAGATATTTCTGAGTTAAAATTTTACCCAAAGAAAAAAAAAGATAAACTTTCCTCTGGCCATCTCTCCCTCCATATGCATATTAAACTGGGAAAAAAGACAAAAAATGGTTGGCATTGTTAAGACTTTTAGATCAGTCATAAAAGGAAAATGGCATGTTCAAACTTGCCATGCTAGAAATAGTAGAAAATTTACATTAGTCAGAATGCTTCCTTCCAAAAGACCCTAAACCTTTTCAGGAGAAAACCTCTGAAGGATACCGTGATGAATTACTGACATTCAGTCATTCTGCTGAAACTCAGCACCTTGTCAGCAGCAACACTACCCAGTTATTTAAGACAGGAAGTGAAATATATTTTACTTAATTGCAGGAATAATGCATGTGGCTAGAGTAATGCTTAGACTTGGTATTCAGTCACGTCACATATTTAATAGCAGTGTTATTGTGACAAGTGCTATGCGATTCTCCACCACCCAAGAGGTCAGCATCATTTCATCTGAATGAAGTGCCCTCAATAGCTGAGCACTGCATGCAGCAGCAGCTGACACACAGCACCAGCTCAGAAGGGCTGTGCTCATCTGCTAAACTGCACTTTTCTCTACACAATCCATTTCCCAGATATTTTGTGCTCAAAGCAGGGTCTTCGTTTAACTGACTAGTTTTGAGAGTTGAAGAAGGGTTAGTGCATAGGATGTTGAAGCATCCTGTAAGGAATTAGAGTTGCCTCTCACTCTTAATTTGCTATTCTGATCTATGTATGCTTCCAAAAACAAACACAACATAGAAAAACAGTGCAAATTCTGCCAGATTTCAGCATGGACTTAAGTCTAATGTGAAAAAAACCCTCAAAGAAATTATCACTGAAATCCATTCTGTTTTCCAGAAATTTTCTGCAGCTTCCTTTCCTTAAAAATGGGGTAAGTAGCAAGGTAAGTCTTGCAGGTAGCATCATCCAAACGTGCATGTGACCCATCACTTCCACTGCAGAAGGTACCACATTGAGTCGGTGCCACACAAGCTCTTGCATTCCAACCAAAAAGCGTGTTGCATTTGTTGTTTGCAAGTTTTCTTTACCTTTTGGCTATCCCCTTGTCCCACAACAGTTTTCTAAGGTATGTGCAGAAACATGGCCTCTCAGTTACTTCCCCCACTCTGTTTTGTGAGAGTACGACAAGTTAATTGTGCCTGATGATATGGATGGCCCTTTCAAGTCATGAAAAATGATACTGCTTTGCTTATCACAGGTAGATAACCATTAATATTACGTGGCTCGTCTATGTGAAGAGAAAGGGGCTTGTTTGTTTTGAAAGTTTTCAAAGGTAGGAGACAAAGGGTTCAGTGAGGACACCAGCACACAGTGCAGCCATTCAGACAGAAATCAGAAGACAGGAACCTGCAGTAAAAATGGGTAAAAGACAGAAACCTGTCTGCTTCTTTACAGAAGGGCTAAGCTATTTACCTGAGAAGTACAGCAATGTGGGAATAGAATAATATAATATTCAACTCAGGCAGAGTTACTGGCCAAAGCTTCTTCTTGGTCATCACTATTTTAACTGAACAAAAACCTAAAATCTGACTCATTCGTTCTTAGTTCACCTGTAGCAAAATATCTTAAAATAATTGGCGTATCTCAGAATGTGAGCCAGAAATATTTTTTTCCAAGAAAAGACAGTGTTGAGACGGAAGCCCTTAGACTACTCTAATATTAGTCATTGCATCTTTTTTAGTAGCACACAACATCTATCACACCCTGAGGAGTCCTACATTTTAAGTCAGTGGAATATGTCTTATTAGCTTTAACTGGCTTTGGATCAAGCACGAGATGCCTGAGGGCTACTTACAAGTCCCATTTTCGGAAGTGGAGTATAACAGTGAAACAGTGCTATTTTTCAATTATATGATGTGCACTGCACCATAGTAGCAAGTAACATGATAACAAATAAGAAGTTTAGATTTCATCTGACATATTTTGTACTATCTGCAGAGAAAGGATGTATAGAATTGCCAGGTGGGCAAGGAGCTGATTGAGGAGAGGGATCTCTCAACAGAGCTCAGTGGAACCATGGTGCTTCCGAGGAGGATGAAGACCCCAGGCTCCTGCTGCCGTGGTACTTTGCAGTAATTAGGGGTTCACTTGCTAAGGGTCAGATCATCTCTTTGACCTCTAAGAACCTCCTCAAAGAATCAAAAACCAAACAAGAAGGCTCATTCTGCCTTTTCACATGAAAATGAGAATGTATGATTTCTCTGTAATTATTCAATACATTCAAAATTGTTTCTCTTTTGAAAAGAGAAACCATTTCAAAAAGACAGCTTTTGCCTCTTCTGCATGAAAACATAACATATATATATATATATATCTTGTATCTTACAAAGAACCCACACATTTTATAGTTACTCTAAACTAAAATTAAAATGATGAAGTTGGAAACAAGCTTCAAAAATGTTACAAATTCAAAAATAAATTTAATCACTCATTAATTAATGGCATGTGTGTGGTTGGTCTACAGAAGTTTACAAAAAATATATGTATATCCAAAAGGATTTTTAAAGCTATAGAATTCAATACGAAGTCTGCAGGTTTGCAGTGCTGGCTTTGAGCAAGAGTTATGATGGCTACATGAGTTCAGCTCTTATCTAGAATAAGGCCACAGTAAAAAAATTTAATCAACAACAAAAAAGAGGACTTTCAACTTGAAAGAAAATTAAAATCATACACTTTTATGCTTGTATTTTCCGTGTGTTTTGTAAAACAAATGGTTCTTCTGACTCTCATTAGACATGCCTGATACTGCCACAAATCATTGAATCATAGAGTCATTAAGGTTGGAAAAGACCACTAAGATTATCTACTCCAACCACCAACCCACACTAAGCCATCACCACTGTGCCCACTAACAATGTATCCCAGTGCCACTTCCACCCTTCTTTGAAATTTCTCTTTAAAACACTGAGAGCTTCCTTCTTTGCAAAATAAATCTTATCATTAAAAGAATTGGTCAAACAACATGCATACCTTCTGCTAATAAACTAGGATATTAAATTAGCAACTTCTGTGGAACTAGCACTTTCCCCATTACCCTGAGAAAATACTTCTCAAAAACAAATGTCCAAAACATCGTGAAATACCCTTAACCTTGCTTACGTTACTGGTGTTATGTAGAGGACAATAAAACTTCAAAGATACTTGCATACCTAGACCCCCTGAAAGCATGATAATTGTTGGACACTTGAAGAGCATGTAGTATTTAAGCATTACACTGCAGTTTTTCACTACTAACAGAAATACTGCTCACTTTGGCATTCTGAAGTAAAACTCACATTTAAAAGAGTTTTCATGAGAGTTTGTTTAACCTGCATGAAAAAACAGATATTTTTCAGAATTTGTTAGAAAAAGCCCTGTTTACTAACTGTAATCTACATGCAAAACAATTTGTGAGAAACCGCTGTGAGTATAAATTTTAGAGTGCTCATAAAACATTATGCATGGGACAAGTGAGGCCATATTACACAGAAAAGTGGACTCTGTCCATGGAGTTATTGGTTAGGTTAGTGGTTAATATATAATCTTCAGTCTACAAACCCTGAAAAATGAACTCTCCGCACTCCATATCACCTAAAAAAATGTGTGGGTATAGTCACTTTCCATGATCTCATAATGCTATCACTGATATCGCTAACTTCAGAGAATTAAAATAATCAGAAATTCTCCTTTGTTTTTTTTTTTTTGTTGTTGTTTTTTTTTTGCCACACAGCATCTTTTCATGCTAAAAAGCTTCTTTTAATAGTCCTCCTGTTCTCCTGTTGTATTCAGTTTTTTATTATAGAATTTTTACCTACATAAAACATTGAAGCTATTTTATTTTTTCATATGTTATATGACCCCAAACTGTAACATGCAGCATATAAGTATATAGAAGATGTATTTTCTTAAGTCACATGTACCATCTTAAATCATATTCTTAGGTATCAGCAAAATCGATCAGATAAGGTGTCACTCATTTTAAAACTGAATAGCGTCCTCCATCAGTAATTTTTTTAAAAGCCGTGTTGTATTTTGCCAGCCTAGCCTCTATCTCAAGCCTGATTTAAATGCAGAGACTGTTGTGCTGCATTCTCTCCACGGGCCTCAGGATAGCTATACCTAATGCAGAATTATGCAGACACCTCTAGAACTAAGTTGTCGCTGCTACTGCACGTTAAAAGTAGAAATTTCACAGAAATATGATTTGTGCTAGGTAAGAGTGGATTTGGCTGCACTGTTTTCCTTTAGTATGATACCCAGAGGAAACTGTTACTCAAATAGAAATGGGACCACACACTTCAAGTTTCAGGGAGACATTGTGTTCCCTAATAGGCCCTAAATAAAGACCTATTCCCTAAATAAAGGCTTGACAAACCTGCCTAAGAAACCACGGATGTCACTGAACTTTTTTTGAACCTCAGAGTTTTGGCTTATCTCTTGGGCAACGGCTGGACTGGTTCTTATTTTTATCCCTATTTAAAACAAGCAGATTAATTCTTAGGTTTGCTTTCGAATTCAGTCATAAATGGCATGCCTTAATTGTTTGTTAAAGGAACAGCAGGTTGTGGTCAGGGTCAAATGCCCCTGTGCTCAACAGATTTTAGCTTTGCATAGTACTAACTCTGGAGATGATGATAAGCAAGCAAAGCAAAACCAGAGAAGGATCTTCATGCTTTGTGTGAGGGAAATGCTGAGTGTGCAGGTATGCAAGGGCAGGGAAGAGGGAGGAAGAGACTTTTGACTGGGCATTTTTCACTATATTGGGAAGCATGGTATGTACCGACACCTGGGCTTTTGGTGCATGCACTTCAGTAAGTATGGGATTCTGCAAGATTAGCAGCAAAATAATGCAAGATACCTCTGCTGGAGAGTTGTCTTGAGTCTTTCTTGTCAGAAGGGTTTAGGTATACTGGAAAAGTAGTTCTGTGTTTGCTCGTAGTAGCTCATCACTCGCTTTGCAGTGAAGCTGCTGACAGAAGCACAAACCTGGTGATGGTCCTCCAGCAGTGCCACTCCGTAATTGCTTGGTTTTCTAGAATGGGTGGACTCCTTTCTGAGTCACTGCGAATGATCTTGAGATTTGCAAGAACTCAAGAACTCATATAGGTATTGCAGAATGGCTGTTCTCATCCAAAGTACATTTGACCCATGTGTAGGCATCTACAGCCTTTATTTTCACTGAGGTGAGATGTCCTTCAAGTGCTCATGAGGATGACAGAGTCACAAGGCAAAGCAGAAGAGCTGCCTGCAAGTCTGAGCCCACTAGCAGGATCATAGACTGTCTGAATGTTTTCTAATGTAGAGCCCCAGGAGTCAGGGGAATGAAGACTGTCCTTGTCACTTCATTTCTTACCCTCTTAGGCCTGATTCTACCTTTTCATGGACAGATTATGAAGTGCCAGGAGGGATCAGATAGCAACTGGGAAAAAATCGAGTATTCTCTTTTTACATAACCTAGGAAGCATCAGACACAAGTGCAGCACACCATGCAATCACCAGTTCCCTCCCCCAGCATGCAAGCAAATCCTCCCAAAAGGGATAAGTTGGTAGGGCTAAATAAGAGGGTGGGAGAGGGGGACTCAACCTTTCCCCATAGCCATGGGCTGGAGAAAGTGGGTTGCTCAGCTGGGAAATGACCTGTTGCAGCCGGATGGCCGGCTATGCATCTTGCTTGAGTATCAGACAGACTGCGGGGAAAAGAAAAGGGTTATTTCAGTGCCGTCAAGAAGGGTTTCAACTCTTTGCTCTTCTGCTTAGGAGAAGGAGGGGTTCTCCAGTGTTCGGGGCTGAGGGGCCAGTTCTGTTTGTTCCCTTAGAGAAGACGAGTTGCCAACTTTTTCCATTTCTTGGAATGAAGGAACTGGCTTCGTTTATTTTCAGCACCCTCCAGGAAATGAGGCTGTTACATTTATTATCCTGAAGCTGGAAGGCCAGTGCAGTTTCTTTAGTAGGCGTAGGGGTGCAGTTGTTAAATTTATTGTGCTTTTTCCAAAGGGCTGAGCCTTGAAGCAAGTCTGTTATTCCCACAAATTACGTGGTGCCCCCCCTGAGTCTTTGGCTGAATGTGCCAAATGTTCAAATCATGACCTGCCAGCAGAAACAAAGACACTGCATTGGCAGTTCTGGTAAAGGAAAAATCCTATGAGCTGCGTAGAAATATCTCCATTGCCGCACACCTGCGGCCGTGTCTGTATGATAGCGAGCACAGCTATACAGATAGTATCAGTTTAGGGCAGTGAGGGTATAAGTGACTAAGGCTTGCAGCAATATGCTAGTCTCCTGCAAGACAAAAAGAAAATCCAGGTAGCATTACACAAGAGAAAGGTACATTTCTTTCTCTGATCCCTTTAGTGCTTACAAGATTTAGATAACACACTTATCATGAAGCAAATGGAGATATTTTGCAAGTTTTACTTGGTGTGGTAACAACTATTACCCTTTATACCTTTGTAAATACACTGAAGTTTGCAAGACTAAGGGCATAAATAAAGCTAACAAGCAAAGCTTAACTTCAAATACCTCCTGGCTTTTCACATACATGCCAAATTAAATGATGGGATGATTTTATTTTTTTTTCAGGTCGTAATAAAATAAAATTGTATAAATAATTATCTAAACAGAGTAGTCACACGTCCATAATTAATTACCATCATATTTTTTGATTACTAAAGTAAGCTTTTTATGAACTAATGAATAATATTAAAATATTTAATTAGTGAATTCAGAGAGGGGTTATTTGCAGCCCTAATATCAACAACATTACATCTAACATTGTTAGAGATCAAAAGAGCCTACTACAGCACTAACATCTAACATAATTAGAGATTAAAGTTTACTAGGCAAGCAGGACCCTGCTTGTAGAAGATGTGGTCTACCAGTCTCTATTTCTTGCATTTCTCTCCTTGAAGTTTCTTTCCTAAGTAATTTTATTTCATCTAGAACACTAAATCATAGTTAATTAAATAAGTTTTGTAAGGAAGCAAATGAACTGCAGCAGTAGATTACTAGTTCTGTGTTGGCTGCTGAACACTGACTTCACAATATCACTACTTGTGAGAGGGACACGGTAATGGGAAGGAAGACATGGCACTGCTACTTAGCACACATTCTAATTTGAAAATGTTTCCCAAGGTGAATAAAAGGTCCTTCTGGGTAATTTCAACAGAGCTTTGGTATGGTAGGGCTGCCCTGTATCCAGAGGTTACACTTTTACCTTGTCCTGGGCCTTTTGATGACTCTCAGGCGGGATTTAGAATAGGACTCCTGCCAAGAGATGATGAATTAGATTAAATGAATTAGATGAAAGTTCACGAGAATTTTTTGTGCGATTTTCTTCCACCAAAATTTGCCATACGTATTTCTGCAGTTTCCTTGACTTGTTCCATGTATCCTGACTGTACTTAGGAACCTGTTCCAGTCAGTGAAGATCTCTCTTCCTCACAGAGTGAAGGCAAAGGAATTAAATGGTCAGAGGAGGAATTTATTTTCACAGATTTTCTGTTTCTCTTTCCTCTCACTTCTGTCAGAACTCCAAGCCTTATAGATAGAAAAATTAAAGAAGATGAAAAGGCTTGCAAAATCCTGAAAATGACAAAGTGAAAAAAAAAGTTATACTTGTTTGAATATCTGTTGGGTCTTTGAAATTCCTGTTCCCCTTAAATTCCTGCACACTCTACCATGAGAAGGAAATAACAAAATACATGCAAGGCATCTGTTTTCAGCATTTGTTGCAATCTGAGAAAATGCATCTTCTAAACTGACTGTTCACTCAGTAAACCACAAACAGTTTTTCTTCCAGCTTTGTACTAGATTAAAATCTGTGTATTAAAGAGTTCTGGTTGCAGGATTTAAAATCACATAGGTATTAGAAGATTTTGTTATCAATAAATCTCATGTGAAAATAGGTGAACAATGTGTCTTCCCTCTGTTGAGGGCTCCTTCTCTTTGGGTAAGCTCATCTGTAAACACAAGCCCAACTGCTCATGCTGATGACTCAAATCCATTCTTACGCTCCCTTCTGCCCGAGCCCAGATCTCAGCCTCCTTCTCTCCGAATGTCTAGTCATCGGCTCAAGCTTACTACGGCTCACCAGAGCTCTTAATCTTTCTTCTAAGCTTTCTTTGCTGCTTCTTTTTTCGGTCACTGTGGCTAACATGACTGTCCTGTCTTCTGTTTAGTCCTTGAATTTGTCAGCGCTCTCAGACTAGAACTTTCTCTGCCTCTGCTTCTCATATCAAGGCTCTGTGTGAATCACGGTACATAAAACTTCAAAGCTATGACCTCCCTCTTACTTCCATACAGCTAAAATTATCAGTCTGAGTTTCATTCTCCTTCATGTCTATTTCCACAGATGGTCTTCTCTAATTTTGGCAGTGTTTTATCACTCTTTCCTCTTTATCCACAACTGAAAATAAGTTTCTTCTCCTCTCATTTCTATGCACAACCTCCCCCATCACCAAGTACAGCATAATTTTCCTTTCTGCAGAATCTAGCCCCACTGTCATCTCTGATAAAACAGAGATGTGCCAGCAGTCATCATGTATTTTACATCATTACTTTTCCTACACCACCTTTCCAGCCCAGGAAGGGCTCTCTGTAAAAAAGACACAGTGCATATGATTCATGTCTGAACTGCATAGACAATGCAATAACAGAAATAGAGAGATTTCACAGTCAGCTCTGCCAATGTTAGGAATGTGTTCATCAGTTGCAGAGCTAGGTTTAATTCATACCCCCTAACAGGAGATGCTGAAGTCAACCCTAAATGTTAAAAGTACTATAATTGGATTATTTACAAACCTAATTATTTAGTGCCTATCAAAATTTATACCTTTCTTAAAAGACAATTCTGGAACTAAAACTATTTATTTCTTCTTACATTCTTCTCCATTGTGGAACTGTAGTGATATAATTCATTTTAAACAAATTATTACAAAGGGTGGCCAGAGCACTGTGATATGCTAGTACATTGTCATAAATAGTTTGCATTTCCATTTCAAAGGTCACAAACTTGCACAGTTTTACTTCCTTCTTTTTCCCATGTAGTGAGAGGCTCTTCTCAAAAGCATATTAAAGTCTTATTTGGGATAGCATTTCTGGTGGTCTGAATTTTATTTTTTCTTCAGGGAACTATAGTTTCTATAGTATTATAACCCAAACCAAATGTCTTCTGAGGCACAATAGAAAACTCTTTCTCTAAGCTATTTGAACACATGTATTTGAAATGTGTTAAACATGAATAGATGTTAACTTCAGAAGAAATCATTTCTAGATATAAAATACTTTAAAAGGAGATAAAACTGTTTTCCTTTCCAAGAAAAATATATAAGATTCTCTATGTTTAGTGTATTTCAGATTCTGTCAACAAGTCATAAGCTATTACCAGGAGGTTGTCCACTGTTTTGCTTGCTGCCAAAATTAGGGGTGACATTCTTACCCTCTTGAGATTAGTAACAAAGCTTTCCTTGACTTCAGTGTGGAGAAGATTTCATTCAGAACAAGAAAGTAATTATCCTATATTGTCTGAAATGAAAGGAATAAAAAGCTTTCTTTATATTCATTCTTATCTCTTTTTTCAAATACTACCATGTAATAATTATTTATATTGTTGTTGTTTTCTTTTTTTAATACAGAAGTTATTTGAGCTGGTTTTAAGATCTGAGGCAATAATTGGGTTATAAAATATTTTTGCATCACACAACAGACAAAAAGAGGATTTTAGAAAGACCAAAAAACAAACAAACAAACAAAAAAAAAACAACAACCAAACCACATCAAAACAAGCATTTTCCATATTATTAATGTGGATTAGCTAAAAAGAAAAAAAAAAAAAGAAAGAAAGAACGTAATTTCATTAGATAGAAAATTCTATGGAGTTATTTCTACAGAATGATGATGCTCAGTGGGAATTGAAATAGGCAGGATCAGAAAAAGAAAACCTCCTATTGACAGTTGGTGGACTTTCTCCCTAGTTAAACAATGTATATCAACAAATGTTCAAAACCTTCTAACTTATTTGCAAAAGCATTTTTCAGAAGTAGAGCAAAATGCCATGGAGTCATGGACAAATTATTGAGATAATAACATTAGGATGCATTTCTAGAAACACTGAAGTGTAAGTGTCAGGACTACACCAGGATGTGGTGAATAAGTAAGTACCTAGCTTTGCAGACTCTAGAGGACTCCCTGGTAAGTTATAAAAAGACCCAAACATACCAAATATCCAGCAAGAACTGAGAATTCAGTATCTACACAGGGATATCACAAAAGCCCAGATTCTGCTATGTGATCTCCACTATTTGTCAAATCCTTCTTTTAGTGGCAAACTGGTATCAGATTAAAATTAGGAAATAAAAAACAAAGGGTCAGGTAAGAATTACTTAGCTTCTTCCAGGATTAGAATTTTGTTCATTCTTCATTTCACAAGGACATCCATGCAGACGGAAAAGGTAAGCAAGCCTAAAACAACTCAACTCTAATCTGTCTGGAGAAAAAAAAAAAAAAAAAAAAAGAAAGAGAACCACCAATTCCTTCAGTCTAGGAAGAGATATTTTTAATTGGATGTATTTGTACTAAGATGATTTATATGTTGATAGTCATACGTCCGTTTAGATATGGTTTATCACACCATAATCATGCTTTAGAATTGCCTGCCTGATAAAATACTTTGAAATAGCTACTCTGTAATTGCTATTTCATGCTAACTCCCCATGCAGATATCCCTGTATTGCCTAACTGACTTCATAGCTCCAGGAGCGTTAAGCATACCAACCCACAATAACAGGGAAAGCTAATGTGATTCTGCAGCATCCCACTGACTTCAATACACCCATCCCAGCCCTTAGTGTGCAGTGCAGTTAACCATACCAAAGCAGTGTTTGCTTGACTGCACTTTTAAACACTGGCCATTTTTACATCATGTAGTAGCTTTTAAAACTGAAACAATATAAACTCTTCTATGTTATGTAGGTACTTTGTAATTAAGCTCAAAAACTGAGCAATCATTCAGTTCAGTTATTCATAAACGAGACAAAGTCTCATTGCTAATTAGTAAGACTAAGGCTCTTGATTACTGTTTTCAAAACAGAAATCCAGTGGGACAGATGCTTTCAGAATCGCCTTGTGCTGAAACTTGAGTTATTTGTACACCTCAGCGCGTTCCTTTTAGTGAAAAACTGAGGTTCTGCTGACATCTGTTGATAAATGTCTGAACAGCAGAACTGGTGTCTTACATTAAGTAAATGGCATTTTAAAAACACAAAGAAAACAGAAGTAAAGATAGAGACCTAGCTTCTTTCTATAGTAGAAAGCTTCAAGTCATTGTCAAATCATGGTGGTAGAGACTGGGGAAAGGACGAAAGGGAGAGATAAAAACAAAATTTGCTGGTATTTTTTGTTAAGAACTTCCCCCACAAGAATGATGAGTTCACTTCCTACTGAGTCAATACACAACTTGAAATGAGTCAAACTGGATATGCTGATTAAGCCAGATGAAATTGGCTAATGACGGGATGATCATCAGAAGTGTAATTAATATCAGTGGAGACCAGAATGTGTTTTTCAAATGATTGAATTAATGCTAACATGGAAGTGTGGTGACAGTGACTACTGTGAGATGTTAATGTTTTTTGTTTTT
>VXAB01002500.1:75951-321386 GCA_013399175.1 Odontophorus gujanensis | reverse complement strand
TTGGTTTTGTGTGTGTGTGTGTGTGTGCATTTATTTTATTTTATTTTATTTTATTTTATTTTATTTTATTTTATTTTATTTTATTTTATTTTATTTTTTTAAGTACAGAAAGAGAATTTTTTGCTTACTCAGCAGAGCATCCTCAAAGCGGTAAAAATAATTTCTAAAATCTGCTGGAAGGTTTTAGAAAAAGTAGGTTTTTTTCCTAGAAATTTTACCTTCCGCTACAGCACTAAACAATTAAACCTGGTCTCAGAGCTCAAGTTATGACACACTCCCAGTAGTAATGTCTTTTAACTTTGTTAGTTAAGAAAAGGGAGTGTGTTAAGAAAAAGAGAGAATATGGCTACAACTTTCATAATTAGTACTTCTGTAAACAGAACGTGTGCTACACTCCCATTTGTACAGAGAGCGCATGCTCACTGCTCAGAAAACAAGTTTTGGTCAATGTTTTAGGCACTGTGTAACCTGTAATCACTGCTTTTCTGATAAGGAAAGTTCAGACAGTGAAATTTTGCTTCCTTAGCTACTGTTCATGTGAGCTCTCCCTCCCCCCCCTATAAGGAGCAAAAGGGAAATTTACTTTAAAGAGAAAATTCACTTTCTGCCCATCCCCGGTGCTCACCTTTGATAGAATATAACTATTTGTAAAATACAAGCCCAAAGATCTTATCTTGGACAACCATGCAGGAGGGTATCTTTGTATCTTTCCACTTTCTCTGTATCCGGGATGAATTGAAAGGTATTATAATGGATAATTACTGTGACTGCTGGATGCTTGCCAGCTCATACTGTTATAACTGTGCACTAGTTTGAGAACATTGCTTTAGACTGAAAAATAGGGGCATTCCTGTGCCAGCTACACTGAAGTGTGTGGTCCGGCTGCCCTCTCCCGGCACATCAGATTTCTTCAAGTGAATCTGAAGAACATCTGTCCAAAACTTCAGTCTGTGACAGCTGGACTGCTTTTACTGCAGGAAGCTGATCTACAGATACATTGTGGAAATGTCTGGGATGTTGGGATGCATGGCCAAGATGCTAAATATCCAGGAATTCTGGACAAATGTGGAATGTTCACATTAATACTGGACAACATTTTAAGGGCAAAGAAGATGACACTTTTTTTGCACAAAACCTGCAGCTCTGAATCAGATGTAAGGACTTAGCTGTGTACAAATTGCAGTTGAGAGGACTCAGAACTCTGCCAGCTGGACAGCCAGACACAGAGTGCAGTGCCTTCCAGTGGTACAAAGCCTAGCTGGAAGCCAGTAACAAATGGAGTACCCCAGGGGTTGGTACTGGGTCCTGTCCTGTTTGACATCATCATGAACACTCTGGCTGATGCAATGGAGAGCCTCCCCAGTAAATCTGTGGATGACACAAAACTGGGGGGAGCAGTCAACTCAGCAGAGGGCTGTGCTGCCACCCAGAAGGACAGCATCAGAGGGGCTGACAGGAATCTCTGGAGGTTCAGCAAGAAGTGCAAGGCAGCACCTGTGGAGGAACATCCCCAGGCACCAGGACATCCAGCTGGAAAGCAGCTCTGATAAAAGGGGGTACTGGGGACACCAAGGAGAGCATGAGTTGGCAGCTGAGTGCCATTTGTGCTGAGTTGGCTGTCACTGTACTTGGCTGTATTAAAGCAGTTGTTGTCAGGTCAAGAGAGGTGACCCTTCCCCTCTATGTTGGTGAGGTTCCACCTGGAGCACGGTGCTGGCCCCCCAGCACAAGAGACCTGGACATACTGGGAAGAGTCCAGTGGAGGGCCACCAAGACACCAAAGTGTCTGGGGTACCTCTGCTGTGAGGAGAGGCTGAGAGAACTGGTCCTGCTCAGCCTGGAGAAGAGGAGGCTCAGGGTTATCTCATCAGTGTCTGTAAACACCTGAGTGGAGGATGCAAAGAGCACATAGCCTGTCTCTTTTCAGTGGTGCCTAGTGCTCAGACAGCTAGCAAACTTTTGGCAGCACAGAGCTCACCAAAGCATTTCAGTTACCTTGCTTGCTGCATTTTGTGAGCGCTAGCCTTACTCAAGATTCAATAGATCAGCAAGGTAAGAAGGAAAACTGGCCAAAAGAGAAGGGATGAGAGACAAGAAGACATATAGATGTAAATAGAACTGATGAATGTAGTTAGGTCAATTAGTAACAGTGAGCATCACTGTGTTGCCTTATTAGAATCATAGTATCATAGAATTGCTCAGATTGGAACAGACCTTCAAGATCATCAAGTCCAAATGCAACCAAACCATACTACCCTAATTCTAACAACTCACTGATAAATGATGTCCCTGAGCACAGCATACAAATGAATTTTAAATATATGTAGGAATTCGGACCCAACCACCTCCTGGGGAGCCTATTCCAGTGCTTAACAACACTTTCTGTAAAGAAGTTTTTCCTTATATCCAACTTGAACCTCCCCTGGCACAACTTGAGGCCATTTCCCCTTATCCTGTCAACTGTCACCAGTGAGAAGAGATCAATCCCACTCTCACTGCAGTCACTTTTCAGGTATTTGAAGAAAGCAATAAGGTCTCCCCTCAGCCTCCTCTTCTCCAGACTAAACAGCCCCAGTTCCTTCAGTCACTCCTCATAGAACGTATTCTACAAGCCCTTCACAAGCCTTGTTGCCCTTCTTTTGACCTGCTCCAACATCTCAATGTCCTCTGTGAGCGGTGTGCCCTGGTGGCCAAGAAGGCCAATGTCAGCCTAGGGTACATTAAAAAGAGCATGTNCCCCTACAATTGTTTGATTCTTTGATTGTGATTCTTTCTGTATTCAGGTGCCCAAAACTGAACACAGCACTTGAGCTGGGGTCTCACCAGTGCCAAGTACAGGGGGAGGATTACTTCCCTAGTACTGCTTGCCATACCATTCTCACCAGGCTGCCATTGGCCTTCCTAGCCACCTGGGCACACTGCTGGCTCATATTCAGCTGACTGTCCATCAGCACACCAAGGTCTCTTTTCAGTGGGCAGCACTCCAGCCACTCCTCCCCAAGCCTGAAGGGCTGCCTGGGGTTGTTGTGACCAAAATGCAGGGCCCAACACTTGGCTCTATTGAAACCCATAAAGTTTATTTTGGCCCTTTGATCCAGTCTATCCAGGTCCCTCTGAAGTGCCCTTCTACCCTCTGGTAGATCAACACTCCCTCCCAATTTGGTGTCATCGGCAAACTCACTGAGGGTACACTAAATCTCCTCATCAAGAACACTGATAAAGATGTTAAATAGGAGTGATCCCATTACTGAGCCCTGGGGAACACCACTCATGACTGGCTTCCAACTGGATTTGACTCCATTGACCACCACACTTCAGGCCAGGCCATCTGGCCAGTGTTTCACCCAGCAGAGTGTATGCCCACCCAAACCAAGGGCAGCCAGCTTCTCTACGAGAATGTTGTGGAGGACAGTGTCAAAGGCTTTACTGAAGTCCAGTTAGACCACATCAACAACCTTGCCTTCATCCACTTTCATTATGGGCCAGTTTGTCCTGGTTCTGTAACTGATGGGGCAGGGGACCCATGAACCTACACCCCAGGAAAGGGAAATGGGGAAAAGGGAAAGGATAGGGGGATGGGCCCAAAAACAAAACAGCAGCAATGATCTGAGGAGAAAAACTAATATACTAAATAAGATATTGGAATACAAAGTAACACAATATAATATAATATAATATAATTGGAATTGAAGCTAATGAATCAAACAAAGTGAGTGAGAGAGCGTCCAAAATCGAAGGCTTTATGTAAAAGCTGAAGGCAAGACAGCTACAGAACCTCCATTGCTGAGTTGACCAGCAAAAGAGGAAGTCACTGGACTTGTGTGCAGTTTTATCTTTCCCTCTGGGTAGAAAACAGGAAGGCAAAGTCCTTTGGGGAATGTAGTTCTCTTCTGAGAGCCTAATACCTGGAAATTCAGCAGTCCACAGATTTGGAGCATTAACTCTTTAACTCCCACTGCCTCACGTGATGTTACAATATGGAATACTGATAACAAAAATCATAAAACCTTTGTATGGAAACTGTTGAATCACAGCCTGAACCACTGACTGATTACCTGAGGCAAGCACTGAGTCAGCAGCAGGGGCACAGGTGAAGGTAATGTACCTGTGTGATTGGAAGGGGTGGAGTCTGGCTCCACCTCTCTCAGACCCCATTTAAGGGCTGACCACCACCAGGGAAGGATCTCTTGTTGGAGATCTCTCCCCAGTGGAGTCATTGGCAAGTTTCAACCATCCAGAAAAGGTGAGCCTCTCTTTTTTCACCAGTTGTCTGTGTACCATCCATATAAGCCTGACAAAACATACCGTCTTCTTCACTATTCTTTCTGAGTACCACACTTTTGTGGTTATTCACCCTACAACCATGACAACAAAGCGGGCCACCTTGTCATAGAATGAAATCAGATTTGTCAGACAGGGTCTACTGTTCATGAACTCATACTGACTGGGCCTGATTCCCTGGTTAATCTTTAATTGATTCATGATGTCTCCTGAGGTTATCTGTTCATATCCTTCCCTGGCACTGAGGTGAGACTGATAGGTCTGCAGCTAACCGGATCGCCTTTGTGGCACTTCTTGAAGATGGGCATCACATTTGCCAGTCTCCAGCCCATTGGGACCTCCCCAGTTATCCAGGACTGTTGAAGGACGACAGAGTGGCTTGGCAACTACATCTGCCAACTCCCTCAGCATTCTGGGGTGCAGTCCATCTGGCCTCATGGACTTGTGAGTGTCCAGATTTCAGAGCAGGTCCCATACCATTTTATCATGGATTATGCAGGGCTATCCCTATCTTACAGAGCAAGGAGCTGTGTTGTTCCATCATATGTACACAATCCACCCACAAAGTACACCCATTTAGAGATGGTAACTCTTTCCATTAAGAGTATGGAATCAAGAAACATTTCTAAGCTGGTAAGTAGGAAGGTTGGATTCAGTTTCTGGAATACTTTATATCATTTTCATTCTAAGCATATCTTTATTGGGACTGATCGGTCTTTGGGCTGCTCTTGCCCATGTGTAAACATTGTTGCTTCCAGGTCCGCATCATGTGATTATGAACCGAGGAGTTTGCCTTGGTAAAAAGCAGTCAAATTCTCAAGCATGGTTTTGTCAGGGTTGTGAGCTGAAACTTCGAAGCAGCATCAGTTTGGACGGCAAGCAGCGTGCTGCAGGTCAGAAGACCAAGAGCTACATGCCCCCATTATTTTCGTGACACGACAGACCGCTGGGTCACTTCAGAGGAAAACTGTGACTCTTCTAACGCGATAAACAAACAAAACGCTGAAACAGACGCCCGGCTGATGATGCCCGATGTCATCCATCCGGAACTGCTACGGGAGCGCCCCGTGGGCAGCCGGTGCAGGCGCGGCGGCCTCCAGCAGAGGGCGCTGCCGCCTCGGCCTCACCCGGCTAAGGCGGGTCTTATGGCCGCCCCGCTCCTCCTAGCTCGCGCCGTACGCCTGCTGCCGGCTGCTGCTTCCCGAGCCCTTCCGCGCCTCCGTTCTTCCGCGCCGCCTCCCGCCATGCAGGCCTTCCAGTACCCCGAGGTGTACCGCGACGAGGCCGCCGTGAGTACGGCTCGAGTCCCCGAGGCGCCCCGCAGCCGGGACGCCGATTCGGGGGCGCTTTGTCGGGGGAGGAAGCCTCCCGCGCTTCGTCTCGAGGCCGTCGTTGTGTTAACGCCTGCGGCTGGCCGTGCGCGGGGCCGGGCCGTGCGGGGCTGCTCGAGCCGGGTCGTGGTGCTCTGCGGCCCTGCGGAGCCGGGTGGGGGGCTCGGGGGCGGCTTCCAGAGCGGCTGGGAAATGCGGGCCCGCCCGTCTGCCTGGGGGGCAGCTAGAGCTGGAAAGGAGCTCAGGTTTTTACTTTTGTAGCGAAGTGAAAGGCTGAACCATGTAAGGCATCTCCTACCGGCAGGTATCTGAGTGCCTTTTGTATGCTGGAGCAAGTGGGTAGATAGAAGACTAATTTGAGTGGTGAAAATAGTCAGGTTTGGGGATATCACTTAAGCATCTGGATTTGGAAAAGATTTTGTTGTTGGTTTTTTTTTTTGTTTTGTTTTGTTCTTTTTTTATAAAATTAGTTTTCTAAGCTAGCTTGTGGTAATAATTAAGGTTTGTCCTGTGCATTTCTCTGGTGCTATGTATTGTTTTTCTTTTGTTTTCTTTTTCCTAAAGGATTACTGCTACCTTAGTTCTTCCACCAGAAAATGATAAAGTTAACAACTCTCCTGAGAGCAAGATGCTGGTGTTCTCTTCTTTCACTTCTTAGCACTATGTGCTTCTGTTGAAATTCCAAATAAACTTTATTTTGATGTGTCTCCTTCCCTGATGAATAGTTTATTTGTATGAATACCTTTTTTTTCTTTTTTCTTAAAGTATTTTCTCTTATAAATTCAGGTATTGGATTACCATGGCCATAAAATCAGTGACCCATATTGTTGGCTTGAAGATCCTGACAGTGAGCAGACTAAGGTAACCTTTCTCTGAGCAGAAATGGCTCTTTCAACATAGATCTCTTTTGTAGGCATTTTTTAGCAGACCTGCCAGTAGTTCTATAAAGCTTACCATTGTGAATATAGGTGTAACGAAGTACACCTGATCCTTGAAGGTGCCAATGGTGCAATGCTGTTTTGCACCTTTGTGTTAAGGTGGGTATAACTGAGATTGCACAATTTGGAGAACTGAAGCCATGTTTGCCATTTATTGTTTTCTTCAACAAATCAATTTTCAAGGTTGCACTATAACGTTGAAAGGTAGTATTCTGTTCTTAGATCACTTTGCCTACTGTACATCTAAAGTTGCCATATTAAAACTAGTCAGAAAGGGTAGAAAGAAAGCATTTTGTTTGCCTTTCCCTCTTACATCTATGCAAATCAAGTGTGTTGTAAACAGTGAAAATTCTGGTTTATGCTAAGGGTGAAGGCAGAACTTCCTTTATAAAGTTAGGGATCTTTTCTCACGCGAGAGCTGTCAGAAGTGCTCTGTGTGTGCTGTTGATTAGCAAGACAACTTGTTGTTTTCTTCTTTAAAATTCTTCTCTAAGCAGAAACTGTCAAGCATTAAAGTGGTCATTATTGGCGTTTCTTTGTTTCTGTTGACATGAATTGGTGAAATGTAGTGTATGGGAACTGTTGAATCACAGCCTGAACCACTGACTGATCACCTGAGGCAAGCACTGAGTCAGCCACAGGAGCACAGGTGAAGGCAATTCACCTGTGTGACTGGAAGGGGGGGAGTCTGGCTCCACCTCTCCCAGACCCCATTTAAGGGCTGACCACCACTGGGGAAGGATCTCTTGTTGGAGATCCCTCCTGTGTGGAGTTCTGGGCATGCCTCAACCTTGATGGCAGGTGAGCCCTTCCTGGATTATTGGGTGTCTTTATACCATCTGGATAATCTGTCCAACAATATACTATCCATCTTGATTATATTGTTTGGGTACTATTCATTTTGGGTCATCACTCTACAAGGTACTGTTCATTCAGGTGTTCACCCTACGTCATCTTACACATAGTTTATATTTCTTGATACCTGGAGTAAAAAGCATGAGCAAATGATACTGATTTCAACTATGGAATATTCACAGTTCTAACTGATGCCTACTGTAGGCATAATAGGACTGAAATGGAAAGAAATATGTTCTGAGGATGAAGCCTTTAGATAAATGAGTTTTGTAGTGGAACGCATGTTTAATTCAGCTCACCCAAAAGCCATGTGATAGTTGGATCTGAGAATGAGATATTTCATTTTCTAGCAGCACGCAAGCTACTTTTAATCTGATGGAAGTTCAGTAGCTCTAGAGATCTTGCAGTCAGATCACCAGTGCGTGTAGCTTCCATGAAAAAAAACAAGTCTGCAGGTGGGTAGCCAGTACTGCTTCTTGTCATATGCACAGTCTGAGCTGACAAAGCCAACCTTCAAGTAACATGCTTCGGTG
The DNA here is from genome assembly GCA_013399175.1 of Odontophorus gujanensis. Classification (NCBI taxonomy): domain Eukaryota; kingdom Metazoa; phylum Chordata; class Aves; order Galliformes; family Odontophoridae; genus Odontophorus; species Odontophorus gujanensis. The sequence continues at coordinate 313,448 of VXAB01002500.1, read as the reverse complement.
CTGTTTGGTTATGTGTGCTTGGTGGTTGTAGTTATGCACAGTTACAATCAACTGAAGATCACTTCTGCAGACAACAAGTAGAAGCCAAGCCTCTGATTAGAGGAGGAAGTTCCTACTTTACCTGTGAGAAAAAAAGGGCAGAAGCTGGGTTTCTTGTCTAGTACTGTTCAGCCATTGATCTTTTAGACCAACAGGATGCTTTTTCATCTCACTTGAAATGAACTGCTACTCTTGTAAAGCTCTTCTGTTGATGACCTAAGTCACAATTACAGAACCACACTTCTTAGAGTGTCTTGGGTTTGACTTGGTTGGACTTCTTTAAATTCTTGGGTTGTTTTACACTTTATGGGATGTAAGCTATATTTTAGTCTAGGAAAGTCTTTTGCTATTGTACGTCAGTTAGTTGTATATTCACTTAGCTCACTAGAACAGTTTTGTAGACAGGAACATGCAGCGTATCTCAGACGTGAGGGATGGAGAAGGGTTAATAAAGCAGGGTTTGTATAGCAGACAGCTTACTTGTGGCATTTTTAACTGGTGTATGCCTGGATTGGGATTAGAACTGAAGCTCTTAACTGCAAACCCATTTAATCATAGTTTTATAACTCACTGGTTTTTATTCACTTTCTTGATAATTTTGCAGTTATACTTTGAGTTTTGTTTTAGAAAAGGCTAAAGAAAGTGTTAAGGAGCAAGCCATCAGAAATTTCTTAGTTTTATTTTGGAACATTTGATACAAGGTACATGCACTCTTGTAAGTAGTTGGACCAAACTTTCTTTCACTGGGATACAAATGGAGATTTTGGGAATAACTATTAAATGAACTATAAGTTTTTTACAGATTAATAACAGAGACTGGTAATCTTTTGAAGAAACGATTTGTATCCCAAGACTACTTCTTGGGAAGTGTACTGTGAATGCCTCTGATAATTTTCATCTTGGATAGAAATGATCTTGTCAGGAGAATAGCATAGTAGCATGTAATTGGTGGGTTGTAAGAGGGCATGGTTTTAAAAAAGTGGTATTTATTTTTTAATTCAGAAATTTAAATATAAACTTTTTTTGAAAAAGCAGTTGACCTGCTTGAGTGATTGTCAGACACTTCAGCCTTGAGTAGAACATCTCTGGCCTTACTACTACCTTTGGTTTTCAAAAGTACCTTATTTTCTGAGACATGCAAGTATGTCTTACTTTGACCCTTATTCTATTCTTTCTTCTGCAGGTAGATTTTGTTTTGGGTCAAGGCTGCTGTTAGTTTGTCAGGTGTAGATTTCGACAGATGAAGTATTTTCTCTGTAGGTTCATGAGAATGTATGGATGATTGTTCTCAGTTCTGTACTCTTGGTTGGTATCTGTTTAACTCAGTGTGGTTGGCAGAACTGTCTGCTGTAAGAGTTCTATCAGTAACATCTGTTGCTGTACTTCACATAAAGCAGTATTTCAAATATGTATTGCCTTTTGAATGTGAATGCAGCATTATGATCAAGTAATTAAGAACAGATTCCAAATTGGACAGTATGTCTTCCAAAAATATTTAATTCCTACCTCCTTTTTCAGGCAGTGATGATGTTCCCTTTTATAAGTAGGCTTTTAATATTCGATGCATACTAAGTGGTAGTGGTAAAAAAATAAATAAAATAAAATTGAAATTTCTAAAATTACAAATAATTACAAAATTACTAATAATTCATTCTACTGTAACAGTTAATTTGTAAGCGTGTTGTTGTGTAGTGAACACTTGCAAGGAAAAGCTTGTCTCCTCTCTGAATGCCACAGGTAAAAGCAGATGTGATAAAAGTGTGACTGCAGTCAAAAGTGAGTAACACCTGGTCTCTTTATACACTACAGCAATGTTTCTGTTTTGGTCTCTTTATTAATATGGGGAACAAGGATCTGTGCCTGCTTCTTTCCACTAAATGCCACTGCAAAGTGCTTTTGCCTGCCCAGTACATTGGTGATTATATATATATATATTTTTTTTTTAAATATATATAATATTTTTTTCTCCCCTCTGAGAAAACAACACTTTGAGTAGTTAGCTTACACAGTATGTGCTGTCTGTGCTCTTTGAAATTCCCGTATTTCCACTTAGAGAAAGCAGATCTATGTGATTTTTGAGTAGATTTAAGTTTTCTCTTCTGATGGAGCCTGGGAGTTGGTACAGCAGGGTAGAGGCCATGCTGTGTTCTGAGTGAAGCAGTGTTTTGGCTTGCCACTGGGATGTGCTATGCTCCTGTGCTGGAGGTTAAAGCTGCCATTGTCAGTTTGATCCTCAGAGGGAAAACAGAAATAAAAATGAGCCTTTCCCTGGCAATGGTTTCCCCTCTTTTATTATTCTGTCTTGTGGCATAATTTCCTGACGGAGTCCTCACTGATGCGTGGAGTCTAGTTTTGCGTAAAAGTCCATAAATCATCTTTTTTTTTTTGCCTTCTTTTGTATCTTTCCCTTTTCAGTGCTATAGCTGTTGTTTTTCTGTGTCATCCTTGAGTGATGACTTGCTTGTAGTCAGCCCGTGTGTTCTTTAAACTAATGCGTTTCTGCAATTAGCCAAGTGTTCTTAAGGCTTAGAGTTACTTAGAGTTACTGAGTTTGCACTTGTGTTTAAAGCTTATCAGTTTCTCTATGCTTTGCTGGACATGAACAAATATCTTCCAAAAGGAGAGTGACCAAAATTGCTCTTTTCCCCTTATCATGTAGCCTGACAAGTCTCTGAAAACAAAGCTTGGCATGGAATGCAACTATTGCCCTGCTGTCACAGTAGTGATACCCCAAATAGGAGAGTCTGTTAACCTCCATGCCTCATGGAGCCACTTCTCACTGTAAGAAATATCTGTGAAATGTAAATAACAGACAGTTTTGTTCTATTCTTTTTTTCACCTGAAGAACTGGTGGATGGGTGAACACTGACAGATACTGGTAAATGTGTGTCAGGATCTTTGTCTAGCAGCTGTCTTTCTTGAAGAGCTGTGAAACACAGGCTGTGCAGTATGGTTTGTAGCCCACCTGCTCCCATAGGTCAAATGTGAAATATAACAGATATTACTATGCACTAATGCACCTCCTTTGTAACAGATTCAGGACCAGTAGAAACAATAACCTTATTCAAAGCATCTGAGGAGGAAACCTGTGTTAAGCAGGTTGTAAGAGTCCAGCATTTCAGCTTGCTACATTACAGAAACAATGAGAGGCTTGGTTGTGCTTGGTACTGCAGCTGTCTTGAGAAAGCGTGGATGCAAGTTACAGCTATGTGTACTGTGCCTTATCCTTTCTAGCCTATATTAATGACAGAGGAGTCTGCATGTCCGCTTCCTAACAGCTGTGGTTCATAGCACGTTGCCTTAAGACGTTAGGTATTAATTTTATGTTAATGCACTGTGCTGTAAGTAGGTCTGATGAAACACCAGTGTAGCACCATTTTTTCCATCCGTGTCATGGGAGTAGTGGCCTCTAACAAGCAGCTGAAGTGGCAAGGGTTTTGGCCTCTGAAGTTAAGTGTTTGCATCTGTGAGGTGGAGTGTTCTAAGGAAACCAGACCCCTTAATGTTCTCTTCCTAGAGATTACATTTGTTTCTCTTTTGTAACTCAGAATTTATCTTTGAACAGAGGAAAAAATGCCTCATCTGTTCTTGTAAAGGACGGCACATTGGGCTTTCCAAGAAATATTGTCGGGGGCTAGTAATCCAAAGTGTTATGTTAATACAATGAACAGATGGTGTGCATGACATTTTGTATCATCTGGCTTTTTTGCAGCCCCTCAAATGATAGTCATATCTATGGGCAAAAGGGACTGTTCATTATCAATTTTCTAATTTATCTGCTATAAATCTAAATAATCTAAATTATCTGGAGTGTTGTATATTTGTGGTGAAGTAAAAGAAGGTGATTTTTTTCTAGGTGTTTTCTGTAACTTGTATTTATTTAAATGGTATTGATAAAGCTAAGAATTTTTAAAAGAAAGAGCTTTGGTGTTTTGTTTTTTTTTTTGTTTTTAAAAGGGAGTGGCAGGAATCTGACTTGTCTTTCACCTGACCACTGATTACCCTAATGTGTGTCTTGGAGAAAGATAATTCAGGGTATAGAATCAGCCTTATTAACTGCTGCATTACTGTAATAATGCAGGTAAATATGTGAGATTGTTCAGGTGTAACTCTGCACACCCTACATAGGGAGGAGGAATGTCTGTGATTAATTACATAGTGTTTCCTGTAGGAAGTATACGTTTCTATTTGAATTAATGTACTTTTCTGGGGGGTATCTTCTTTCAGGCATTTGTGGAGGCTCAGAACAAGCTCACAGTACCCTTTCTTGAGCAGTGTCCTGTCAGAGGACTATTCAAAGAACGAATGACTGAACTCTATGATTACCCTAAGTACAGCTGCCACTTCAAGAAAGGAAAAAGGTACGTGAGGAATGCCTTTGTAGGTGACATAGATGAATGTGGAACAGGTCAAAAGCAAATACAAGTTAGATAAACAAATTATAGGCTATACTTGCATTTTTTCCTTTGTTGTTGGGAGCTAGGAAAGGTATGTGTTTAAGCTGGTTTTAATGTATGTGATTGCATGATGCAGAGCACAGGATGCTGGTGTTTCTGCGATTCCCAATCATATTATCTTCTGCATTTGTCATTTATTTAATAAGAACAGTGAATTTATCAAAATTCAGACTACAACGTAGGATAACTGCTGTAAAAATAAAACTCTGAGGAGTTCCTTTGAAGGTTTATCACTGCCAGTTAAAGACATTCATCCTAGAAAAAGCACAGATATGTCAGGTACATATTGTTCTAAATATTTACTAGAACCAAGCAAGAGTTTGTTCCAATAATCTCAATTAAACTGGTCTTTAAGAGAGTACCTACATGTACCAGGCATGTTTTCACTGTTATCCACAAAAAAGAGCAAAAGATACTTGAGGTAACTTTAGACTTCTGCATCGGTATTGAGAGAGATCTGCAACTCGGTAGTTACCTGTCCTATGCTGTGAGAGACGGCATAGATTATTGTTATTAATATAGGGAAAGTATACTATGTGGGTGTTTTGGTTTTGTGGGGTAGAGGGAGCTTTGTTTGCATTTTGCTTGGGGTTGTTTTGGTATGTTGTGGGGAGCTGATGTTGATTTGGAGCTTAACGTGGCACAGCATGCCATCTTGTAAATCTTTTCTTGCTAGTCTAATTGAAAAAACCTGAGTTCTTCGTATTCATTTTGCCATCTTTTATTCTTCTAGGTATTTTCACTTTTACAATACAGGACTACAGAATCAGCGGGTTTTATATGTACAAGACTCCTTGGATGCCGATGCCAAAGTTTTTCTTGATCCAAATAAGCTTTCTGATGATGGCACTGTGGCTTTACGAGGTTGGTGACACAGCAGTTGCTCCTGAACAAGTCTAGGTCTTCAGTAGTCGGAAATAGTTTGTAACTCCTCATGTGTTTAAAAAACAATAACAACAAAGTATGGCTAGAATGGCTTGTTAGCATCAAAGTAGCCATATGTATTTTGTATAGCCCTTCCAAAGAACACTTAAAAGTCTGTTATATTCATAATTAACTTGGTTTATTTCTGCCGTATCTTTTTTCATAAATCTGGAATGTATTCCACTGGGATACGTATGGAACTTGAGGCTTTTCATAGCTAGGAAAAAACAGCACCCATTGATGATGATTAACAAACTACTTCACAGAAAAGAGATCTAAAAGTCATTGGAAGCTGGAAGAATACTTGTAGGAAATAGATGTGCTTGTGTTGCTCTTGCTTTCCAGGCACTTTCTTGGTACTTCTGGAGACTGCTACTTGAAATCTGTTCTTAATCAGAATGATTACCCTTGTTCTTGGGGGGGAGAATATGTTAGGGTACCAGAGTGAAGTGTCTTAAACCTGAAATTCCTATCAAGTTCAATTTTTTTTTTTTTCTTTTTCAGTAGTTACTTTCAGGTCTTGATAGTCTTGTGATAATTCAGGCTCTTCAGTTTAGTTGATCTGCAGAAGTGAATTTGACCCTTGTTGGCTGTGATGGAAACTCTTCTGAATTTTTTTCAGAATCACATTTTCCTCAAAGTTTGGATAGAACTGCATATATCTCAGGGGTCTTAGCTGACATAGTCCTTTTAACTGCCTTCAGCTGTACCTCTGTTGTTGGGATTTGACTAGCGCATAGTAAATAGGTAAAAGTCATAGGAAAAGAGCAAACTTTTTTATTAAAAACACTGATTCCTTGTGTGGGTTCTTACTGCATCTTGTTTGGTTCTGATTTTCTAGGTTATGCATTCAGTGAAGATGGTGAATACTTTGCATATGGTCTGAGTTCTAGTGGTTCTGATTGGGTTACCATCAAGTTTATGAAGGTGGAAGGCCCTGAGGAACTTCCAGACACACTGGAGCGAGTTAAATTCAGTTGTATGGCATGGACCCATGATGGAAAAGGCATGTTCTATAACTGCTATCCAAAACAAGATGGGAAAAGTGATGGTAAGTATGGCTGTACCAGTTGCATGCTGCGTGGAAACGAAATAACTTTTTCTACAAATTTGTGCAACAAACAGCTAATACTAGTTTATACAGTTAGGTATCAGATTGTCTTATATGGCCAAAACCTGTATTCAGTTAGTGTCCCTCCTTTCGTTCTTGTTTGTCTGACTTTATCCTTCTCTTAAAAGTTTACTGGTCCTTTTATTTTTCTCTGTGGTTTTTGAGATTTTTTAACTTTCACATGGGCTGTAGTTGACTGGGATTTGATGTCTGGTGGCAGTTTACTCTAGATCTCTACCTTATTATGTGTTTTTTTCTGGCATAGATGAACTGACTTAGGAGGTTGACTTGATGAAGAGCTATCTGGATTGTAAGGTTTTTGTTACTCAACCAGACTGATTCATCTGTGGTTTGCTGTACAGCAAATCTAAACATTTATGCTAGCAAAACTCGAAGTAGCACAGAAAGTGGAATAAATTACAGGAGAGTGTCGATATAGAAGGAATTCAGGAGCTTTCTCTCACTGTAAGGGAATGCTACTAATATTTTTTTCTGCTTTTGTGAAACCTTGATGAGAGTTGAAATTTTATCTCTATTTAAATCTATAGCCTGTAGTTTTGCCAGACTTGTAGTTTAGACACCCGCCATGTATTGTGTTTACTTTTAAAGGTATTTGCACTTCTGAAGCTAAAGGGTTGCATTGGAAAATGTTGCAGTAAAAAAAAATAGAAGGAAAAATCAAGTAGCACTTCATGCAGCACTTGAAAATGCTTCATTTTATTTTCAGCAGATGGAAATGTGAAAGTTTCTAAAAATAGTAATTAGCAGTAGATCTCCCCTTAATTACTCAAAGTGAGACAGAAGCAAAAACATCTTTAAAGGGTTGATGAGGTTGCTGTTGCTTTTCTTTGATTAGTTAGTATTTCTAGAAAGTGCAGTTTGAAATAAATCCTCACATTTGAAGAAAGTATTGCCTGAAATAAAAGGCTAACTGTTTGAACAAGATTGAAGATATATTTTATTGTGGAGAACGTTGGTTGTTTGGAGGTGAATGGTTGTACACTTTAAACTATTCCTACTTCTCTCTGTTGAATGCATCCTTTTTTTTTATATGTAAAAGGATATAGAGGTTTCTGAAGGTTTTATTTGGGCACTGTTGGATTTCTTTGAACTAATTAGCTTTAATTATCTGCGTTCACTAGGTACTGAGACCTCCACTAATCTGCACCAAAAGCTGTATTACCATGTGTTAGGAACTAACCAATCAGAAGATATCCTATGTGCTGAATTTCCTGATGAACCAAAATGGATGGGTGGAGCTGAGGTATGGTGAACACGCTGAAGCTTAAGATCATCATCATGTTTATTTTTTCACGTTCTAACAGCTGGTAGCAGATATACAGAATGGAAAACTTAATAAAAAACTTTGTTTTAAAGAATAGGTTAGATATTAGGAGAATTTTTTTTTATTCAGGGAGGGGCGAGGCACTAGAACAGGTTGCTCAGAGAAGCTATGGATGCCATCCCTGGAGATGTTTGAACCAGGTTGTATGGGACCCTAGGCAGCCTAATCTAGTGGTTGACAGCCCTCCCCAAAACAGGGAATTGGAACAGGATGGGTTTTAAGATCTCTTCCCAACCCAAGCCATTCTGTGATTCTGTTAGTGTTGCTGAGCTTAGCACTGAACTAAAAATCATTGATTTGGAATCATTGACTAAGGTCTGTTGTAAGTGAGACTGATCTGCTTTAAATCAGTCCTTGAGTCTGTAATGACACAGTCTTGTGACATTTTTCCTTCTTTGGGGACATTGTCTGATGCAGATTTTGGGATAAAGGAAAATTGCTTCATGGAAAATTTATCATTGTTCTGTTTGCTTCTTGACAGTGAACCACAGCCTTTGTTTCTTTCACAAAGTCTGTTTCAAGAAGCATGTTGTCTGAATATTCCCTGCCACATTTATTTTCTTTCTGTTTGCTTTCATAGAGTCTTTCCTAAGAAAGAAATATGTCTGTTCTACTTACTTGAAGAATGTTTACATACAGGATTTCTGTTAATGCAGTATGCACAGTTTATAGTTTACATCTTTCTTCTTTGGACTTCCACAGCACAAATATGGCATGGGCAGTGTTACCAGATGATGACTGCTTTAAACAATTCCTTAAGTTTATATTGATGAGTTACAACTATATTGTTCAAAGTCCTAGTTAACCATAATTCTACGTAACTGTGCTTTGATCTTCCTTACTTGAATGATTCAAAATGCCCCAAGTTTTGTAATTTAGAACTATAGGATAGGGTCTGGAATGCGGGTCTTACGTGGAGCAGCTAAGGGAACTGAGATTGTTTAATCTGGGAAAGAGGAGGCTTGACGAAGACCTTATTGCTCTTTACAACTCCCTAAGGGGAAATGTAGTGAGGTAGGCATTGTCCTCTTCTCCCAGGTAACAGTGATAAAACGAAAGGAAATGACCTGAAGTTGCATTCAAGAGGTTCAGATGGTATTTTAGGAAAAAAAAATATTCTCAGATACAGTGGTGAGGCATTGAAAAAGTCTGTCTAGGAAAGTGGTGGAGTCAGCTTCTCTGGAGGTGTTCAGGAGACATTCGTATGTGGTGCTGAGGGACATGGTTTAGTGGAATTGTTGGGGATCTTAGAGGCCTTTTCCAATCTCAATGAGTCTATGATTCTAAATTAGAAAGGTGCACTCTCTTAAGGGCCATTGAATCTGGGTGCTGTTAGACTGTTGAGATCATCCAATTAAATCAGGGAACTTGGAAAAGAGTTTTCCAGTGGGTAATATCCTGTTGTAATTTGTCGTGCTCTTCTGACTATCATGCTTAATCGGTATGCTTTACTTTCATGGAAGGTCTCAAGTAGGCTCACACTTTTCATAAATATGAAAGACTTTTATCTTGTTTGGGGTATTTGGTTCCAGGAACCACCTCTTCCTAGGAGCACCTCTTTTCAAAGATTTGATTGTCACACTATCCTCACCCTTCAACATATCCTGGGATGATATCAACCTCAGCCATGTGGGGTTCTTTGTGCTGATTGGAAACAAAAGTTTTGAGGACTTCAAAATGGGATAGCGAATAGGCATGTAATAGGCACCTCAGCAAAGTGACCACACTAACTAAGCTTTGTCTATACAAATTGTATTTATTCACGGACTGTAGGGAGAAACAGAATCCTTTTACATAACCTCATCTGTTATTGAAGCATACGTTTACCTGAATATTGGTATGAACTTGCAAATAGGACTTTCAAATGTTTTTGGGCAGCATTAACAACTTATATTGAATTCCAAATCCCATCGTATTGCTGGTTTAATTCATTATCCTTATTTTTCCCCAGTTCTGTAAATAAAGGAGCTTCTTTCTGTCCGTGACAGATGTCTTACAGTGATATATACACTCATTCACACCAGTGATGCATATTATTATTATTGCTTTGTAGTATCATGAGCTAAACTACACATGTTGTTAAGGCAAATTAATTTTCCTTGGTGGTGTAGTATTACAATGTTGATTTATTATGACCTTGATTTATTAGCATATGCCATTTTTTAGGGTAGTGAAAGCTTACCATCTTGGATCATATTAGGTGACACAGAAATTATATATTCTGTATTAGATGTAGAGGTACTCTTGTGTTCTAGTAAGTTCTTGTTTAGGAAAACCTTCTTTGAGGTAATAGTACACTAACAAAACCTTTTGTTACCTAAGTTGAAGGTGCTGGGCTGAAGCATTTTAAGATCAGAAATAAAGAACTGAATATGAGGAGGACAATGGAAGAGAACTAGTAGCATGGAGCCTGTAGTGAGTAGCAAAGAGTTTACCAGGCCAGGGTGCAGAGGAGCAGCCATCCTACATCTCCTGGCTCTTCTGTCATGAAAACAAACCTTGAGGCAACCTTAAACAAAGTGTCTTTTTCTCTGATAGAAAAACTACCTAAGACATTTGCTCGTTGATGAGAAAATATAGCCCTCATAAGTAATCAAAAAGTCTGTGGGGTAGGAAGAGCGCATTGGCAGTAATAACTCATACTGTAGTGTGGGAGGGTAATAGAACATAGTGCAGCTACCAGTTTTAAGTCTCTGGAATTGAAACATCCCCATAAATACTGAGAAGAGGGGACAGGGTGTTGAATAGAGAAGCACCTTGCTGTTGTTGGTTCTTCTTTAGTGTATGTGTCTGCCAGTAACTTTTCCGAACCATCTTTCAGAGATGCTGGTATGTAAGATGAAATACTATGTGAAGGCAGCATGGTAAAACAGAGATCCACTTTGGTAAACTGTCATGAGCTAGTCAGAGTGATATTATTATAAGACAAATGACTTTCTGGGACTGTGCTGTGGGCTGCAGCTGTAAAATGTGGCTCTTGCACCCTGTATTAATGGAAGATGGTTTTTAATGGTCAGGAAAAAAACAAATACTCTGCAATTGAAATATGCAATTGTGACTCCAAAATGTGGTTTTATCTTTGTGGAATAGGTCAGAAATCCCCTTTTTGAATGGTTCAAACATATTTTCTGTTCAATTTCTTTAAAGCATGCATCTGAAAAAGTGGATGACCACAAAATAATAGGGAAGAATTAAAATAGCTTTAGTAAAAATCAAGTTATGTGACTTATTGATGCCACCCCCTAAATATTCTTACCTGATGCTATTGCTCTGCCAGAGATTTTAAAATATAGCACAGCTCAGTATTTTATGAAAGTCTTGATTACTTGTGTTCTTGTAAGATAAATAAAGAAGCGTTTTTATTTTACAGTGCCTAGCTGGACCAAACAGAAACAATCAGATTCTCTCCTGTTTTACACAAACTCCAGTGGAGGCAGTCAGATTTTGCCCCCAATAATCTCCCCTCAACTATCAAACCTTTTGTTTTAGTGGGGTTGGAACTTGAAGTTCCATATTCAGGATTAGAGCAGAAATTGCAGGTTTTGCAACCATTGGGTAGAGGGAGGAAAATACCTGACTTGCAAGTGAAAAGTGTCTGACACAGACATCTTTCCCAGGTAGAGAAAGTTGTAGTAATGCCATTATACTTAAAAAAAAAAAAAAGTAATCTCAATGTGCAATGTAGAGAGTTGCTGTGGTATATGTTTAAATGGAGAAATGAAAATGGGATTCCAATTAGGACACAACATGCAAGAAAATAGCCTCAGTTTAAGTAGTCACTCATTCAACACCAACACTAAATACGCTTGACTTAAAGTGTGCGATGCATAAAATTGAGTAGGCATGAAAATACAGATGCATTTCCAGCTGCTCACTAGAATGGATTGTCTTTTGAAGGGGGGGGAGAGTGGGGAGTCATATTGAAATCTATAGCTAGATCAATTTTTAAGAAGATGGTATCTAATCTCTTCATTAGTTTAGAAAATGCCGATGTTTTTCTGGTGCAGATTCTAGGCTAGCGGGGGATTTGAGAAGCAGCAGGAACTGGGATTGAGTGAATTTCCAGTAGATGGCAGTGTAGGATGAACGTTATGTGGTTGGTTTTTCTCAAAACCTTTGCGCTGCTGTAGATAGTCTCTGAAACAGGAGCTTCCCAGGCTTCTACCTCTCTGTGGTATGTTCTTGCTCCCTCCTTTCACAGACAGGCTGTTATTCTCAAAGTTAGACAGTAAATTATGTAAGAGTCTTTCACAGTTGGTAGTGTTAAAAGTCGCTACTGCACGGCTACAGGAATGTAGGAAGGAATGAAAGGAGGGCAACGGGAGAACTCTCCTGTCCCAATTCTGCCAACAGTGAAACAAGTAGTTTTTTGTTGTTTTCTGACACACTGTACACAGTCCATAATCTGACAAGAAAAATATTTTTAAAGGTTTAGAACTGTCAGTTTACATCAGTGGTTCCCAGCAAGGAAGGTTAACTTGCAAATTAAATTCAGAGTGCAGAGGAATAAGCTTTGCAGATGTGTGCTGGCTCTGGTGTGTTTTCACTACAAGATCATGAAAGTGCAGCATCCAAAGGACAAGAATGAACAGTTGAAAGGCTTGAAGCATCCAGTTTGCTCCAGTAAAACAGTCAGATGATCTTTCTGGCTGTACGTGGGGCTATGGTAGGTGGTAATGTCTTATATAGACATGGTATCACAGAATCATTAAGGTTGGAAAGTACCTGTAAGATCACCAAGTCCAACCTTTAACCAGTCCGTTGGGCCATGTCCCTCAGTGCCTTAACTCCACAGTTCTTGAACGCCTCCAGGCAAGGTGACCACCACTTTCTTGGGCAGTCTGTGCCAATGCCTGGCTGCTCTTTCTGAGAAGAAACTGTTCCTAATATCCATATGGCTTCAAGGGGAATTGGATCTATCCTAGAATTTGGAACCACCTGAATTTATTCTGATGACCAGCTGGAGTCATATGTTTGCATCACTGTTACTTCCATTGCACTTGAAAACAAGCTGAAGACCACAGGGGAAAAAAAATCATAGTTTGTCATCTCAGAAAGCTAATAATTTTACTGTGTACTAAAATCAAGAAGGAAGATGCATATAAATACCCATGTGTGTATTGCTGTGTTCCACTTGGGAACAGGGCTGTCTCATGTAGAAAATTGAGGGAATAGTGAAACTGATTTAATGCCCAAAACAATTTTTCTAAGCTGGAGGATGGAGAGGGAAAGCATATTAGTGTGCTGTTTACATACAATAAGGCCATGTCCTTTCTAGAGTATATCAGCCTGCTCCTTGATGTAGAAAGTTTTCTGTTGACCCTGATCCAGAAATCCTGTGTTCCTATAGTCACTCACTGTTAGATCTTCTGAAATCAAATTTATTAAACCAGTGTGATACAAATAGGAAACAAAACAAGTATTTGTATCAGGGGATTGGAATTATGCAATCCCAAGAGGTTGCTTAGTAAGAAGGAGTTCTAATTCCGTTTATCTTCTCAAAAAGATAAAATGTTATGGGTACTATATGCTAGTTTCAGTGACTTTTTTGCAACTACAGCAAAGATAATTTCAAAACATAGCTTTGTGTTAATTTCATTAAAAACATACAAGCAAAAACTTTAAGAACGCTTTACTTTTTTTTCTTCTTTAATAATAAAAAAGGAAAAGGTTGTAAAACTTGTAGTTGTTTAGCTTAAAATGTCACAGAATATACAGTTGTCTTAATATAATAATAAATATTCAAAGAACCCATGTTTGTGAAAAATAGAGAGCTCTTCCCTGTTCTAAATCTTTCAGTGGTGATTACCCTGGTAGTACTCAAAAAACTAGCATTAGTATTCACAGGAGTTGCTGTCAAACCACTTTACTTGGTAGGAGAGCATTTTAATGTCATTCCTATTGACTTTTTAGTTGAGGGGTAGTACGTGAAATCAGAAAACCCCACAGCCTTCTCCTGTTTGTTCTTTTTCTGTTTGCTTGTTTGTGTATGAATTTTAGATCTGGAGTGAGTTTCTATGAGACAAAATATTTAACTTCAGTTTCGCTGTGGATCCTCATAGATAGGTACTGCTATTGTAAATGCTGAAGATAGGAATACTTGGAGTTCCTTAAACGACTTGCATAGTGAAGTGACTAGTCTTCCAAATTTCTCTCAAATTCTCGGTGTGTTTCTTTACAGCTTGGATGAAGGGAAACACAGATTTACTTCTGAGCCAAGCTGTCAATTCTGACATTATAACTGTCTCCTCTATATTGAACTATGAGTGCATTCTATGATTTGAGTGAAGTGCTGGTATGATGTTTCAATTTGTAAGTTTGTGGGCCAAGAGCAAGGGTTGCAGTTTACCTGATAGAGATGTATCTATGTAAGGGTAACCCAAATGTACTTGGGAAATCCTATTTCCTTTTGCTATTTGGATACTTAGTCTCTTGTATGTTTACAGTATAGAAAAGTTGGGGCATTCAGGCTGTGATTATGTATTTGTCAGTACTACCAGCTGAGCTGCCCTGAAGGCAATCTCTGTCCCTGTTACTCATGTTTCCAGTTGCTCAGCAGTGTCTTAACTCAGCTATTTGTGCAGTTGTCCAGTGTACTGAGATACTGGTCTGGAGCTTTCTCATATCTCTTTTAGTTTTTGTTTTTTTGTCCTGAACTTTTTCTCTTTTTTTTTTTTTCTGTCCAAGTTTTTTTTCTCTGTATGGAGCAGTGGGAGTTTGTTTCTGAGCATGTTGTTTTTTTATCTGGGTCATTTCTCCAGTGTGATTTGCCACATGGATAATAAGTACCTGTTCTGGTATGATTAAGGGAATGAACTTGCATGGATACAAGCAACCCTACCAGAAATAAGAGCTAAAGGTGGAGACTCCGTACATTGGTGCTGCTGCCAAAATTTGTTCATTGAACTGTAACTTCGCAATGTGGATCTTTAAATCTGCAATATAATACCAAGCATTTTAGCATGCAGCAGTCAACAGTGTCTCATCCTGTTTCTGTCACATTCCTTTGGGTTATAGAACTCACTGATGTAAGAACAGCTTCAGTGATGGAGGCAGACATAATTGGCATCCCACCAGGAATGTGCTTTGGGAATTTCTACTTCAAATTAAACATAAACTGCTATCAACTCTTCTCTCATCCAGTTGGGAACGTGGAAGGAAAAACTGATTAGAAGTGCTCAAATTTGCTGTCATGAGAGGTTCTGAATTGCCCTTGCTATGACAACACATGAGAAAATGGCTAAGAAGTTCTCTGCCTTGGGTGAAGTGAGCAGTTTTCTATTAACTGTTAATTCACAGCATCAGAGAACAAATCTGTGTGGGTTCTAGCTATGACTGAAAGACTTCTTTGTGTCTTACCACTGACTTCTCCTGCAGTGTATATTTGTGTATGCCACTTGCCAGTATCATATTTCTTGAATTAATAAAGAAGAAACCTGGAGCTTGTACAAGCATGAACAGTTATTTAAGCAACATAATGCTGTAGTTTAATTTAACTAAAACTGACACCTTCAATCAATTTTTGTCTAAATACACAGAAGATGCTTCTATAAAAGAGATCACCTAGCCTTGATTTCCATTCCTGAACATAATCCATCTGGGAAGGAGGTGGCAGAATATTTCAGTATTGCCACCTGTCCTGTTAAATCAGTAGTAGCTGTTTCCTGTAATGTTTTTCTTGGTCCAGTAGGGATCTTGGGTGTTCCTTCCTGTTCATCTTGTAAGCTTTCAGATGTAAGTGGTGTTTAGTGGTGTAACTTCATGTTGATAAAAATGCTTATCATAAAGATGACTTGGAAATGCTTGTTTGTTGGTTCTGTTTTTTTTTAGTTAGCTTCCATGTACTGTGGTTTGGCACTCTTTTCAACAATGTTCCTTAGTGTCTTCAAAACCATGGATCTGCTTGAATAACTGTATAGCTACAGGCTAATTTTCCTGAAAATTATTTTGCATAACTAATTCTACAAGTACAGTGCACAACTAATGTTATGAACATTAACTGAAATAAGACTTTGGAGTAGTTACAATCGATGAATAAGGGTTTTTTTTGGAAGATGTTTAGCACCAAACAGAAAGCTTTCCGAGTTCAGTTTTATGTTTTGTAGCTAAAGGTTTAAATTTCTGTTAGACACTGTCACGTAAGAATGTAGACAGGAAGCAATCTTCTACATCAGATGTTAATGAAACATCTAAATCTGGTAATTTTGGAATAAGCTCAAAAGAGCTTAGGGAGGAAAGGGAAACTTTGAATTGATGACTTCCTGTTCTATTATGCCTTCCCTTTGTGGACTTGCACTTTCAAAAGCTCTACAAGGAAACCAGTTATGTTTGCAAAATTTGAGCAGAAAAAAAGGCTTAAACAGTGACAGACACTACTTTGGAAATTTTATCGTGTGTTTCTGTAATGGCAAAACAAAAATCTTCATCTGAAAATTTATAATGTATTTGTACCTCATAATGTTCATTTAACAGCAGCATTAGATTTTTGTGTAAGACTGATGAAAATGATCAAAACAATCTTCTGAAGTGACTAGGAGGAGAGCAGTCTCTTTGCACTTGTGAGGGAGGGACTTTAAATAGCTACCTTTGTAATTAGGCAAACCATGAATCCAAACATATATTTTATCATCTTGTTAAATCCTTCTCATGTGTGCTTCTGTGAATGACAGTAGGGCAGTGCTTGTTTTTTTTTTTTATTAAAAATAAATGCATATAGCGAGCATGTCCATGCATAAGACAAACATTTTTAGATCAAATATGTTTATTATTAACTTTAATTAAAGTTGGGAATAAATGGATACAGCTGCTTTGGTCTTAATCAAATTTTTATATTTTTGTTTTTTGCTGGTATAAGTGGTGAATGAGGGTTCTTGGGTAGTTCTCATATTCCATATGCATCTGTTCATTGAATGAACTGTAGCACTGACTAATTTTTTTGCAAGAGTTTTAGGGACTTTCTTTTCTACTTGGATTTTTTATTTTAATTTCTCAAAATTATAGATATCTGATGATGGTCGATATGTCTTGCTGTCCATTCGAGAAGGTTGTGATCCAGTGAACAGACTGTGGTACTGTGATCTCCAGACAGAGTCTCAGGGTATATCAGGTATGTGTTTTCTTGCTTTGTAGATTTTTCTTCATATTTCTTTCTTTCATGTAAAATTTGAAATATATTTGCATATACATATGTACATATCACTTATTATCTTATTTTCTGATGCAGAGAATGAGAAAATATGCACTTCTAGAACTTAGTTTTCTTCATTATGCTTCATTCACTTCATTAGAAAAAAAAACATTCTTAGTTTTGTAGTTATTTATAAGGTTCCAAGATAAAATGGAGATAACATAGACACCCTTAGCAGTGTGTTCCCTCTTTTTCTACTCCATTAATATTTTTCAATGGTTAATTCTTTCACATTTCAAAAGTGCATGTACCTATCTTTAAGCGTTGGTCTCCTTTTCAAAGCAGATTGATTCTTAAACTTCTGTGTAACATTTTTTTCACTGTATAGTGAAATGGAAAAAAAACCCTTTCAATGTATTAGTAATAAAACATGGCTCTGAAGTGTTGCTATTCTTAGTAAATAATTCCTCTGTAAGATTTCAAATAAACATTTATAAACTATTGTCTATTTGTCTTCTAGCTGGATTACTTTATGCCTTTTGCATAGTTGGCATATTAGCCTCAGTACAATGGGCAAAATGTTTGGTAATTCATATTTTCATTATGGTAAACCATTTTAATGGTTAGTGGCTTTGTAGCCAGAATACTGGCATTGTTAAAATCTCTTCCTCAATGTATGCTTTGCACTGTACACAACTTAATTATTTGACTTTTTACTGCTCCTAGTTTCAAAAAAACTTCAGGGTTAATAAATACTGCAGTAGCTCCTTATTGAATATTGGATTTAAGCAACTTGTTCTCTTGCCTGTAAACAGAATATTCAAGGCTTATGAGAGTGATTAGAACTGATGAACTGGTAGCAGATCTGCAGTGGGTGGGGGGGAGGTATGTTTTTGATTCTCTTTGTTGGTGCCTTTATTCATGGTTGCATGGTCTTCCCTTAATTAGTTGAACAAGTCTTAGTAAAGTAGATTGAATTTTAGTGAGTTATGTGTTAAAGATGATAGTTCATCCTTCTAAACTCCTTCCCAGGGAGAATATTGATTTTTGTGTTCATGTCAGTCTGCCCTTTTATTAGTGATATTTCTTAATTACTTTTAAACTTGTCTAATACAACTTGTCTAAGGCAAAACTGATAAGTTATTTAATGCCCTCTTGAATGTAGAAAATGGCAGATCTAATGACAATTATTATAGATACTTTCTGTGGAAGTCTTTTACAAACATTAATCTGTGCAGGTAAAACTGTTTACAAAAATGCACCACTATACTAAATGATAAATTGGATTGTCATTCAAGATGACACTTTCCTGCTAGAGACAGAGTGCATTAAAAGAGTAACTCTCCTCCCGTATTTACCCTCCCATTTATAGATACATTGAACAACCTTGATAAGAAAACTAGCATGAAGCCTTGCCAGACCATGGATGAGATAATGAAGCTTCTATTTTATACTGCCTGGTATAAGGTAGAAGTACAGTTTAACCTTTTCCAGGCTTGAAAATGCTTCTTTACAAAAAATATTTCCTTTGAACCTTTCTCCTGCCTTCTTGTTTGCTTTGGGTGGAAATTCTTTCACCTCTCTAAATTCTCTTTTCTTTTATAAAAGGAAAGATGTAGGTATAACAATTTGGTTGCACAAATTCTGTTTTAATGTCTTCACGTACCTTTGTTATCAAAGTTGCCAAATGCATTTTCAGTATGAAGACTTATCTTTACCCATGTCTTTCTGCATCCATGTTAGTAAGCACAGACTTAACAGTAGACGTATGGGATGTTTCCTAGAGATGATCTTCAATTCAGATGTAAGCACCCTGAACCACTGGTCCTCCAGTCCTTGGCCAGAAATAGTAAATTCGAGCAAGCTTAGTTTTCTGACTCTATCAACTTGGACTACAAGAAATGTAATTTCAGCTCAGTTTGTAATTTTCTGGGTCAGCAAATGTAGAAGTACTTATTTGTGAAGTTCAGAGAAAATAATATTAGATTTCATTAAGGTGATTTAGATAATAAATGCGCAGCTCATGAATATGACTG
Source organism: Odontophorus gujanensis (assembly GCA_013399175.1). Taxonomy (NCBI): domain Eukaryota; kingdom Metazoa; phylum Chordata; class Aves; order Galliformes; family Odontophoridae; genus Odontophorus; species Odontophorus gujanensis. The sequence continues at coordinate 294,409 of VXAB01002500.1, read as the reverse complement.
AAATTGAGTTTAATGACAAGTCTGTTTCTTGATTTAAGACTTGCACTTAACTGCAAATTAGTAGAGACTGTTCAATAATATTCCAAGGGATGTTCAGTGTGTTAAGATGAAGAGGATTATGTATAGTGGAAGTGTGTTCTTATGAAACCAATACTGGCCCGCCTTGTGCTATCTGTAAGTTATGAGTGTACATGTAAATAGTGAATCATGCCACCAGTTACAAAGACTCAAGAGAGTCAAGTCTTAAGTACCTGTTATTATTATTCTTCTATCTTTTAGCTTTGAGAACCTCTTTTATTATGAGAAAGTTTTGTACTTTTGGTTAAGTCTAAGGGATTTCTTACCATTTTCTTTCCTTGGAATTATTGACTGTTTAGTCTAAGCCTTTTGACCTGTTTACAATGACCTGTTTATTCAGAAATCCATGGTAGCATTCAGAATATCATCTTTCTTTCAAAAAAAGTATATATGTATATAAATAGGAAGAAAAGGGGGGGGGGAAAAAGTGGGACAGTATTTTTCCAGTGTCCTAGATGGTATTTGAAATAGAGGAAATAATTAGCTTTTGAGACTTGTTTTTCTTCCTTACTTGCTTTTTTAATCCAAGTTGTCCAGTAATGCAGTCATTCTTTAAAAGTTTTCAAATTTTTCAAGCATTACAGTTCTTTACACTTATTTGGAGAACATTGAAACAAAAAAGCAGTGAGTCTTTTTCAGGACGTAAGAGAGACACCACACCCTGTTTTGTTTTGTTTTTGTTTTTCGGAGGGAGTGGGAGAAGTAAAAGCAACTGCTAATCATGACATGTTTCAAATGGCTGTTTTTTAAAGTTTCTCTGTGGCATATCTTTATAAATTATCATTTCCACTACTTCATCATGAATTTCTTTTTTAAAATACACTTTCCCATAGTCAGTGTGCCACTGCAGTTTGAAATGCCCACACTTAAAGTCATGAGTTAATGTCACCTAGACAGAATTGCACTAAAATACAGAGAACTGATTCTGATCTGTGATTTATTACCCAAAAAACCAATTTCAAAATGACATGTTAACCAATCTAGTCTACGTTTTTTGATTTTGATTGCTAGCAGTATAATCTTTTCCTTTGAAAGAGTTAATAAAATTTCATAGTTGTTTAAACAGTTTTCTTTTAAAAAGTGTCCTTTTAGTCAAGAAATACAACCACTGAAGATTGACTTTTTTCCCTATGATGTACTGAGGGCCTTGTGGAGCTGTTTGTAATTCTTTTACAATTTCCTTGAGACAATGGTTGCAATGATAAAAGCTACTTGTGTGGCCCACTTACAGGAATGTTGTGTAGAAGTCCTGTAGTTCAGTGTTGCGACCTCAATACTGAATGCCAAAAATGCCAGGTTGATGTTTGTTGGAAAACTGCAGGGAAATTAGATTATATTTATAGGCTGTTAGTTTGTTCCCAAGACAAGGAAGCTTACCTTTCTTGGGAGCTAACTTTCCATTTCACTTTTCTTGAATTGTATAGTATAGAATGTGAGGATTTCCTACTCTTCAAAAAGTCAAACTAATTTTTTATTTGTGTATAGTTTTTGGTGGATCAAAAGTAGGGNCCTTGGATCACTGTCACAGATAACACCGTGACAGGGGGGGGGGAATTCTGCAATGCAAAAACTTCTGTTGTTAATGCTTTCTACTCCTGAAAAAGCAGAAAGAATGTCTTGAAAGATAGGAGTTGAGAAAGTATTTCTTTTTAAGTTAAAAATTAAAGTAGCCAAAAACTGAAGAGAAGATAAAGCTCCCGTATCTCTAGGCCAGAGGTGAATTTGTAGAGGGAAGGTTGAAAATGGTACAGCATATTGAAAGAGTGAGTGTGTGCATGCACATTCTCTAAACAACTTTCTCTTCTTTTTTTCTGCTGTGATGGTTTGTTTTTGAAAATTGTGCCTCTCATTGTTTTAGTTATCTTGACACTGAAGAAGTTGCATCAACCTGGGTTTGGTGTGTCCTTACCTGCTATACTAAAAAAGTTGAATTTTATTAGCTAATATACATCAGATCTTTTGATTATTGAATCTTTTTGCATTGTTGAGAGTAATCTCTGTTAGTCTCTAGTGACTCTGCAGCCTCAGGATTTGCTGAATCCTCAAATGAGTCAGAAGCAGTAGGATTAGTTTCCTGAAAACAGTGTAACCTTATTCAAAAAAGAAGCACCGACTTGTTCTTTTCAGGGAGAAGATTGTAGAAAGAAATTTCTCTTAGCAATAATGCATCTGTTGCCAATACTGTTCTCTGAATGAAATGAGTTTTTCCTTCTCACAAGACTTAGTATTCTTTATTTTATACCTTATATGGTAGTCTTATTAATAAGAAAAACATTGAAAGAAGCATTAATTATAGTGTCTTCCAAAGGTGGACTCAAATTATCTGCTTTTTGAGAATGTTTTTAAAGTTGATTATTATATTTTAATCTTGTCTAATTGCAAAGTGATTCTTTTACATGAGATGAAACTACAAGCTGAAAAACACTGCATTAGGGTTCTCCTAATGTGAGAGAACAGAAGAAAATATAAATGGCCTCTTCAAAAAATAGCATGGTGAGCTTTCATAGTATGCCTCTTAATTAGCAGTGATCTCCAAAATTGACCTAAAAACATCCAGCTTCCGGGGCAGCTGAGCTCTAATGATCCTAATAACTCTTCTAAGTGCAATTAACAAAAGATTATCTAGATAATTATACTGCTTCTTTGTAAAACTTTAATTATTATTGTCCTCACAGGTTAAAAGATGAGCTGAAGGCTCTTTTTATCAGTGTGTCACTGTAACTTTTGTGTGCATTTCCTGAAAAGAAGACATATCTCAGATATTTTGGCATCCCTTTCCAATGATCAGTGTACCCTCTACTACCCTTTGCTCTTGCTGAAACAGAGACTATGGCCATGTGTTTTGTTTGTGTTGTTTGCAGTACCACCCTCCTGCTCTAAGTCTTGAACCCTTCACATCTCCTGAATGATGGAAGCATGTGTTCAGGCTTCCCACTGCTTCACCTTAGGGATAGGACAGGCTGCCTGTGTAACTCAAGATATGTCTATGCATTAGCAGGTTGACCAGCCCTTTATGTTAGCTCATCTCTGTGTGTCAGAGGTCTTTTCGCACCCAGGCATTGTAACTGTCCAAGTGGACTATTGGGAATGATTTTGGTGAACACCATCCCTCAAACTGTGACCACAGGGTTCTCTGCCCTGTGGATTACCTGAGATAAGAAAATCAGTGGAAGCTTATTCATCAGTTTGTAACATGAATAACAGCTTTCTTCTCTGAGTAACATGATGACATCCTGCTTATGCTGAATCCTAGTACAGTTGAGTTAAAATGCCAACAAATTATTTCATACAAATCTGTGCATCAGGTTTCAGAATATCTGACTTGGATTTTGGAAAATTGTAATGACTCCTCAAAAAGAGGATGGTTGATTTCATGACTGAGTTACTGTATGGGCTTGATGGACTTACAGTATAGATTAATTTCCTGCAGAACTTGCATACTTTCTGGAGGGTGTCATTCAGAATTTTAAGGTAAGTTCTCACCTGGAACAAAGGTACAGAAAAGCACACCTTCCAGTGGGCTTGTTTGTTTGGATTGGTTTTTTGTTTGTTTTATTTTAGTAAGGCTTTGTCATTATTGGTAATTACTGTGACCTGAGATGGTTCAGTTTCAGAACTGATCCATGGAATAAAAGGAGCATTGGTTTGGTTTCTAGAGATCTCCTTAAGCAACCCATTTTCTAACTGTTCCTAGACATAACAACTAAGTCATTAATCAGTTCATAGTACATTATGCAACTGATTGTCTTTGAAATAGTGTAGTATTGGAATATGATTGTAAAGGAGGACCAGGCAATGTACAGTTGTACAGGATGTGTAGGGCGGACAAATACAGGGTAGTAGTAGTTGCTTTCAAATCTGTAGTTCCATTTTTTTTCTTGGACTGGATAATAACTGACACATGGATTGAGTATGTAATAAACCAAGGTAAAGTTGTTTTAAATCTCTTTAAGATTTCATATTTTCATTAAACTAATCCTACAGCTAGTTACGTTATTGAATACAATGAATTCCAATGTGGCTGGGGTGGGTAATGAACTTTATTATGTTATGCTGTACTGCAGAAATGAAGTCACTGCTGAATTCTGTTATAGGTAATGGAAAGAGTTGCTTCCAGACCCTTCATGTCTGTGAGGAGGTGATGGACAGAGCAGATGTGTTTCAGGTCATTAACTGGGATTTCTGTGCTTTCCCTGCAACTATTAAGCAGAAAGAGCCTCTCTGAATTACAAGTCCTCAGGATAATTACCGACCTGGGTCTCTATGCCACTTACGAAGGTACCCATGGCAGCAAGGTTGTTATCTCTCATGCTCCCTAAGATTAAAGGCAGGGGAGGAAGCAGAAAAGACCACAGAACTGAAGACCACTTTCAAAAAAATTGAAAGAGAAACATTCCTCCTGTTACGTTTGAAAAAAGTGCTAAGCAGAGGTAAGAGAGAAATAAGCTAATTAAAATGTAGCTGTTCACAAAAAGATGTCATAGAGATCTAGTTGCAGAACACTTAAATGAGCAGTCATTATTTCAGAAATTTATCTGATTGACAAAAAGTGAATGAGGGATACTGAAGAAACGAAAGCAAATTTTAAGATGGGATAGGTACTAACTCTCTCCCAGCCAAAACTGTGGCAACCTGGGATCTAGCAGATAACACTACTGATATATGTCTTTTACTTATTTTAAGGACATAGAGCTTTGACAACTCCCAATTTAGTGACCTTAAAGAAGAGATGAGATAGCATTAAATTAAAAATAGGAGGTGTTTGGGTTACTCCAATCAAAGCACCATTACATTTTGTAGAAGCTCGTGGAAAGACACTTACAAGTAGCTTGACTTTGCAGCTAGAAACTGAAAAGGTGAATACTATTTTTTTAAACACTGCAAAAGTAAAACTGACTGAACTAGGTACTGAATTGCTGAAGGCAGTTGACTGAAGAAAGTGTCTGTCAAATATACCAGAGATGGTGGTTTTGTAATGACAAAAGAAAAAGTAACAGCTGATAATTAAAGAGAGGATACATGGACTGTGCCTCAAAATGAAAGCTAAATGACTAAATTTCTGGTATTGTAAATGGTTTTGTGGTAATTCTGTGCTTAAATTGTCTTTTTTTATTTTGTCTTCTTCTTCCTTCTTTTTTAATAGACCCCTGATATCCCTGTTTCACATCACAAGTCCAGTGTTTGGACTTGTACTTTAAGATATGATGGAGGAAAGTTATCCAAGTTATAGAATTGTCCTTTATCTTGTTTAATTTCTTTGAGCTGCATCAGAATTTAAATTGGATTTTAAGCAGCAGATAAAAACAGTAAGTGCATGTGAGTATATGTAATAGCTAAAGCTATGCTAGCACTGTAGAAGCTCACATGCTAATTGTAGTGATGATGTCTCTACGGCAGCACGATGGCTGTAACAGAAAGGAGGAAGGATAAATAGACAGATCTGACTTCTAAACGGAGTAGAAAATAGGTAGGACTTAACTGCAAAAGGATCTGATTAATAAACGGAGAATGTTTATGTATGTCCTAAATATTCTGCAGACTCTGCAGTGTTGTTAGGCCTTCCCTTACTGAATTGTAATGTTCAGATGTCGTGCTTAAGGTCTTTAAGTGGAAGACCTTTGTGTTGCCTTGGAGTGGCTTCGTTCCATGTGATGGTATGCTATACAACTTAGTAATTGCTTTAATGTCTTTTCTCATTTTGAAAAGCCTTAAAAAGGGGTAGGGTGCATAGTTAACATATAGAAGAGTTATACTTTGCAATATTTTAGGCCTGGTATCAATTAATTTCACATAGTTCTGAATTTGCTTACATTTTGAAGTCAAACTTAAGGAAGTTCATCTGTGGCAGAGTAAATAAGCTATTCAGGGAGAATCATTGCTGGATATTCAGGTGTTTAATTTATGGTATTTGTGTTTCTAATTTATTATGTTAGAAATGTGGTATGATTTAAGGGAAAAAACAAACCATTTTTACTTATCTATTAGAAAAACTCAGAGTAAAGTTTTATTTTCTTTAGTCTGAAAGATAAAAAATGAAAAATGATTGCCCTTCAAACAATACGGTATCCAATTGAATTGTTTGACTTACATTTGCAGGAGAAAAAAATACATCTTGGAAAAAGAAGTGAAATAGGAAAGGAAAATGATGAAGCAGTGTATTTCATGTATGAAAATGAAAAACACTCATCAAATGCTTGCCTGAGAGAACTCAGAAGATGATTGTGAATTCAGAAATGAGTCAGCTACTGTGGGAATTAGGCTGCAACAAAATATAACCCATAGCAGGCTTACAGGAGTTGAGATATTTCTTTCTGCAGCAGTTAGAATGAAAGTGTAGTCGTCCTCTTTTATTTACATACGAAGTGCTTTCATAACAAGAAAATATTTCCTTTTTCACTTCAAATTGAATTCATTGGTTTCTGGCTATTTTGAAAAGATGAATAGAACAGGATACGTGTATCTGGTTGGAAAAAAAAAAGAAAACAAACAAAAAAAACCCAAAAACACAAAGCTGTAAAAACCCTTTTTACTTCCTTAAATTTGAACTGCTTTTCCTCTTTATGCTCAATTACATGTCCATCTTGTTTTTACTGCGTATCTTAGACAATGCAAATAAATCTGCAGCTTTTCTGCGTTAGACTGAAATGGGAGAACCAGATTGTCCCATGAGAATCAGCAAGAAATGGAACAATTAAATAAGTCAGCCTTTTTTGTTAACAATTCATAAGTAGTGGGAGCAATGCTTTATTTTTCCAAAACAGGAGGACAATGTTCTAGCTTTTCCTCTATGTCTTGTTCCAGATAGCTTAAAGAAGCTGAAAAAAAAAAAAAAAAAAATCTTTTCTTTACCCTGGTCTCCTTCACTGGCTAAGAGGATCTGGTAGTTACAGATACTAATTTAAAGTGCTTTGTTGTCTCAAGGTGCCTGACTTAAATCCCTTACCTTTAGCTGTCTTTGTTGTTTAAAATAGTTTGGTTTTTTTCCTCACGTAATTTGATGTTTCCATCTGCAAGATTGGGCATCATCTTGCTAGTGAGAAAGAATTACAAATAAGGAGCATAACGTGTATTTTAATGTTTTGTTCTGTACTGAATAGTTTTGTAACATGACATGGACATTAAAATATTGAAACATTTCACTATTTATCTTTCAAGTTCTTTAGTACCCTATGAAACCCACAGTCCTGAGGTACATTTCTATTTTGTTAAATTCAAAGAGGGGCGGGGCAATAGAGAAAGATTCATGATAAATCTACATACTGAGCTATTGGAATTAGAAAGTAGGCAGTGTTGAAGTGGGAGGCACAAAGTTGAAACTACATGAGATGCAGATACTCCGTCTGCTTTCATGCTGCCACTGTGAGTTTTCATAAGACGTGCAATTAGAGGACTAATTAGGACTAGAGGGAATGGCCTCAAGTTGCACGATTGGAGATTCAGGCTGGACATTAGGCAATACTACTTTTCCAGAAGAGTGGGTAGGTGCTGAAATGGGCTGCCCAAGGAGGTGGTGGAGTCACCAACCCTGGAGGTTTTCAAGGAACGTTTAGATGTTGTGTTGCGGGGCATGGTTTGGTGAGAACTATTGGTGTTAGGTGAACAGTTGGACTGTGGATGGTCTTTTAGGTCTTTTCCAACCTTGGTGATTCTGTGTAAGGAAGCAGTGTTTCTCCTGTTCCGTTTGTGCTTTTTCCACAGTGAACTCAGGATGAAAAGCATTCACCTATGAAGTGAGAAGATTGGATTTCAGCTCTCTTGCTATGTTTAAGGATTTGAAGCAGTCTCTCCCACCTATAAAATACTGTAAACATCAGACTTCATTACTTATCTTTCTAAGCTGTTCTTATGTATGTAGCTAGGCACTTAATGAGCTGGCTTCCTCTATACTAGTAGACTTAATGGTTGATGAATATTTTCTGGCACTAAGACCAGCTGACTTTTAACAACCTACATCTATACTTGCACAACTCTTACTGTGCAATACTTGGGTGGCTGCATTCAGACTGTTGATGAGGAATGACTGCTGGCCTTAAATCGTACCCCAACCTGGAATTTTTTTTGAGACTATTTATTTATTTTAGTATTGATATAGTCTGTGATTTACACAACTGAAAAAGGTCAGTAGGGATTGACTTGTACTACAGTCCCTTTTCAGATGTTCCATGGAACAACTGCTGACATCCAAGACTTTTCAGCTGTGTGCCACTGCAGTTTTCTCTGTCTTGAAGAACATTAATTGTATCATTTACTCCATATGAAAGTCTGCTCCCTAGTATAAAAAAAGACTGGGATCTCTTGGAAAGAGTCCAACGGAGGGCCACAAAGATGGTGAAGGGCCTGGAGGATCTCCCCTATGAAGAAAGGCTAAGTGAACTGTGTCTCTTTAGCCTTGAGAAAAGAAGACTGAGAGGGGACCTGATCCAGATTTATAAATATCTGAGGTGTGGGGGACAAAGTGGTGAGACCATACTCTTTTCAGAAGTATGTGTGGAGACAGGACAAGGGAAAATGGCCAGAAACTGCAGCACAGGAGGTTCCACACGAATGTGTGCAAGAACTTCTTTACGGTGAGGGTGACGGAGCACTGGCGCAGGCTGCCCAGGGGGGGTGTGGAATCTCCTTCTCTGGAGATATTCAAGACCCGCCTGGACGCCTACCTGTGTGACCTGGTGGAGGGAACCTGCTTTGGCAGGGGGGTTGGACTCGATCTCTTGAGGTCCCTTCCAACCCCTATGATTCTATGATGATAAGTGGGAACATATGTGCAGCTCTCATCCTGTATTTCCCAACTCAGTTGGTAGGAATCTTAAAATCATTATGTTAATAGTAGTGGAAGTGCTGGCATCAGTAGTCTCCTGACTTCTAACTAGTAGAAAATCACGTAAACAAGATGACTTCTACTCCAGTGATAGCTGCTTAGAAGTTAATCTAGTCCAAGCTAGTTGGCTAGGATCCTTCTGTCTTTGCGGAGATGAGCAAAGTGGCGCTTCCAGGGAGCAGTTTTCTTTATCCTAAACAATAAATTAGTAGTGTCTTTTTTTCATGAAGTGTATCAATATTCTGGATTAATAGCTTAGTTTTACACATTTTAGGTAATTAACTTCTAGTGGAATGATTTTTATACTGAGTAAATATGTGAACTGTGACTAAGGGAAGTAGAATGGTGGTGTTTGTATTTGGTCACAGAAGCTGGATGGGACTTTGGATTGCTTATAGTAGGTCCTGTCTATGTAGCCTAGGTTTTGAAAAAGCTGAAAGAGACATCTTAAGCAATCCGAAATAGAACTTCTCCTTCACAATGAAATAAGTGTTTTATAGAGTTTCAAAATGATGACTGTGATCATGAAGTGTCATAGCTTACATATTTCACTAGCTTCCGTAACAGTTTTCATGTAGAGGTTAGAATATATGTTTTACTTTTAAAAACAATGAAGACTGCCCACTAACTGTGCAGATTTTCAAGTCCGATAGGTGTTTTGCTAGGGGTTAAAATTCTCTTACCTATCATTTGTACCTTCAAAGAGCAGATTTTGTTAGCAGTATAATCCCATTAAATAGAATCAATCTGTTTTTCTTTTAATGGGTTTGGCAGGTTTGTATTTGTGCCATTTCTCCAGGCTGAAAGAAGCTTCTATTAAATGCATTCCAAAACATGGCATGGTTATAAATATTGTCATATCTCTTTGCTGGTCTTAAATACTGTTCAAATACCATCAACACAGATTCACGTTATCCTTCTTTCAGAAAAATGAGAATAATCTTTAAGCCGCAAGAAGGAGATCTTGTCCAAACTACTGAGCAATTAATTCTTTTGGATCTTATCTTTTCTGTGGAACTCAGTCTTTTTAACCTTAGGTAGCTCATCCATCATGGCTAATGTTTATGTAACAGAACAGTTAGGTTTTTAGGGAATACTAAGTGGACTGCACTCAGTGTGTGGTAATACAAGGTAATCTGTACAAACGTTAGTCCTTGAATTCTTGTAGTTAAGAATTAAATGGCATGTCTTACATGTTTCTTCAGTGGTCACTGTGCATGAGGGCTGGTGATGTATTATTCTATTTCAAATACTGGAGTTACTTTTCTCAGAAAACTCATGAGAAGATTTGTCTAAAATTGAAGTGAGAGTGGTATGATCGTGCTAGTGGATTACAAATAGGATGCGGCATATAAATTGACAACACCAATACCAATTCTGGTAAGACCAGAACAGATAATTCTAAGGAATTCAACCATGAGTTCTAGAAGAACTCAAGGTGAAATAGCCTAATTGTTGAGGTAGAGTGTAACCTTTGTCTTAAAACTGACATGGTAACTCAGAACGGAAGGGTAGCAAAGTGATCCAAAATTTGTGGAAGACTGCTGGAAATACTGAGAAGAGCTGCAGACTCATGAATCTGATTTCTGTATGATATACGCTAGTAGAAAAGTACAAGAGCATAATTAGTAGTTAACTGAGTAAAAATGAGAGTCTGCTTCAGTTTCGGAAGGGGAAAATATTGTCTTACAAACCAGTTGGCTTTCTTTGAAGGAAATGTAAGTGAACTAATTTCTACAGTCATGTTGGGTTCCTGAAAGGCTTAAAACTGAGTACCTCACAAAAAAATAATTATTTCCAGTATGAGCACAGCATGAAGAATATACAGCGTTGGTTGTGTGTTTTTGTTGTTGTTGTTGTCTTTTGAGATGAGATTCTGTTTTCACTCCTTACTTTCTCTTCAGCTCAGCCTCTTAGCTTAAATGCTATATGTCAAGTCAGAATTTGAAAACTGATATTTTAAGAACTTTACGAAAATATATTAGTTGTGGAAATCTGCAGGGTTTTCTGTCAGCTCTACTGTATGTTTCAGAACAGCATCGTAGATGTCAGCCAGTCCAGGAAAATTAGTTCCATGTAGAGGGAACCTCTGGCTTAACTTTCTCGCAAGTTATCTTTTATTGTGAAATATGATTTGCCCAATATTTGCTGCTTCATAGTTACTTGAGGAATTATGAGTTAAAAAATTTCATTAACTTCCTGCGCAGCGTGAGTTGTGACTTCTCCTTTCATATATTCTCTTTAAATTATAAGTGAATAATGATATAATTAAAGACTTTATGCAAGCATGGACATATTAGTTCTGCTGTAGTGAGAACAGCTGTCTTATGTATTCATTGATTGTTCATGTATATCAATTGGATGGGGACCAGTGGAAGTCAGGTTGCTCTGTTTGGGATAGAAAATAGTCTTAAATCTAAGTGGAGATCACATCTAAGAAATGAGAGTAGACTGCTTCCCTTTTTCTGAATAGGAATGCACATGATACTTTGTCAACAGTCATGGGTTAATTGAATTTGCAGTGTGATCTTCTGTAATAATCCTTGCTAGTCTGTTTTCCCTGGAAGATAACCTATGAAGCTGTGCTTCTATTTCCTTCCACTAATATTAAAGGAAACTTCTTTTCAGCTTCTCAAGTTAGATAAAATGTTCTTCATGCTTTCTTCCTGTCCTTCACAGTACTCATACTGCATACAGAGTGAGTCATTTCGCTCTTCAAATATTCAGTTTGTTTGCTAAGATTTTAACTGGGCCATTGTGAGCAATCTGTGCTAAGAATGTGCCTTTCTAGACTTGAAAATCACTGTGTAGCTTCTGACAAATTTGTAGCTATAATTTAATGAGTGTCGGGATTCTTGTTGGTTTTGTTTCTCTGTTTGGCAGCTACTGAACCTACTAGTATAATTTAATTTTGCTTTATGAGGTTCAGTAGCAGAGGTGCAATAACTGTATGTTGTGTCTATAAGGATTGCACTATGGGTTCATGTCCAGGAGGCTGTCTCCTGTTCAAGATTCTAGAATTCCCTACTTCTCCTGCTAAGCTGAACATAAATGTCTCAAACACTGACTTGTACGAAATTTTTAAAGTGATCTAATGCTGTGTATTTATTAAGGAAAAGAAACAAAAGCAGCACAATTGCCCAGTAGCTCAGTATTGTAAGGTACAATTTTTTAGTAGCTGTTCTATTAAACATGCCTTTTACAGTACTCTGGAGTTTGCTTGTGTTGAACCAATCAAACAAAAAAAACATCTCTCATTATTCACCTTCCTTACCTGTTGTACTCAATATACCTGAAAATGCATCATACTAACCAAACAGCTGAATACATAGCAATCAAACATTTATATATTAGAAAAAAGAAAAGAACACCCTTTTTTCCCCTAACATGTTTATTATTGTCCCTGTGTCTGGTAATAACTTTTTCCTTTTCTCTTGAAATTGTTTTTCTGATTACATTGTCAGCCTTGACTATTTATTCTTCTGAGTCTGTGGTTTGGTGCAGAGAGGAGGCGAGTTAGCACAAATATATAGATGTGCAAAGAATAAGTGAAAGCTGTTTAATCAGCCGTGGCTAAAAACTTAAACTAACATGACACAACCAATTGGTCCTTTTGAAGTTCTTAGTATCGACCTTTTTGTATTATACCAGTGCCTAGGAAGCCTAATGAAGGATTGAGATCCTCTTGTTACAGGCGTTATAGAGCTGATTTATGAATTGCTGCCTCAGAGCTCTGAACAGATCTCCCCCCCTCAACTCTTCTTGGAGGGGAGCTGCAGCATGAGGACAGAGTGAGAAAGCAGGGGCACAAAGCAGGTTGGGGTGCACAAGAGGTAGCTTTCTTGCATTCTTTGAGTACATATTAACTCTGAAAGGCTGCTGTGGTTTCTGGAAAGCAGAAGGTTTAGAGAAGTGGCCGGTTGAAAAACACAGGCTACAGCCTAGGTTGTTTGATATGAAGGAGATAAACTAGTTAAAATATTCAAGAACTTCTAGCTTGAAAGGTAAGACAAACTGAGCAAAGACTAAAGTTCAGTGTTTGCTGGTTGTAAAATGGAACTGCTTTGTACTAGGCTGGTATGAGAGGCAAGGCAGACTGCAAGAAGGAAAGCAGAGTTGACAGCTGTAAGAATTTCTTTTTTCTGTCCTTTTGTTTAGAAGCCCACTCTATTTTTCCTAGACAAAACTGAAGAAACATGTGCTCTGTGGGCAGGCAGAAAAACAAATATGATGCTTGTCGACTTTCTGTTGAAATTAGGTTTATATGACCTTTTTGTATTTTTGTTTAGTCTTGCAGTTTATAAGGTTGTCTTTAAAGCAATTAAATAAAAAGCAATGAACAGTGCTATATACAATAACGTCATAGGGATGAGTTGGTATATTCCATGTGGCCTGAAAATGTTGATCAAAACCTTTTTGGTGAAAATGCACAAGAGAAAGGACAGTGAGAGGACAGTAGGCATCAGCGAGAAAGCTGAGTGTAGCTGGTGGAGAAAGACTTTCGTGTCTGAAGAAACTTTGAAATAATAACATTTAAAAATAAAAAACTACTTCAGAAATCCATGTTGAAACAAAGCCGTCCTATCCTAGTTCTCTAACAAATAGGGGGGAAAAGAAGAGCTAAATCTTGGAAAATATGTGGGAACATATTTAACAAAATTGTTTACTTTAAGAAAACAGTTTCATGTCTTACAAATAATAATTCTTAATGGTTTGGCCTTTGTAAATGTTCTTAATTCAAGGGGACTAATTAACAATAAAGTTAAACAGCTTGCAATTTGAATAAAGGGATCTAATGTATTGCTGGTTATCACATTTATAAATAGCACTCACAATCAAGTTACTTTTCAGACTGTTTGTGCTTTGTATATGTTGGAGAAAGTATGGTGTGAGAAAAAACCATTGGTTCCTGTTTCTCATTTGCTCTGTTCTGCTGCATGAGGACATAAGTTACAACTCTGTAAACAAAGCGTATATATTCTATCCTTTGCATAATCATCCAAATGGAAGTAAAATAGAAGCTTTGAATCTGATAAACCTCTGCTTATGAAGGTGCTTGATTTCTTTCTTTTTGGGCTAGTCATATGTCTTGAAACATCTGAACTTTTTATCCCAGAAATGAAGATTGCATCCTTCATTTATTTTTATTTTTATTTAATTAAAAATATATTGCATTTCAATGATTGGTGAGTAGCCATCATTCACAGGATGAATTGCATTGAGAGCTCTCTATACAAACATGACAAAGGTTGATTCCTTTCAAGGAAACCTAGTATATCCTATCCTCTGGACAGTGAAGTCTGATCCTATGAGGTTAAGATACTAATTTAATTTTAATATTAATAGTTCATGTTTCTTGAGAATCTGTTTTACCTTTGGGGACTGCATTGGCACACTTAAAGGCTTGTGGCTGTGAAGAAGAAAAAGGGAGAAGAGTTATTTTCTGTAGCTGCCTAGGTCTGAGTGAGAGCTTGAAAGCAAGCTACGTATTGGATGACTGAAAATGCAGGTAGTTTTTTCATGCACAAGTAGATAATGCGAGTGAAGGGCTGCATTGTGCCATTCATTTTACAGGATATGTTATGATCATACTACCAGGGCCACAAGGCTGTTTTCCAATTTGAACCATATTGGCTACTGTGAGATTGTCTATCATGTGTTGAATATAAAAACTGTTGTGGATTAGTTCTGTGATACAAACTCTGGAGTAAATGCTCAGTTTTCAGATTCTCTTGTCATAGAGAATACTTGAAACTCAGAGGCCTCTAAGTATGTGGATTTTCAGGTTTGAAAAAGCTCTAAAATAAAAGACTGAAGAATATAATTTGCTGGTATTCTGCAATAATACTGCTTCCATGTGAAAATTCGGACACTTTTTGTATGGTGACTTGCTGACCTTCTGCAATTAAGCTGTTGGCTGGTGTGAGTGGAAGCAGTGAAAATTTGAAGATAATTTAATCTGCCAATCAAACTAATTACTTTTGCAAGGAAGGTGCTACCACTTTTTTGGTTGATTTGGTTTGGTGTTTGTTAGTGTGTGGGACACTAGAAAAGGATGACGGCTATATAAACCAGCATTCTAAACATCTTATGTCTTTTGTCTTCAGGAGTGTCTTCTCTGGTGACAAATGGCGTCAAATTTTATAGTAGGGATATAACTTGTTTTTTTAATTAAACCTTCTTTGGCATCCACAGTAACAAGTTCAGAAGTTGAGGTAGTACAGAAACTTTTGACACTGAAAACATCAGAAACAGTATTATGCTTTTTCTTAAGAGTACTTTTTGGCATTTAACCTAAACTACAGAATGTAAGATGAAGTATTATTTCGTGTTGATTAGTATTTATAGCTCTACCTGCTCACTTTGACTGCTGGCGTGCATGAAAAAGGCTGAATGAGAGTTTTTGTTGCTCATAACTTTTTTCTCAGCATCGGATGAAAAATTGCCATTAGCTGATCAGTAAAAACCCTGTCTCACCAGCCAGCATAGCGAGGAGGTTATTTGCCACAAATGGATTCTTTGGCCTTTCCATGAACCATGAAATACGGAAGGAATTATTGAGAACATTTGCAAGCTGATGAACAGTGACTCTCAAGCACTCTGTCTTTCTAAAAGAGGGCTGACGGCAGGCTCTCTGTGATCATTCTCGCTGCTATAATCACAGTTTGTTCAGATTAGCTTTTCCTTCCCCTGTAGTTTTCATCAGTCAGCCACAGAGCTGCTTCATCATAGAGAGCCTTCAGCAGGCCAGTGAATGTTTTACTGTGTCCTGCTGAGGACTGAATCTGTGCTGCTTACTGATATGATTTCCTTTTTGATGTCATTGATCTGAAAATTTTCTTTGAAAATCTGTACACTTCATTATTTTTGCTCTAATTATTGCTGAAGAAGGGTCAGCTCTATAGGATTATGCTTTTCTTCTATATGGTACATCTTTTATTGACCAGCAAGTGAAGGTTATAAATTCTGTTCCCATGGTTCCAATTGTAATGCAGTTATTTGATGTTTTGCCTGAGAACTATCTACCATGTATGCCAAACTGACAGTAGCTATTCAGCAATGCTCTTTAGAGGTAAGACTGGCAGGAACAAGGATTAGGTTATATTCGCAGTGTATAGAAAATTATCAACAGTTTCAACCTCATGCTTTTCATACATGTAGTATCTCATTGCATGCTTATGTGAATTAAACTTTGAGGTTTTGACTTCGCTGCTGAGGATAAGGAAGCCTGGACTAAAAACACTCCTCAGTGGATCTCCTCAAATACATATTCTTAACAGGTTGCTAGTAGAACCTGCAAGTTTTAATAAAGGTCTTGAGTCTCACCTTTCCCTGCTGTCTCTTCATTTAAAGAAGAATGGAGTGTATCACCTCTGGCCTCGTTTTCATAGAATTACAGACTTTTCTTACTTGGTGCTTATTTATTGACTTTTATCTATCCAAATATAAAAAAAAAATTAAGAGCAATATATTTCTTTTTGCAAGTGCGTTCTGTTTTTAATTCATTTTTTCTCTGTGACTATTCTACATTACAGAGTTAGATAAGTTAGTGCTTTTGGGGGGCTTCTTATAAGTTGTAAGTATTGTTTATGTTACTGGAACACTGTTCTGAGTTTGAGATTGAAACAGGAATCCTTCAGCTGCCTTCAGATCAGGGTAAGCAGTGTTCAACTTACTGTTGTCCGAGTATGTCAAGGGTGAGGAGAAAGTGTTTTGCTAACTAGATACATAAATTGTGTTTGCTTTTGGTCAGGTATAAAATTAGCGAGTGAATGTCCATCCAGCCATACAATGAAGTGTGTGCATGTATATCTTTTGCTACTTGGTAAGAATGAGTGTACTGATCACATAACAAGTGTTCAGAGATCTGACTGCAGTTTATGGCTCGTAGCAGGTCCATCATCCTTGCTATGATGGAAGATCTGGGCACTGCAGCTCAAATAAAGGTATTTTCATAGAGTTTTTTGTATGAAAGCTTTTTAGATTTCATCATGTTTTTTATCTGTTTTGACTGTTTCCTGTGTCTTGTCTAGATCCTGGAAAGACTGTGAATGATCCCTTTGGAGTACTCCCCAGTTGCCTTGTCTTAGAGAAACCATGTAGTTCATCTCTCTGTAGTTTTATACCCTTCACTGAGACACACATTTTGTTTTTGGGTTTGTTTGTTTACTACAGCAGCTTATTCACTAGTATCTTCACAGGCTTTCTCAGATATTCCCTGGGGATTGGAACTTGTGACATAGTGTTGAGAGAGAGGATTTGGGAGTCCTTGTGTTATCCCATCTATTCCTGTGTATTCTGTTTTCCTCCTAGTGCTGGTTATAATGTGAGTCCTCTGTGGTTGAGCACACTTTCCTATCTGTATTGCTTGCTAGACTGCTTTTTTTGGTTATCTCTGAACACTGGAACATTCTCTTCTGTTGATGATGCTAATGATAACAGCTCTCAGCCTTACTCATTCAGCTTCTGTAAGATCTGCTCTGTTACCCACATACAGAGAATATCCTGTAAGGAAATGAGCACTATTTAAGGCCCACAGTACATAGTTCACCTTGGTTTTGAGTGTTTGATTAGTTACTGCAGAATCTTCCTAAATTCATGCCAAGTGAAGGCTGAATACAGTATGCCTTCCATAGTACTCAGTATCTACCCATGTAAACAAAAGGCACCTGAAGAAACAGAAGAGTTGTGTTTAATCTGGTTACCCTGAGCTTAAATCTAAACATGTCTCCCCATCTTTACAGACTTGTGGATGCATTCCTGACACAGAGAAGCAGAGCATTTGATAAGGCATACTTTGCCTTTCAAATTATGTTCCTTAAAACAAACTTCCCTCCTGGTATATTGTGCTGTTATCAGTAATCTGTTTTATCTTTTTCCCCTTGGTACTGGAGAGATCAGTTTGAGACAGATGGGACAACTCCTTTTTCTGGCTCTGCCTATGTTTTCATGCCCTCAGATTACCTAGTGCTGGCCCCTTGCTTTAAGTCAGTCAGCATCTCCTGTCTGGACGTGTGATTAGGTGATGACACTTGCTAATCTGTCAGGGAAAGAAAAATCCTGTAGAACAGATGAAAGTTCTTCTAGGTTAACTAATTTAATCTTCTATACTGTTCACTCAGGCAAATGCCAAACCAAGCATGAAAGTGGAGACCTGCTGCTGGAGGAGGGAGATAAAGGAGCGTGCAGTTTTGGTTCAGTCAAGCTTCTCCTATGGCTCATTAATCATGAAAAATGTTCCTTGTCTTCTTTTCTTTGCTGCTGCCTTGTACCTACTGGTGCTCCTCTGTCACAGCAGTGTGCTTGGGCCGGCAACAAAAGAGAGAACCTTACTTTGTAGCGCTTCTAAGGCAGATAAGCAAAACAAAAAAGTAGGCTAGGAAAAGCAGGGTGAAGAACAACTCTTGGGTGAAGAAGTGCTGAATCAACCCAGCACTGTGGTCGGGTTGCTCGTGTGGGTGCAGCTTCATACTGGCACGGCTGCAGGGGCTACCCCTCCACTTGGACCAGCACTAGGGAGACCTAGGCATCAGCAGCCAGAAGTCGTCGTCCAGCCATGTAACAGATTCCTCCACCCCTAGTCAGTTTTCAGCCTTACTGGAACTGAGGGAAGAGTCTGTGCTGGTCAGCCAATTGTTGTTCCTAGCTCAAAGGAAAAAGCAAAACAGTGATCTAAGGCAATGCTGAGCCATCGCTTTTAGTTGCAAGCTACATCTGTGTCTACTGTAGTCCATGAGACAGATACATCTTCTAAGGCTGGGCTTCTTTATCTCACTGAAAAACTACAGCAAGCAGCAGTAGCAAATGTAACTGTCCCTTTCAACTGCCTGTAGTTGTCTTATTACTGGCTCTTAACTCAGGCCCGATACAGATGTAATTAACCACTTCAGTGAGACAATGGTTTAGAGGTAATTCATCTGCAGTATTTGTCTTCAAAGGACTATATAGCATCCAGTTTAACAAGATGAATGCTCTTGATTTTTTATTTTTTTATTTTTTATTTTTGTAATAACAACTTAGTGTATCCTTGTAGAGTATTGGCTCTCTCAGTGTGTACTGACTGCGCTTTTGGGACTGGATAAAAGAGTTGCAAGGCAGCAGTATAAACTGCTAATGTAATGATGTTGTCCTTTTTCTCTCCTGAATCTTTTTTTTTTTTTTGACTGTGCAGTTTACAGTTACTATGTGCATTTACCATAAAAAAAAGGTTTTTTTCCAACAGCCTTGGGATTCCTTTTTATGAAGTCTTGTTCTTCTAGTAGGATGATTTCATTCTGTAAGATACTGAAATACAGATATGCTGGTATTTTTATAGTGTTATACTGCAATTAAATTTTTTATCTTCTGAAGCTGTTGTACATGTGAGTTAAGATCTAACAGTAGTTTCACTGGTATATGTTAGAGTTACATGTAGGATAGGTTTTCTGCTGTTTACTGGACTTCTAAGCATTTTTTTTTTCCCATAGAACTTCAGGGACTTAGCAGGATTTTTCTTCAGTGTGAAATCTCTTGAGAAAAATGAAAGTTTTGGCCTTAGTGAAAAATCAAGATTTCACATGCAGTTTGTTCACTCAAATACTAAGTTGACAAGATTGTCTGGAAAGTTTCCATTACAGAGTATAAAAAGTAAAATTTAATTGACTAATCCTTCACTTTGTGTGAAGGGACAGAGCAGTTTTCCTTAAACTAAACTGGCAATTGAGTGGTATGAGATATATGAACATACTAGACTTGAATGTATTCTTACTATGTTTAGTGAGTTTATAATGCCATCTCACTGCTTCCCTAGTTACCTTTTTTAAACTTACAACAATTATAGCTCAGCTATGATCTAATTCTGTTATTCTGACAAGCTGTTAATCTTGTGCTGATTTATGGAAGGAAATGTGTTTATGGACTTTCATGAACACATTTATGCAGAGTTTGTTTACATAAAAACAAGAACCAAACCTTAAGATATAGGGATGAGGTAGAGAATGGACACTTGTTGTTTACAGAGAGAAAAGTTTCAATTTCTCTCATCAGTAAGGACTCCTATTTATTGCATAACCAATACACCACACCTATAATAATATGTTTGGTTGATGGGTTGGGTTGCAGATACAACAAGCATATTACATATCTGATCTACTCTTGCTTCTTTTTCTTTCCACTGGTCTCTAACCCTATTGCAAAAAATAAAAAAATAAAAATCAAGAAGTAGCAGACTATTTCCATCCTCACTCCAGGTTTAGTCAGTATTAAGACTGTGCTAGGGTGTGAATAAACTGAGCAGTCATGGTCAAGCATGCTGTACTTGTTACTGAATGTGATGTTCTAAAATGTTGATGGGAAAATGCAATATCATTCTTGATAAACATACAAGTTAACTTTTTAGTGAACTGTGTGTAACCCTTCTGGTGGTGGTAACAAGCTTCTGTAGAAGACAGGGAAATGCTTTATATTAAAATGTATTGTACTCGTTCAGATAGCATCATTTCTTTTCACTGGTAAACTATTTGCTTTCAAGATAAGTGGAAAACTTTAAACTTTAAGAAAAGATAATATCTTTTGCAGAAAGAAAACAAAAAAAAAAACTTGAACACTAATTTTAGAAAAAAAAAGTTAAATACATATAAAAAGTAAAATAGAGCTTGAAAGCTTATGACAAAATCTTTGGCTCATCTGCAACTTCCAGTTCCAACAAATCTGTAAAAGTGGGAGCTGGTGAATTCTGTTGCCAAGACCTTTGTATACTTGGTGTTGTTGGCTCTGGGGAAGGCAGTGTGGTTAATTAAAGTGTTTGAGTATTGTATACCTTAGCTTTCCAGCAGCCCCTTAGGAAAGCTTATGGGCTTGGTACTGGATCTGGTCTTGTTCACTGTCTTAATCAGTGACCTGGATGAATGGATAGAATGCACCCTCAGCAACTTTGCTGATGATATGAAGTTGAGAGGACTGTCTAACACACCAGAAGGCTGTGCTGACTGTGAAGTCTGACCAGACTAAAGAACTGTGTAGAGAGGTGCCTTATAAGGTTCAACAAGGGAAAGTCTTGCACCTGGGCAGGAATAACCACATGGATCAGTATGGATTAGGAATGACCTGCTGGAAAGGAGCTCCGTTGACCATGAGCTGGCAGCGTGTTCTTGTGGCCAAGGAGGCCAATGGGATCCTGGGGAACATTAAAAAGAACATGACCAGGAGGCTTAGGGAGGTAATCCTCCCCTTCTTCTCTGCCCTGGTGTGTCCATGTCAGGAGTACAGTGACTAGTTCCGGGCTTCAGAACTACAGGGAGCTTCTACAGAGAGTCCAGTTGAGGGTTACAAAGATACTGAGGGGGCTGGTGCATCTCCCTCATGAGGAAAAGCTGAGAGTCTTAAGGCTGTTCAGCCAGCAGAAGAGAAGACTGAGGGGGCATTTTATCAGCACTTGTAAATATCTAAAGGAATGCCATTAAGTACGTGGGGCCTGCCTCTTTACAGTGGTGTCCAGCAACAGAACGAGGGGCAGTGGGCACAAACTGCAACAACTAGAAGTTCCATATGAACATGAATAAAAACTTTACTTTGAGGATGACAAGAGTACTGGAACAGGGTGCTTGGAGAGGTTGTGAAGTCATCTCCTCTGGAGATTCTGAGAACCTGTCTGAATGCTTTCTTGTGTAACCTAGGGAACCTACTTTATTAGGTAGAACTAGATAATCTTCAGATGTCCCTTCCAACTCCTACAATTTTGTGATTCTGTGGTAGTTCTGGCAGTATTCTTCATGAATTTAGTTAGAAATTCCTCAACATGTCCGTGGACTGGCATTTTTCCACTACAGCCTATTAAGCTGGTTAATTATTCATGCATATTACGCCCCTTCCATACTGTTATCCCTTTTGATTGCTGCTGTTACTGAAGAAAGAACCTATGGTAATTGTGAGAAACCCTTGCTCTTGGGTGTAAGGAAGCCTTATTTCAGAAGATGAGGAATTCACTTTATATGTTTGATCTTGCAGGAATTCTCCAATGGGTGAAGCTGATAGATAACTTTGAGGCTGAGTATGAGTATGTCACCAACGAAGGAACAGTATTCACTTTCAAGACAAACCGTCATTCTCCAAATTACCGACTAATCAACATTGACTTCAGTGACCCAGAGGAATCCAAGTGGAAAGTTCTCATCCCTGAACATGCAACTCATGTTTTAGGTAAGGGTTTATGTCGTGTAAAAGTCTCCCTATTCTGTTTTTCTTAAGTAATACAGTCATTAGTCAGTTGGATGATCTTGTACAGGCCTTTCTGTTCTACCACATTTAAACTTTGTTTGGGATTTCATGCGTTTGCTTGCAATTAAGTTTTGCCTAATACTTGAGAGGTCCAGATTCCATTCCTCCCTCTCCCTCCCCCCCTCTCTCTCATTGTGTGTGGCCATAAAGAGAGTCACTTCATCTGTCCTTGTTTTAATTCTGTTTTTGTAGGAAATGAGGGAAAGTTATTTTCCTGCTTTGTGTTAATGCAGTAAATGCTTATTAGACAGTTGGAAATTACAGCAAGTGGGGCTTTGTAAGCAGAAAGAAGGAAAAGAGCAAGCACAGGAGTTGTGTAGCACACTATCAGCAAACCTGGTCAGAGATAGAGATAAGTACAGTAGACAGAACTAGAAAAATTCTTCAAGGCTGTCAGAGTGCATGAAATTCTCAGAGTGTAGAAGTGATCTAAAAACAAAAATGTTTGGTTTTTCAAGATAGATTGTTATAAATTTTCTGAACTAAGGTTCAGCATTGGATTGTTTTTTTTTTTTAAACCTGTTTTATGGAAAATTATATTAAAACATTGTACTTAGATTTGTTTCAGATAATAAAGAAAAACCTCCCTGAGCTATTTTTTGACAGATGCTTTGTGTACATTCATGTAATCTGGTCCCAAGACTGTGCAGGATCAGATTGTGATTTATCTGACTACTGTAATTACAGCCATACAGAAAGATTCAACTTTTTTTAATTCTACTTTGTACAGATTCACTCATTCATTGTCTGCTACTTTTCAAGTGAGGAGCTGTTTCTTAGGATGAGTATATGTGATGGACTTGCAAGTATATACGGTAGCATATACTTCTTTTCTTAGTAAGACAAATCTAATTGTCTGCTATTTTGAATTCCAATTAAGATCTCACTTTTCAAGACCTCTAAGAAATCTCTGTTTCTGGACTGTGTCCTGCATGATTTCTGCTGCAGTCTAGACAGGCTACATATGGCATAAATGGAAATAAAGTGTTTATAAAATAATATTTGATAGGTTCTTCAGTTGACCTGGGCAGCTGTCTGGGCAGACCCTGTCCCATCTGTTCAGTGTAACAGAATTATGAGGGAAAATGTGGTGCCTATGGAGCAAGTCCAGAACTGCAGTGATGTTGCAAACAACCAGAGTCTTGGAGTTTTGCAAGATTTTTGGTAAACACAGAAGTACTGAGCAGGGCTTAGTGAGACACTAATCTTTTTCTCAAGATTGTGAACTCTTTGAATCATGAACACTCTGGATTTTAGATGAAGTACTTTTCAAGTTCTAGACAGGGAATAAATAATGCATGCAAGCGAAAAACTGCTTCCAGGTTTGATTTCTGATTGCAAGCAGATTTGCTGACTCTCCGCAAAGCTGTGTGTAGGTTACAAGGAATAGTAATTTATAAAAAGGGGCCAAGCTGAAGAATTGACTTACAGGTAGCAAGTGTTGTAATAGAATGGGACAGAAGCATGTGATTGGCATAAAATGGATTTAACAGATGTGGATTTACCTGCATTGTGATCTGAGCAGCTCAGAGGCATTGAGCAGTGGCTGTGTAGGCAGTAGCTAGATATTGCTTTCTAGCAAACTTAAGGCCACATCTGTTCTTCACTGCACCATGTCACTTAGCTCAACTCCATTTTGTCTTCATTCTAAAAGAAAGTCAGTATATACTGAGTTCATGTTTGTGCAAGTATTATAAAACAGCATAATGCATGCAACATTCCCCTAATGGATTATATGTGGCAGTCTTGACTATATAAACATAACAAATGCTGCAGTTAGAGAATCAAAAGCTTAGATAAATGTGTTTGCTGGGGGCATTGGCCTTCAGACTATAAACACAATGGGCATTCAGCTCTTACAAGCTTGAAGGCAAACGTAATCTGTCATACGAAACTATCACAGTGATTTTCAGAACTCTATTGTGTATCATCAGGCTTCTGCTGTGTTTGAATGTGGAACCAGAGAAGGCAATCATATACTTGCTTTTAGTCAGCTTTTTGGGGTGGTAGATAATGATAGGCATTAAATGAGCAAATTAAAGCATCTCCATAAGAAGGTCAGTTATAAGTCAATCTTAGAGTTAGTGCTACAGTAAAATAAACTTGAATTGTTCAGTTGCTTTTCTGTGGTAGACAGTTGCAAGTTAGTGTTATGTGTTCAGCACCAAGGTAAGGGAGTTCTACCATTTCCAGGAGGTTGTAACCCTGAATAAATTAACACACTTGAAGATAGCAGGCAAACCAGTCTCTGTAATTTTGTTTTAATCAGTCCAAGATTTGGTTTGGAAAGACATAATTATAGCAGAAGGAAGTTAATAATTCATTGCCTTGAGAAAGCCTTACTGTCTAGGGAATTTGATTTTGTGTGATCCAGAGATTACAATGTAATGAAATGCCTTCAGCAAAAGCTAGGACAGCAGTGATTCAAAGACTCAATGAGTGTTGCTGCTTGTCCATGTCAAGGTATATGAGGGAGACTGTTCACCCAGAAAGTCAGTATTGTATTAGAATCAGCTGTATTAGAATTTCCTTATAAATATTATGGTCGGTGATCCTCCAGGCCACAAATGTCTGTTTGTACTTTTACTGGGTGAATAAATACTCAACTCAAAACTCTCCTACTCTGACACCATCTGCTTTTGTTTGTCTGTTAACTTGAATTCTGTTTCAGAAAACCTTCACTGCATACATATAGATTTTATTTATGATTAATAAATTAAGTATTAATAACAGTAAAACTCTGCCAGTGCCCATTAATGATAAATAGCAAAATTTCACAAAGTCTCATAATGCTTTCTTAACGAACATGTTAGTATGATTTAACCAAGAAGCAAATCTTCTTGCCTACAAGACAACGTGAATATCACTTAGTTTCACCAGATATATTTTTTTAAATGGACTTAGACCCTTTTTTATTTTCAGAACTGTTTAGAAATAAGCTAGTTTGGGAAATACAGGGGAAAAGCAGATATTTTTCCACATAAAAGCTGATCACACAACTCATTTTACAACAGGGACTTCATGGAGACTTGAAATGAATTTGGACCTCTCTGAATTGAGGGGAAGAAAGAAATGATGGCTATTTTAAAATAAAATTAAAGGAAGAACCTGAAGACAACTTGGTGTGCAATACAACTCATTTGTCTCTCACTTTAGAGCTTGTTTATAAAGTGTTACTTTTGGTTTTCAGGGAATCTGAAATTTAACCCTAGGAGAGGTTCATGTCTAATGTTGGATTTGTGGTTTAAATGGCTGCATAGCAACAAATGGGTGTGCTGATTTCACTCAAAAGCAGCTGTTAGAACCATGATCATTGTGGTCATTAGAAACACTTGGACTGTGGTCTTCAGATGTAAGACAAACTTGTGATCTTATATCTCTCAAAAAGTTATTAAACTATCTCATCACCCCAAAAATGCTCAGTCCCTGTGAAGCAGGGCAGCTTAAAAGTGGGAGTTGCATCCTGCCCTGTAGCTGGGACAGTGAAATGAAAAATAGAACACATCTGATTAAGGAGGGCTAAGAAGTAAGCAGTATTTGTGAGTGTCATAGATCAGGTAAGTGACTTTAAACAATAGAATCATATCCTAGAGTGACAGAATGGCTTGGATTGGAACCTTAAATGTCATCTAGTTCCAATCCTCGTGTCTTGAGCTCAAGCTAGCAATGTTTCTGTACCTTGCAAACATCTACACGTATAAATTCAGGCCATGTAAAATGCTTGCCTTCCTTCAGGTAACTTGTGCTAGAGAAAGGCAGTAATTTCTCTCATACCTCTAACCTTCTAAATCAGAAAAGCTTAAGAATCTGCAGTGATAGTGAACAAACATCCAGAATCATCAAGTGCATTTGGAGATGATTGTCTTTTGGTAGTGTAGTGAAACCAGGAGAGAAAGTCTGAACTGAGATCACAAAATTACTAATCCTGAATGGCAGGGAATGTCTATGGGTGTGAACAGTCCATCATGTTTATCTCAGCTGTCAGTAGACTTGTGCATTCCTTTACCGTGTGTTGTTTTCCAGAGTACCTCTACTCCACACTGGAGAGTTTTGTGTTCAAAGTAAAGCAAATGAAGACTTGTGTGGATGCTCTGAGGAGCAGCTGTCTGAACTTCTGTCTGTTACCCTAAGGAGGTACCCTGCGGGGGTGGCTGGCACCCCAGCATGACAGAGAGGAGGAACTTGGCTGCAAAGCAAAGGACCAGATGAGTTCCTACTGTGAGATGTTGTATGGCTTAGCTGCCATGTTTCTTAGCAACTAAGAGCTAAGATCTGGCCAAGCTAGATGCAGTCCCTCACTCAGGGATGTAGAGGATGTGGTCCAGATGTATGTTTCTGTCTTACATTTTATTCTGCTTCCCAGGGGTAGGGCTTTGGTTTGTCTGTTTAACTCAGTTTACTGTGTAAAAGCTGTATCGATCACAGATGACTAGAGCCTATTGGTTATTTAAAGAAGCATTGTTCCTGATGTTTGCAGCTTCAGAAGAGGTTTTCCCCCGCCCTCCCCCCCAGGCTCTCTCATTTGCGTGTCTCATACTGAAAGAATGTAGAGTGGAAAACCCTCGTTGTACTGAAGTTGCTTGGAGCTTTGCCCTTAACTTAATCATGGCAGTCTGTCACTGATGGTGTCTCAGAGGAAAGACAGATGCTGTGAGGACTTGCTTGCCTCACATGTTTCAAAATGATTCATGGTTTATACTGCAAGTTGTTAGTGCTTTCCTTTCATGTCTACCTGCAGCTATCTTTTGGTTGTGGTTATGGATCATTTTACATCAGACCAGCATGCATATCTGTTAATCTACTGAAACACTGAACGTTATGATTGCCGTCTGTGATGACCAAAGAATCTAAAGATGACCCAATTCTATTTCCTAATTAAAGGTTTTGCAGCACATGAGAGCATATTCTTATTTATTGAGTGAATGCATGAGCATATTGTGTAGAAAATAACTCATCAGTTTCTTATGACTGCGTAGTTCTAGCCTGGCATCAACATTTCAGCCTGCATCTGTCCAGGTATGATTGTATGCTTGGACACTTGCCGTGCTGTAGCTACTGCTGCAGAATTGAAAGGTTAGATCTGGCATAAGTGATTAAGGCTGGTGGCACAGATATTTGGTTTGAAGATTCTATGTTTTTTCCTAAAACTATTTCAAAAGCTTGTAACAGCAGTTTTGTGAGACCAAAATTGTGTTGTGCCTTTGAAAACTGCCAACATAAAATAAGGAAAGTAGCAGTGTGTGAAGTTCAACTTTTCAGAAATTAATCATTTCTACTAATGAGAGATGATTGAGCTCAACTTCTTAAGCATTGATAAGAAGTATCATTTTTCTAGTCCAGATTTAACAATTGAAGAATTTTGTTTAATCTGATATAGTCATCAGGATGGATGTTTTCATTTACAGAGTGAAATGGAAAGTACCAAGGATACTCCTTCACACCTGCTTTTAGCGCTGGCCAGTGCCTCCATCCATCTCTGATGCCTAAGCCAAAGGATCAGGTTGGAAAAGGCTTCTACAAGTTTATTGTTCAGTATGTGAGTTGTTCAGTATGTGAGTTCGTAAAGAAACTGAACGGGGCAGCCAAAATAGCTTGGTGATCTACATCCTACAGATGTTTATTGCTGCCTATTGTCTGTAAAGGGAAAAACTGTAAAGCAGTAGTGTCAGCCCAAACTTTAAGACTTGTGAGGCTTGTACACACACAGTCTTATAAGCCTTGAGAAGTCCAGAGGCGTGTAGAATGCTTTCCTTTAAAGCATGTGCTAAACCAGAGGCTGACTGCTGTCACAACAAACTCAGAAGTACCTGCCGTTCTCAGAGCTTAGCATGGGAGTAACAGAGGCTGAGCTTGCAGTCAAAAATAGCTGCTGTTAATAATTTAGCATTGTTTGCTTGCTATATATATCAATTGTGGGTCTTAATGTCTTCTTTTTTTCTGCTCTTTCAAGCTTGCTTCAGTTGTTCTGTTTTGATTAGCACATTTCTGTGTAGCTTCCATTACTGTACATTTTGAAGGCAGTTATCAATTATCAATGCACCAAAACAATTGCAGGGATATGCTACTGAAATTTTATAGACAATTTTAAAAACATTTTCCACTGCCCTATCATCTGTTGTCTTTAGCATGTTGAAAGTATCTTATCTGTTAATGAACCAGTTGATGATGAGGTTAATAGTGCTGCTTCCTAGGCAAGTTCTTAAGTAGCAAGAAGGCAGAAGCCTTATGCCTGGGCAAGTGAATTTTTTTTTTTAAGAGTAATATCTAATGTAGTTTGACTTTTATTAAAAACATCCATTATATTGCAGTACTTTTTTTAATGATTAGTGAGGAATTGAGGTTGATCACATTTTAATTTTTAAAATCAAGATTGTCTGAAGAGTATCCTTGCTGAAGCAGAGTGACGTGTATGATATATTTGAGGTTAATCTGAGAATATATCAGCCCATTCTGTCAAACTTTGCCAGGGAATTTCAAGGGAAAATGGAGACATTTTAGTCATGGATGTTACTTAGAATACTGTCAGAGTTCACAGGATCTCATTGTTACAGCAGGATGCTACTAGAGGGATTTAATTCAGATTTTTTTAATTAGTGATCTAGACATAGATATAAATGTTGGCAGATTTGTGCAATGGCAATGTAATAAATACTTTAAATGACTGCATATTTTCCTTGTATGCATCTAAGAATGATTCTGTATTTCAGCATATGTATTTATATATAATAAAGTCGTGGCACATGTTTTGTTCTCCAGTCTTGCTTGAGATTTAAGTCACTCCAGAAGTAAAATTACATAACCATTCAATCTATAAACAGAGTTATATTATTTCAGACCATGGCTCTGTGGCTGAACTTTTTGTTTGTGTTGTATTCTGGGACTTCTGTTCAAAAATTCCTAGATTTAGGCTGGAAGCTTGTGAGAGAGTCGAAAAGTTTGAAGGAAAAGGGGAAAAAAAAATAAGTTAATTAAAGGGCTGGTATTTGGGAAGAGGGTGGAATATTAAAGCTTTAATTTGTTGTTTTTGTAACAAATTCATATGACTAACTTCTTTCAGATCTAGCTGAAAGAAGGGTAGGCTATAGACCTGCTAGGTTTTGATGGTCTTCAGGCTCTTGAGGATCAACTCCATGTGAAAGCTGAGTAATAAGTATTGACGACCAGTTCAGAAAAATCTTGTTATCCTTATGGAAGGGGCACATGATATGTCATTGAACTTCTGCTCTTGTTCCTGAACGCTCAATGTTTTTGTAAGACGATGATCAGTACAACTCTATGAATTAAAGTCATTTGTGTTTACAGGGCTTTCAGGAGAGGGAAAAGCTGTTAAAATCTGAATAATACAGAATAAGATGAAAATTATGTAAATATTCTCTTGGTTCTATTTTGTCTTTTACTCCTCCATTGACATCTAAAATTCCCCACTTGCTGCTCTGATATTGGCTGTGTGCCCCAGTCTGTCCAACCTGATTTTTCTTGCTCATTTAAGTCCGTCCTTCTTGGTTTTGCTCCAGTGGATAAGATAAGGCATTGTGTACTGCTGTTACCCTCACCACAATTTTCATTTCCAGTCTGACTTATCAGGGGAAAAGAGGCATATACGTGGTTGGAAGAGGACACAAACCACAACCTCACCAGTGTTACAAACAAAACTAATTAATAGTGTTCTTAATTCCTGTATACCTGTTTGAGTACTTACCAGTGTTCAGAACAACTCTTTTCTTATGCTGAATAGAGCTTGCTTAGAAGAGTAGACTCCTGAGTATTGAGACAGTAAAACCTCTAGGATGGATGGTAACCTCTAGGTTCTATACTTGTGCAACACAGATAATGCATCTCTTTGTTATTACTAGTTTAGCTTTATTCCAAATCATGATGACTTTATTTTTGACAGTAATACTTATGGAAATGCATGAAAATTAAAACAAGGCCTCAGTGGAATTTGTTTTAACGTTGAAATCTGTGGTACCTAAGAAAATGTTGATCCGTAAGCACTCAAAATGAAGATTAATCTTAGTTAAATGATTCTTTATACTTTTGTCTGCATAAATAATCTTAAAGTGACATAGTGCATGTCCAAAGAATGTCTTCCTTTATGTTTACGTTCATATTTTTGTTTCAGAAGGCAGGTGACAAAATTTTAAAGGTATGGTGCATGTATTTAGGGACATTAAAGAATTTCAATCGATTTATATCTGATGTTTGTTTTTTTTCTTTTCCATGCTCTTCAGAATGGGTTGCTTGTGTGAGGTCCAACTTCCTTGTTTTATGCTATCTGCATGATGTGAAGAATATCCTGCAACTTCATGATCTAGCTACTGGTGCACATCTCAAGACTTTCCCGTTAGAGGTTGGGAGTATTGTGGGATATAGTGGTCAGAAGAAGGATAGTGAAATATTCTATCAATTTACTTCATTTTTATCACCAGGTAAGGTGTTTTTTCTTCCTACTGCATATTGCTCTTTTTCCTGGGGACTTACATTCTGTTGTTCAGTAGGTACTAAATACATCTACAATGTAGATAAAACTGTGTTCCCTTCCCTGAGGGAGGGGCTATGTACTTCAGAATCTGCCAGTGGGGAAACCCATGTTGTAAGAAATGAACCTGCTTGAGACATCTGTGCTCAGAAAGTGTGAAAGATTGGCTTGTACTAGAGATAACCATGGTTTGGGATATTAACTTCCATGCCAATACCAAATTACCGTCCATGACTGCTTGTTTCGTCACACAGTTTCCTAATATGCAGTTATTCTGCCTGCCCTGAGTAGCTGTACCCATGTAAAACAACTGCTCTGCCTGCAGCCACCTTGTGTGATTTCCTTTGTGGGCTCACATTACTTTAATGCTGCTGTAATGCTTGTTTCTGTTTTCACCAGCATTAGGGTTGCTAGTCACTTCCCAGCAAATTAGAACATTCCTCCTGTTATTCCACCTATAAATTCATCGTTATGGAAAAAAGCTTTATCAGTTTTTAAGTATTGGTTTTCATTTGTGTTCCTCCACCAATATGTATCTTTGATTTTCCACAGTCTGTAAAAATGATTTAATGAGGCAATTAACTTGTATCAGATGTGTCCTCATTATTTCATTTTTCAGTATAATTTTTATAGCCATACCCTCTGTAGTACTTTCAGGAAAGCAGAAGCAATTATCTATAAGATACACAATACAGCAGTATTTCAAGCAAGTATTACCTACCCTGGTTAATTTTATTACAGTGAAAATTTCTGTGGAAGGCTTGTTGCCTTTAACTTTTAGTGTTCCTTACTTTAATGCATGTTTAAAAATTCTGAAGAGACTAGTTGGTTCTTTAAAACTAGAAAAAGCAGAATAATTAACATTGAGAGCAGTTTTCTACATCATATATATCTGTACTATATGCATGAATTGTAGGATTTTCTAGGATGTTGACCATCGTGCAAACAGTGATAGTCTCAGCTGCTTTACTGAAAATCTTACATTCTGTGGCCCTTGTTCAAGTGTTACCAGGATTGAGTGACAGTCTACAATGCAAAATTCTTCTTGGCCAGTAACACCTCTGCATAGTGTCTAGACTGATAAGGCCGTGCAATTCTACTTCTGTTCCAACCTGAAAAAAAAACACCTTAAACCCTAGAAGTTTTATACTGCAGAGAGGCAGGGATTTTACTCACGCAAAATCACTTGCTTGAGACACATCTGTGCTTTCCAAGTGAAGCTGCCTTCAAACCTTCGGGATCAGAATGTAAAATAAATGGTAGGAGACCAAATTCTGTTCAGTCGTATAGCTAATCTCTGCTCCTCTGCCACAGTATCTCAAGTGGGTGTCCAGCTTTTTCTGTTATCCAGGGATCTGTTTGAATTGCAACGTCAAAATATTTTCTTGTATGGAGAAAAATGACTTGAATAAAATTCTTGGTATAGTTATTCTTGGTCTGGTAGCTGTGGGAGAGATGTTTTAAAGTGGACTTTATTCTTCTTCCAATTTTTCAGTCTCAATAAATGTTACTTTGTGAAAACAAATCATCTTCTTTTTTTCCAGTTTGTTTAATCCACTTTTAATACCAACTTAATACCAAGAACTATTGTCTTTACAGAAAACCTTTGTGCCCCTCTTAGTTTAAATGTATTTTTTTAACAAGTATTAACTGAAAGAGTTATCAGGAGCTTTTTTTTTTTCACCCTTCTGAATTATCATTCATTACTCCATCACAATGCCTAACTACCATCCTTTTAACAGTGCCCCTTACTTGATGCTGACAAAGTTGCACTTTGTTGTAGGTATTATATATCACTGTGATCTAACAAAAGAGGAACTAGAGCCAAGAGTTTTCCGAGAGGTGACTGTGAAAGGATTTGATCCTTCGGTTTACCAGACAATTCAGGTAATAAATGCAACTCCTTCCATCTTGTTGTGAGCACTTAGATAAGAGCGTAACAAAATTGTGCTTGGCTAAAGGTGAGTGATCTCTTCAGCTGCTGGGCCCTGCAGGGCTCTTTATGGACAACTGCTGTGAGCTCATAACAAAAACATTGGCTAAAAAGATTATGCAAAATACACATTTTAAGTAGAAAGTGATCTTGCCACTAAACACAGCTTTGATAAGTGCTGTAAGATATTGTGCCCTGGTCTGGACTTTAAGAAAACAGGGTATCTAGAGAGAACCTGTACAAATTTGTTGAAGTAACTAGGGATGTAATTACATTCTAAGGCATAGCATATTTCATCACTGCAATGTATAGAAGAAAGTTTGGAGAGTGGTTTTGTTAACTAGAGGATTTTTGTTCCTATAGCCAAACGTATAACAAGAACCACTGCCTGAAAGTGGATCTTAAATAAACCTAGTGTGGAAAAATAGGAAATTACCTAGGAGATACTGTAGTTAAGTGTGACACCATTCCTTGGGGTCTTGGAAATGAGAAGATATCTCTTAATTTCTTATTTTAATTTTGTCCCTGGTACACTTACAGGACAGATTCAGTAAAAACAGAGAGACAGTACTGTGTGTGCATATAATTGTTGAAAGCAACTCACCTGTTTGTCAAAGCATCTGCAGACAAATAAGAGTTCTGCAGATGACAGTTCGCTGAAAATGTTCTCACGAAGAGTATTTCAGTCAAATTCATTACAGAGACTTCCACAGAATTGCTTCAGGGCATGGTGAACTGAGAAAGAGAAGTGCGTTTTCTTTAGGGAAGAACTTGGTACAATTATAATGCTGACATCAAACTCAAGGATAATAATGGAGCATAAATACCCATCTAATTAAAAAGCTTACCATAAATTAGAAATAATGCATTTTTCTAGTAAATCACATTTTATGAAATGAATGCCTGTAAAAAAAAAAAAATCTCATTTTATATTTGAATCAATTACATGCTAAATTAGAGTAAAGTTAGAGTAGTAATGCACATTGTTTCAAAAAGGATGCATGCTCTGCTATTCCCAGTGGAAACCTCTACTCTGAATCGCTGGCAAAGTGAAAGTCAGTATTACTGTTCTGGTTTTCTCCTTACCCTGCTCAGTGCCAGCTCTAGGTAAATATGACTTGTGCAGTCACAATAAGATCATAAAAAAAAAAAGTGTTTATAAAGAACACTCTTGGATCATCACTCATTCAGCTTTGTCTTTTATCAGCAAATTACTTCAGTGTGGTAACACCTTGGAAATCAGTTCCCCAGTCACTGGGATTCATGATTCACCATGAATTACATTGTTCAGGTTCATGGAGAACTCAAATGAGCTGTAATGTAAAGGCAGCTGCTTGTCACAACCATGACTGGGACTACTTGGTCACCTTCATGGTAACCTGGTCTGACAGCACTGCATGCTTTTGTACAAACCCTCAACCCCATTTGTGGAATCCTTGGGTGGACTTCCGATGTTTTTCCTAAATTAGACTTGGACAAGGGAAAGAGATGTGATGGCTCATCGAAGCAATTTATAAATGGCTGTCAACCTTGCATACCCATTTCAGAACTCAGGCAATGGTTCAGGGACATGTGAAATAAACTCAAAATTAAGAATGCAGGAAAAATACTGAGATTAGGTAAAGGTTGTTGATTACAGAACAACAAACAGCATTCTGGATTTCATTATGTAACTTTAATTTTCATCAGGATTGCTAAAGTAGTAAAGAAAAACGTTATTGGCTCTGCTCTGGTATATGCCTTTAGTGAAAAGCAAGTCCCCTGCAAAGGTTACTTCTTTATTCTTGTATAGCTGAAGAAATATCTCTTCTTAGTTTTGTTTGCATAGCATATATGAAACTTTAATGAGCTGTTGTTATTTTAGCAATCTTTGAATATAACTGTGTTAAGACTTGAACTGAAATTGTAAGGTGTCACAAATGTGAAATCTGAATTATGACAACTGGAAAATGCCATAATGCCTGTTTTTTGCTCTTCTGGATTCCCTGTAAAACTTCTTTCACAGACTCCCTTCAGTGCAAGTATAGAACAGAAACAGAATTTACTTTGTATGTAATTTTTCATAGAATCATAGAATTATTTGGGTTGGAAGGGACCCTTAAAATCATCTAGTTCCAAACCCCACTGCTATAGGCTGGGACACCTCCTTCTAGACCAGGTTTCTCAATGCCTCATCCAGCCTGGCCTTGAGTGCTTCCAGGGAGAGAGGATCCACAACCTCACAGGGCAGTCTGTTCCAGTGTCACACCACTCTCACAGTAAATAATTTCTTCCTAATACTTAGTCTAAATCTACCCTCTTTCAGTTTAAAACCATTTCCCCTTGTCCTGTCACTACATGCCCTTCTAAAAAGTACCCGCCCACACCTTTTCTGTAGTCTCCTTCCAGGTACTGGAAGGCTGCTATGAGCTCTCCTTGGAGCCCTCTCTTTTCCATGCTGAGCGCCCCAGCTCTCTCAGCCCGTCCTCCTAGGGGAGGTGCTCCAGCCCTCTGATTATCTTTGTGGCCCTCCTCTGGACCCACTTCAGCAGCTCCAAATTTACAGCAGAGCAGCTTCTTTGTATTACCTGAAGTTATGTTCTTACCTTTTGTCAGACCAGTAAGAACTAATTAGTCACCTCATCACCTTCGTACCAAAAGGAGAGCTGTTTCAAACGAGCTGACATTTACACCAGCGTATGGGCATGCCTACATGTCTTTGGCTCTGTATGACATGCTAGAAGTACACAGTCCAGCTTACCTTGAAAGACTGTGACCTTCATGAAAAATCAGGCTCTGTAAAGTGCTTGCCGCACATCAAACTGTTATCCTGGCTACATTTAATTGCTATACAGTGTAGTGTTAATAACTTTTCTTCTGCCAAATGCTTCCTGAGATTTCTTTGCATCACTGATTGCTTTGATCGACCACAGTGACAGAAAATCCACGGGTGAGTTTTACAGGAACTTAGCTTACACCAAAACTCATTCATGTTTATTGCATAAGATAATAATTCAACTGCTGCTTTGAATAAAAATCTTGCATTTTATCTTTACCAAGTGCTTATGTGCCTCTCCATATTAACACCTCCCTCACTGTGATACTTAATCATGGGTAAACAGTCTTCTGTCCTGGCTCAGAATTCACCTACTTTTAGGCTGATATGCAGTCAAATGTTGTTTGGCTCTTTTTGCCATTCTTTGGATACCTTTCAGGACTACCTTTAACATACATAGGTCGCTCCAAAAGCAATGCCTCCGATTTATTTCCATGGAAACTAAATTGATACAAAGAACACAATAACACCGTTTGCTAAGAGCACATTTTCAGCTATGAAATGCTATTTTTCAATGTAGTCATCACCATTAGCTTTTCATTTTTGCCAAGGGTGAACAAGAACCTGCATGCCACGCTTGTAAAAATTGCACCAGCAGAGGTGACCCACTGTTGCCCCTGCTGAAATGCACCACCTGTCACCTCAGTGTGCTGACATCCACTGTTCTCCACAAAATTTCAGCAAGCATCTATGAATAACAGTTGGTACAGTGTTTTATACATGGAGTGATTGGGTCACGTGTTTGTTTTGTACACGCTTCCATGTCAGATACCATTTTGTCAGATTGCCCCTCTGCTGCCATCTGTCACACAGCAACAACATGTAAGGGAATATTGGTGAGAAGGTTCATCCTCTACTGTCACACCACCACCATGTGCATCTGATGTCTTGGGCCAACATAGCAAAATAGGAGGCATTACTTTCAGAGCAGCCCTCATAGTTTGATATGAACCAAAAATATTTGCTGCTATTGGCAGATATATTATGAATTAGCTCTTGCAAGAGAACTGTTAAATTCATAGCACAACTTAATTTGTTTTGAAAGCAGTTGCTGTTTAGATACTGTTACAAAGAAGGACAATTCTTTTAAAAGGGTATTTGTTTTCTTGCAGCTGTAACTGTCTCTTTAGCTGAAATTGTTTTTGCAGGTGAAGTGATTTTCCTACGAAGTTTGTTCTATTGTTCTGCCTTTCAGCCCCATCCACACTCCTTTGCAGCACTGATTTCACGTTATGAGTCACTGATAAGGGAAAATTAGCCTCCAAACATTCTAATTCCTAATGGAACTTCACTCTGTACAGTTTGGCACAGTTATTAATCTCTGTTTCAGGAAAATAAAACACAGAAGATGAGTCAGGCTGGAGATTGATTGACAGAGCTGTGGGAGAGGTTTGTGCACAGCACCTGCCCACGCTATTTCTGGATCTTGCTGTTTCTGTTAGTGTCAGTTCACAAGCATTAAATGCCGTCATTAAATTGAAGAGTAAAGAGGGCAGCAAAGGAAAGCAGTATCCTATGAAAGATGTAAACTCAACTTGCTTAGCAGTACGAGAGCTGACGTTACCATTTTTCTTCAATGTGATTAAAGAGAGAGGAGCAGTAAGAAGGCTGTCTCTTGTCTAATAGGTACGGAGAAGTCACTGGGTTTTGGAGAGCTGTGTTTCGTTTACCAGAGGAGAGAAATGCATACTTTTTACACCGAGTCTGTGCACAAAGAATTCTTCCCATTTCAGAACTGAATGATTTTTGAGGAGCTGAACTTAATTGTTTTTAACAGCATGTGGAGTTTGACTCCTGTCTTGATCTCAGAAATACTGCAGAGTAGGAGGGAATGTGAGGAAGTGCATTGGTTTTAGTACTTGGCACAGTGTAGCAGACCACCTACCCTATTCCACAGGGAAAATAAACTCTGGACTGTTTCACTTTTCATCAGAACTCCCAAGAAGAGACTGAAGTCTTCAGCTTAGGAGCTCTACTGGTGCTTTGGTAATGGCTGTGGTTTTGGCACCTAGACAAAGGTCTCGCTCTGGAGGGCATCAACAAAATCACAGTGACAACTGTGGCAGCATTGGCAGTATGCCTGTGAATTTAACTTCTTACACCCTTGGCATGTGATTGCTACAAACACCACTTTAATCTGCCATTACCTTTTCTAATTGCAGGTCAGTGAGAGAACAACATCTGAAAATGCAGTCTTGTAGTGTCAAGGCTCTATATCTTTGAAGCCAGAAGTTAGTATATTAAAGGTTTATTTATACTGCAGCCATATTGTACTCCATTTTAAGCTGAAAATTTGTGCTTGTGAAGGATGTTATGCCTAGAAGAGCAAGAAGTGATTTCCCATAATGACCTTAAATGATCTTGAACTTTTGCATACTTCTGCCTAAGCAGAGGAGTAGCTGTACCCAGTATACTTAAGCAGCATCATCTAGTGCACTTCAAATAATTCACACCAGTAATTCTGGCAGACCATGATATTCTGGAGGTGAGTAGAGTAGGAACCGGATCTTCGTATTCCAAGCAAGAGGGATAAAGTAATAGGACTGGATTGGCAAAGAAAGCAGTGCAGTTTCCTGTTTTAAGACCTAGAAGTCCAAAGTTGCTCTCTCCCCTTCTTACCTACTACAGAGGACTGCAGTGAGGTTTAGGGTGTTGGGAGCTTTTGTTCAGCAGAATGCAGGACAATGGAAGCGTTGTTTGGAGTGGAGGAGTACAGAACTGCTCTTAGGAAGAATTAACACAATACCAGACCACACAGTTTAAAATACCAGTTTCTCTCTTTTGGATCATCATTCAGGCTTTGTGATTCCCTATTCCCAAGCTTTCTAATATGAGATTTTGTTATTTTTCTGCGAAATGTGCAGGAAATTGAAGAACTTCTTAAAATGCTAGTTTGCAGAACCTTTTTATTAAGTCATAGTAACAACTAAAATGCGTTGTGAAATATTCTTATGTCTTACTCAGTGGAATTTTTGCTAGAACTTGTAATGGTTTGTTTTACACTTTTCTAATGAATAGAGATGTTAGTTGACATGCTTGATCCCAGGCTGAATTACATGCTCCATTTCTTTCAGCATTTCCTAAAACGCACCATAGAATAACATGGATTAAAACAGAGCTGTAATCATAGAACCAAGTGTAGAGAATCTGTTTTTACATAGAGGAGCTTTATACAACTATAAGGGAGTTTAAATGATTATTTTACAGCCTTCCATGTCATAAGCTATTGCATCGTTAGCAGTGAATAAAAACAGCAGTGAATTAAAAAAAAAAAAAAAAAAAGCAGTGAATAAAAGTATAGATTTCTACAGTAAATGACTAAATACAGTTTACCATCAAGGAAAACTGGTTAAAAATTATATTCATGCAGACACCTTAAATGAATTTTAAATCCTTAAATGAGCTTTAAATGTTTAAATCCTCAGGAATCTCAGTAGGTAGATTGATTGCTGATACAGAGGGATTAAAGTGAGAGTGCTGTTGTAGTGAGGTGCTTATTATTTGTCCTCTTCTAAGTGAACTGCTGAAGACTTTTCCATTCTCTTTTTCTCCAGTTTTTCTCCAGTTTTCATATTCACTCCTGTGATAGTTCTTGCATCCAGTAATTAACCATGGACACATCACTGTGTTAATTAACTCCCTTACAAAATAAGTAAGAATTCTCTTTAAAATTCTCAGTGGAAATATTCTCACAGGTTTTTTTTTGTTTTTTTTTTTCTCTTTTGTATAAACGTATTGGTGTCATTTCTCAAAGGCAGTGAGGAGTATTAACTCCATTTTACTAGAACAAAAACATTGAGAATGAGAATTGTCCGCAGTTACACACTGACGCATTAGGGATATTTCTGGATGCAGTTTGCTTTTCTTTTTGCTGATCCCAGGTGTTGACTGTTCAGATGTGATCAGAAAATTGTTAAGAAAGTTTTTGGTATCACACTTGTGCCAGTTCTTAGAACTTTAGCGTCAATTTAAAAAAACAAACTGAAAAAAAAAAAAAAAAAAACAAACAACTAAACACCAACCGCTCCCAATATCTCCAACAGTATTAAATCCTGACAAAACATTGTCTTTTGATCAGTGTAGTGTACATGTCTCATAGAATGCAGGTTGAACAGTCACATTCTCTAAATGGTGGAGGATCAAATGCAGAGAATGCTTCCACAAACAACTGCTGTTCCCAACCTTCTTTATAGCTCTTCAGGTCTTGTTCAGACCCAAGCAGTCATAAAAATGAAAAATTTCACCATACTAAGGACTGTATGTATAACTGTCCTCTGAAAGAACTGATAACTATCAGTTTTCTTTTCTCTGTCTCTTTCTTGAGGCTAAAATCAACTTTGCTGGCATGCCAGCGTTGTTCCTAATGAGACTGCTTCTCTGCAAGTATGGGAATTTTTTTACAATCCAGCCTGCCCACTCATTCATTACTTTGCCTCACAGAACCTGCCCAGGAGATGGTTAAATTATGATTTAATGCCGCACTGAAGACAGCTCTCTGGGACTATGGTCATTAGTTTTATTCACTTTATTCACTGGCAAAAGGATATTAGATGATTGCAGCTGTCAGTCCTCACTGATGTGGATCAGAATGCAAGCCACTGATTTGGCAGGGAAAGACATTGCATTCTATTACTAGGCTACTGAGACAGTCAGGCTCTTCATAGAACTGATGGCAAGTTTATCTTTTTTACTACTTTCCTAGTGGTGTTATGTAGTCCTGTTGAACAGTCATTGAGTTTCTAAAGAAGAGGACTTGCATTTAATAAATTATATGAGCAAGTATCTGTCTCTGCAACAGGATGGTTTTGAAATTGGAACAGATTTGCAGAACGGTAGTAATTGTAGTTGCTTACTTGTTAATGAATTCTATGCTACTTATAAATATGCAGTGCTCAATATTTTACAGGCATTCATGCAACTGTAATATATATATAGGTAAATTTTAAAATGTAACAGTTTTTATTACATGTCAGTATTTACAACATTTTCTGAAATGTAGCTGATACAAATTTGCAATGAGTTGGTGGATTTTTTGAAAGTATGTCTGTTCTCAACAGCTGTTCCTGAACGTTTTGTTACATCATGGCTTTATGAAAAACAGAAAGGAGACTTGTTCTCTTTTGTTCCCTTTGTTTTCCCTATTAGAAGCTTCTCTTCCTGAGATCACGTTAAGGATAAGCTGAAATGATCTTTTGAGGTTATTTTTTACATTGCAATTAAAGAAGCTGGATTCTCTCTTCTTCTACAAGAGGAAAGGAACCAACTATTAGTGCCTAGCAGGGGATGTTGTATTCATTTGTTGTATTCATGTTGTAGGTGTGACTTCTGCTTGTTGTGTGCCAGTAGGAGGTTTTTTACTTGCCTAAAAATTGTTTTCTCAAGTTCAGTTTGGCATGTTCTGCATCTCCAATATGAATTATTGTAGTTGTTTCCTATCCTGTAGGCGATTGCACCTGTCTAGGCATCGTGCTGCATTTCTTACCTTACTGGATTTTAGTTTACTTTTTCATGTAGCTTTGCATTCTGCTCTTCTCTTTGCAAAAAGCACTCCCTTGCTGCCTCTTTTCTGCAGGAGAGTCTTAGTGTTTCCTGTTAGCAATGAAACTTCCTCACAGTTCCCCATATTCCATTTAGATACTTCACAGTGAGTGAATTTCTCATTCTGAATGATGTCCTTGTGGGCCACCAAGGAACTGGGGTGTTTTCAGAACAGAAATGGCTCTGGCAGAGCTGAGGGGTTTGTATTTCTGAATCCCAGGCCTCTAAGCACACACAAGTTAGTAACTAGCTTATATTATCATTTATTAGGCTTGGCATACAACTGATGCAAAAACATTTAAGGTATTACAGCAGCCTACAGAGAACAGACTAGAAGGTTATTGCTTCTTTATTTCCTTGTGTTATTGGAGCACTTTGGAGGCTTAGTCATGGACTATGTACACCAGTACACCGAAGAGCTATGTGCAGTCAGGCCATTAGCAGGGCCCTTGCCAACTACACCTTGAAAGCAAGACATCAAGAAATTATGTGTCTGGATGGTTAATAATAAAAATGTGTGTTAACTACACAGAGGGATTAGAACTGAATTATTATTAGCAATATTTAAAAGTCCTGAAAAATACCCATAAAATTTTAATATATGTCACAAAAACCTGATAAAGTTCTACTTGATCCTTAGTGCCAGAAGTCCTTGAAAAATTTGTATTTCTGTTAATTAACATTAATCACCTTGGTGGAAGATAGATGAATAGAGTTGAGCGGTGAATACTATTGTTAAGTAGTAATTCCAAGTGTTGGTGAGATCTTAAATACTTGCTTCAAACACAGCAATTAAGTTGTCCATAACCTGAGAGCCCTCTACAAATTTAATAAAGCTTTGTGACTCCTACTCTGAGCAGACTCAGCACTTGAAAGTTAAAAAGGGAAGCAAATGATGGCATATTTGTGAACTGATGACTTGCTTCCACTGTGGATATGATTGCCTTAGGAAAGGATGCATATTATGCAAGATGACCATATAATAGCCATGAGCTATGTTAAAATGACACAGTCTTGGTACATTCTGAAAGAATGCTTTTTCCAATAAAAAGGAGGGAAAGTAGAAGCTCACATTCCACGCAGCACAGTTCAGTCACTAATTATGTGAGGGCTTTTTCCTTTGGATACTTACCTGTCTGTGATCCAATACAAGTTCATCAGTGCACAGTTTTATTAAGGGTAATCTATTTTGCAGCTTTATTTATCAGTTGATTTTATTGTATCGTCACTGCCCAGAGCTACTGATAGAATATCATCATTCCTTAGATTAATTATTTCTGCTCAGTTCTGGAGACAGGAAAGATTAGAAAATTTATGGGACAAGGGAAACTTCCTGGAAGTGTAATTACAATTCAGAGCAACTAGTTTTTTACCCATATTTTAATATTATTAAGAAATAGATTTCCTTAGTTCCATCTTCCTTTTCTCACATACACAGAAAAATGGATGGATGAATTCTTCCTGACAAGTACAGCTTGCTTTTCAGCCAGTTTATCAAATACTTCTGAAAGTAATATTGCGCAGTGTTCAGTAGTAATGACTTAAAATGCACAAAATACAGAATAGATTCAAAGGATAATGGTAGGATACATGGAGCAGAAGAATCTTTTTCCAGTAGGAACATCCCTGAAGTTTTCTTTCACTTCTTGGTGTATTTTTGAACCACTAGCAATCACTGAAGTTGATTTGCAGCAGTGAGACATTTCATCTGTTTTGTGATTATTAATATCTGAATTCTTTGACTGATATAAAAGTTTGTTGAATTTTGCCACCTTTTTAGATATTGCATATGGAGGAAAAGATTGGTACAGGCTGTCCATAGTTTTACAGCATAAAAAAAAAAAGTTTCTCTTTTCTTCCCCTTGTTTGTTTTTTTTCCTCCTTGTTCCAAATTATTATAGAGATGTATTAACACACCTCTTGGTGTTCCTATTATGAAGTTCCTTCAAGCCTTGTTATGATGTCCGCCTGAAAATTACATCATAAAGTGAAATTTTTATGGGGTTTCACTGTACTAGTTTTGATGTAATTTTCCTCCCACTGTTGTTAAAGCAATATCAAAAAAACAAAACAAAACAAACAAACAAACAAAAAAAAACTCATTCCCATCATTCTTTTTCACTTCCTGCTTCTCACCAGGTGATTTTTGTTCTTCATAGAGAGAGTACTGCAAATCTGAACACAACAAATGAGCCTCAAGTACTGTCTGTAC
This sequence comes from Odontophorus gujanensis, assembly GCA_013399175.1. Taxonomy (NCBI): domain Eukaryota; kingdom Metazoa; phylum Chordata; class Aves; order Galliformes; family Odontophoridae; genus Odontophorus; species Odontophorus gujanensis. Next base: position 251,282 of record VXAB01002500.1, on the reverse strand, counting down.
AGCAAGGACATGGTCACCTGCACACAACTGTTGAAATTGGTTTGATGTGATCCTTAAAATAATTTTCTTCTAAACTGGCACTAGGGTATTTTCTAGGACTTCCTGTTTTTCCTTGATTGTTTTTCAGGTGCTGTGTTGCTTTGTTGTTTTTTTTCCCTTCTACAGCCCTTTCGTTTGTTTTAGTTTTGTAAATTAAAGCTTAAAGTCTCAAAAATTAAATTTTGTAATTATAATTTGAGTGAGAAACCTCTTGTAAAAGTGCTTCACAGTGCTTCTAAGTGACCTGTTCTTCAGAATTCTGTAACATCCCTTGTCCATAATAGACAATAGGTTTTGTTTCAAACCAAAGAGTAGAAGAGTTTTGCTGTACTAACCACATGTGGAACTTTTCTTGGTGTTTAGTGATTTATATTGCCTCTGGTTTTGAGTAGTCAGCAACATCTCTAAATGGGATATGATTTTCCAAGGAGAAGAGAGCAAAGCACTCTTGAAATTATTCAGCTATCAGAAGTTGTAAACAAGCTTCTTGGCAATGTAAGTGGAATATGTGGGTCCTTCTCTGTGTCATAAGCTGGATACTTGACATCACCAGTGTCAAAATTCAGTTTGTTCTGTAGATAGGCTTTTGGATATGCACCTGCGTTTACAGGTGAAACTTGAATACCCCAAATACTCTAGATGCCCTGCATTAGGAATTAGAAACAAGGTTTAGGTCATCTTTTTGAAGCGGCAGCTCAATGGCACAGCTGTCTTGAGATAACCAGTCAAGTTCTGACCAAACTGGAACAGAAATGCTGAATTAGCTGGTTTTTGTTTGAGTGAATGCTGAATTAGCTGGTTATTGTTTGTGTGAATGCATCTTTTTCATCATTTCCCATTAGATGTACAAAACCATAGGTCAGAATAATTATGGAATAGTGTATGTAATGTAAGTTCTCTCCCCTGCATAGCAACGTCTATGCTTTTACTGTTAAAGCGTTTACCATTACAACCTCAACTGATTTCCAGCAGGGCAAAGAGGAGAGCTGTTTGCTTTCTAATGTTTACACAATGTTACAGTAAATTGTCTTCTATCAGAGCAGATTTCTCAGTGAAGTAAATCTTGGATTTAATCAAAGAAATTGCACTAGCCAGCAGGTGTTACTCGTATACGTGCTGCTTCCATTGAGATATCTCTTAATCTCATTCTTGAATACCTAAGCATAGAGGTAATTGAAGAAAGAGACCAGAACTTTCATAGGCCTATGGGATGTTTTCCTGTTTATCTGACTATAATATAAACTTAATTCAAAAAGTATGTTCTATCTATCTGATATGTCTCTCAGTGTTCTTAGCAGCAAATTGAGGAAAGAAAATGAATAGTACATGGCAGATGCTACTTCATCTGTCCTAGGGAGCTCCAAGATCACTATGAAGTGAGGCAGAGGGTTAACGTTGAGTGAGAAGCCAAAAAGTCTGTCAGGTTGCAAAAACAGAGCAGAGGTAATTCCTTGAATCTAATTTACCACTAACACTTTATGTAGTGGGACTGCTACCTCGTAACTGATCACAAAAAATACGTGGTTTAGAAACAATGCCTGCTCTGCTTGTCCTGCAGGATTTCTGAGCTCACAGATGCATTTTTCTCCTGCTTCTTCCCACCACCACCACCCTGTGAGATGCCTCCCTGCAATCATTTACAGGAGAGCTGAACTTAGTAAGGAGACATTTTTTCTAAAAGACCATCTCCTAGCACTTAGCCACTGTCAGCAGGAGGCTGCTTTTCATCCCAGCAGATGGATAGAGAAACAGCTTCTTCTAAGAGGTTGCTTGATTATTTTCACAGTGCTTTTGAAAATGTCTGTAGTGAGTGCTCTTCCTCCTGGGTTTTACCTGCATTAATTTCTGCTGCACTGAGTTACTTTGGCTCCTGTCCAGTTCTGTATTAAGCAAGCATTGCAACCAGCACAGAATTGCTTTGAAGCTAATTTAAGAAACTTAAAGAAGATTGATTAGGATTTCCCTCTCAAGAAGGGAAACCTCAGATCCTGTGGATTTGCTGTGTAGTGGTAATAGGCTGCCAGATCTACCCGTTGGGCCACTGCTATTTAGACATGTAGTTCAGTGCTTGTCACTGCCGCAGTAGATGGAGCATTTCTTCTGTGGTGTGCTATGCAGTCTGCAGTCCAAAACTAGGAGTCTGGGGGGTTTTGTTGTTTTGTTTTGTAGAGTCAGATATGATGAGAGTTTGAATTGTGTAGAGGCTGTGTTCAAGGTCATGCTGTGGGAGAGACAATCTTGATACTATGCTAGTCTATGAGACTTCTGCCTTGATACCTCAGGCAAGGAGAGCATTTCCCCTGCCTGCCAATACTGATGCTTTCAGACTTGCTGGTGTAGGGTCTTTGTGCTTTGCCTTCCAGATGTGCTGAGCAGCAGCTGTTATGATTTATCAGTTGGAAGTTTTGCTATACAGCATTGTTCAACCTCTGCTGCTATGTGTGCACAGGTCTGAACTTTCTCCTGGGACTACGCCATTAGGCTTACCCATTCAGTCTGTGAAATAACGTTGTATGGAATTTTAAACTCTAAAGCCTTTAACAAAGCTTTTGCTGTGTTTGGGAAAACTAATGACATTACAATTTACAAATTTCTTATCCTTTTCTTTACTAAACTTCAAAGCATGAATGTTGGCATAAGTGAGATGAGACATCTTCATTTCACAGGTAATAAAGGAAATACCACATATGAAACTGAATGTGTAAAATGTAGTCCCAGGAAGTCAGAAATAGTCATCCCTACTGATCAGCTAATCAGCACAGGTATGCTCAGGTCACCATACTTGTGTCTGCTTGGACTGAAGGTAGCACCCCTGGGTGAAGGGGATGTTCCTGTCTACAAGCATAAAACAACAGCTGAACTTCACAACTCTGCTACATCCTATATTCCTTTCCAAAAGGAAAGAAATAAACTCAGTAAAACACTAATTGACAATAGAACAAAAGTCATTTTGAAGGTGTTGTCTTGTTACTGCTGTATTTAAATTATGGTACACATGTTTTTAATAAGGCCTGTTCTGTCATGATTTATATGCCTTAGTTACTTTTTGTAAAATTCTTTGGCATTTTAGCACAATCAATGTCAGTGCAGTGACAAATGCAACTTCTACCTGGTTTGGATCAAGCGCACAGAGACATGGAAAGAATTTATATCTCTGATACGTAGTAACTAGTCTTGAAAAAGCAGTTAAGAGACATTTTTAGAATCACTTATGGCTTTCTAAGAATGATTACCCTATTGTGATTTAGAGAGTGTTTCAATTCCCAAGTCAAAAGTTTCTTTTCGTATGTAAAATTAATGTATTATCTGCAAGGAATAATTCTTTCTGAAAAGTTGAACAAAACAGTTTATAATTGGAATTATTGCTATCAATTAGCAAGTTAAAAAACATATATAAAAGATTTCTAGACATTTAGATATGGTTCGTGTCTTAAAAATTTTGTGTTAGACTTACTTAGATTGATTTGAGGTTTTTTTAGTCTATATTTCAAAGCAGTATTTCAAAACCTGTGTCGAATCTTACCTTTGTAGGTTAAATTAAAAAACTGTACAAGTTTGGGGTGTTTTTTTTTTTCCCTAGGAGGATTTTCAGTTTTATAAAAGTAAGGTGATTTCAGGTATTTATACATTTATTTTTCCCTTGAAAACCACAATNTGGTTAAATTAAAAAAATTTTCAAGTTTGGGGTGTTTTTTTTTTTTCCCTAGGAGGATTTTCAGTTTTATAAAAGTAAGGTGATTTCAGGTATTTATACATTTTTTTTTTCCTTGAAAACCACAATTACATTCACCCTTTAATCTATGTATTCTGAAAAGAGACAGATGATTTTTAAAAGCAAGAAAAAGTGACACTGAGTATTCCCAAATTGCTGACTCTTATTTTTTAAGACTGGAAACTTGTTCTTAATTTCAGTAGCTTAAAGTATTTTTAGCTGTGTGATGCAGTGTCATATTCAGGCAGATTCGTTTTATTTATTTGTTGTGATGATCATGTCACTTCCGTTAGTGTTATAAGATACTGATTTGGTAGGTATTCACAGAAGTGCATGGTGGATGAGTGCCAAAATTGTTTTTAATTCAGTAAGTTCTTGGTGTCTGATTATCTCAGTGGACAAATAAACAGAAAACTTGATTTTTCAACTGCTCTCTTAAAAGCTCTGCTAACTTTTCAGAAGCTGAACTATTTACATCTGCTTTCTGGCCTTTTTTGAAGAAGAGAGGATGCTCTTGTTGTCATTACAGAGGCATAAATGGATAAACTTAGGATCTTTCTGAATTTAGATCTGTGTCTGTGGTACTGGGTGTTGGTTGTCCTATTCCTTAGGCAAAGGTCATGTAATGTAAATTCTGCATATTTATGACAAACAGAAATTAGGAGGACAAAGGCTGCCATGGAAGTGAATGCCCAGCACGCTTTTTATTCTCCTTAGTTGCTAAGTAAATTTGCAAATAATTTATATGTAGACCTTACTCTACAGGATTGGAAGTAAGCTTCCAGTGTCCTTATTTAGATCAAAATTGAATGTAAATTGTTTTGAAGTTCAAAGGCTTCTTTATTTAAAACAAAAAGAAAAAGGAACGGAAACTTTCTTGTATGTACTAAAGATGAATAATAAAGATTGTTGCTTGTAGTTTAAACAGTTTAATCCTCAGGTACTTTGTAGTAATGAGTAGCTGTGCAAGCAGTGTTGCTTTATCTCTGGATCGTGCTAACAAGAATAAGGTTTCTAAATCTATGCCTCATGTTCCAGCATCTGAATTAAGAGATTTTTTTCTGGCACTGAGATCTCACTGCCATGTGACACATAGGGACTTTAGTGTGAGACAAAGTTATGCTTACAATTATTTCAGGGCTCCTCTGCTGCTCCCACACATGCTCCAAGAATAGCCCAAGAGGCTGCATGTGGCAGGAGCACCCTGCCAGCCACACACTGTTGCTGGTACACCCCTGGAGACTGAAAATACTTATTTTCAGCATTTTGCACCTCCCTCCTGTACTATTTCTATAGTTTTATTCTTTGTAGTATGTCTTGCGCATTGTCCTTGAAGTGATTTTGGAGGGAAAAATATTGCTTTTTATATGTGCTAATTGCTGCAGTGATGTGAGTCTTCATTTGAAAGTATGTGAGCAATGAGTAACATAATGTGACTGGCACAAGTGGATCACTCCTCACTGAGATAAAGCAGAAAACTGTAATACCTTTCTGTGAGCAGTTACTCTTGTAAAAACTATCAGCTTCTAAAATTAGGCATGAAATGCCATCATGGGAAGGTTTTCTTTTCAGGGCTTGCCCTTTCCAGTTTACCTTAATCTTTGAGATAGAAGCACAGCCCTTTATTGGTTGCATAAATAAACCATTGGACTTGCTTCAGAGATAACACCCAATTTAAAGGTGAGATTGAATCAGTTGTTGAAAATAGTCTATTTGGAGAAGCTTAAATAGGTTCACATATCTTGGTGTCTCACTGAATTGATTTTTTTTCTACCTCCCATTTGTTCCTCTTGGAGAGAGAGGTAATGATTATTTCAGTAAAAATAGGAATGAAAACTCTTACATTGCAAATGTCACCTTGACATGCAGTTTTTTGCTTTGGTTTATTTTTGTGATGAGTTTGCATTTACTGATTTGTTATTTAATCTTAACTGATGATGACAAAAACCTTACTGAAGTCATTTCCCAGGGAGTTCTATAAGACAAAGAAAAGGTGTCCTGGCCCACCAGCATTGTTACTGGAAACACAGGAGGGCCATGTGCACGCGCTGTGTGAGCTGCCAGCACCTGCCGTTGTTGGATAGTATTTTAGAGAGGAGTCCCTCTGGAATGCCTCATCTCTAGCCTCAGCAGATCTCTTGACCATCACGTATTTTATTTGTTTACAGCGTTCAGTTTGTTTGTAATGTCTTTCTAAATACTTTGAGTGTTCTCCTGCAGTGAGTTCTGATGAGTACTTCAGCGGTAAAGAGACGTTTGTGGCAGTAGCTGGGAAGGGTGATTTCATCTAGGTGAAAATGCCTTCAGCTTTTACTTCTGAATTTCTTTTCTATTTAATAGGAACTGAAATACTGAATTTTACCTAGAATAAGCCTACAAGACTTGGTGAAGCCTTCAGATGTTAACACAGTTTCTTTTGAAATTTCTCACATTTCTTTAGCCATGATTAAACTAAAATCAAATGTGATTTCTTTTTTTTTTGCATGCCATGTGGCTTTCTGTTTCACATTACAGGCAGAGCTCAGAATAAATGTGTTGCACGAGATCGTATTACTGGTGGGGTTCATTAGTTATAAAAACAGATCCTGTTGGTCACGTACACTTTATAAAATACTATAGGTTTCTTTCCTCTAAAAGTGAAGAGATTGTAAACATACAATGAAGTAAGAATGTAATTCTGTTACTTTGTTCTGATTAGAGTAGCAACGGCAAATATTGATATCAAACCCGAAGTAATGAACTTTAGGGTGAGCAGTAAACTACATTCATGCCCATGTTTTGTTTGATGTCAAAATAGGATATGCTGGATCCTAAATTAGAACATGTGTGCAGATACAGGTGTCTGAACAACAAGATGTGGAAATTGTGTTAGGCAATTGCAGTGGATGATTCTATCTGTGAAATTTAGCTTTTAAGTTACAACAGTGCTGTGATATATTAAAGTAGAGAGACACATAGGAAAGCATATGCTGCCTGGATGCTTGATTCTTCACAAGCAGATTTCCTAAAAGCCAGCAGATAGCTCTGTTGTCTTGCCAGGTGGGTCTGGGGGTTTCGCAGTGCCAGCACTCCTGGTCCTATCTGCTGGGAAATGCCTGGAGATATGCCAGATATGACAGAAGTATCTGTCACGGATTATGTTACCAATGTGATTAGGGGAATTTGAGACAACCTGGAAAGACTGGCCAGTGCTTGATCCATGTTTGCTGGATACGGTCCTGCTGTTATGAGTTCACAGTGCATATACAAGTGTTGAATAGTCACCTTTTTGGTGCTTTCACAAAGTTTAATAAGAAACAGCATCTTCAGCTATTCAAGATTTATTCTTTTGATTTGGGTCTGGCGTGTGAATTGACTCTGTTCCGGAATGTTATTAATGTATTAACAATGTTAACAAAACGTATGCCAATATATCAATACAAAAACCGTAAGACTTCGACTTTTAAAATATTTTTAGCCTTTTGCTCATGAGTAAATTTGTTTTTAAAATCAAATCTGCTGCATTTCAGCAGACAGATCATGTCTTAAGGGAATTTTGCCTAGGAGTCAAATAGCTATTTGTTACCCAAAACAGTGCAACATTTGCTTGATTCTCACTAAGTTGCTACCTTACCATGAGTTGTTTCTTCTCTGTACACTGTTCTCTAGCGTTTGAAATGTAGAATTTTAAAAATGAGAGATCTTTAGGAATGTCTTAATTAGAAATCTGGTTTTAGTCCTGTTCATTCTTCTTACCAGCTCAGTCACAGCTAAGGACACGTAAAAAATAATACAACATACCTTTTGTATTGTCTTGTTTTGATGTTTTTCAGAGCTATGTAGCAACCAAACAGGTGATGGATTGATCATTTAACATTTCTTCTTGTCTTGTCTCAGGTTTTCTACCCTAGCAAAGATGGTACTAAAATCCCAATGTTTATTATTCACAAGAAAGGAATTAAATTGGACGGTTCTCATCCTGCTTTCTTGTATGGATATGGAGGCTTCAACATATCAATTACACCAAGCTACAGGTAAGCAGCAGGGTATTTTATGCCTTCTGAAGTGTTTGATGTTAACAGCTGTCAGAAAGGACTGAGAGCTGGCTGGACTATGGATCTGCAGAGTTAAGGGTTTCAAGTCCTTGAGAAGTAAGATGGAATTACAAGGGCTGCGCATCAGAGTTCAGGCATCATTCATTTGCTTTGTTATTTCTGAATTCAAGGGATTTGCCCAGAATCACAGAAGAAATCTGTGTCAGAGTAGAGAAGTGCTGTACTCTTCTCAGGTTTACAGCAAGCACCCTACTCTGTGAATTATAGCTTAACCACTTCCAGCTTTATCATTGAGCTCAACAGAAAAGACATAATACATTTAACTGCTGAACTGATAGTATAGGAAGTTTCCTTTTTACACACTAAGAAAAATTCTTGTGTACTGTAAATTATGAAAATTCAGATGTATTTTATATACTTCTGAAGAGATTGTCAGAAGCAAAATTGTACTGTGTTCCCATATAAACAAAAAAGGTAATTTTGTCTAGAGGTAGGTTTGATACAGGCTCTCCATATACAAAGCAATGCATTGTAAACCAAAAAATGCTGTTTGCAAAACAGGATTTTTACCTTTCCAAAGCCATAACCTATATTGAATAGATCTCCTCTTTAATGAAAAGGTTTATTTCCCCTGCAAGGGAATTCAAATAGTCTTATCAAAAGTGGCACTGATTGTCTTAGAGCTTTGATGAATAACAGTTGTTTCTAGGCAGGGCAAAAGTAAGCAGAAATACAAAGGGCTGAATGGAGCAGTGTTTTTCAGATAGAAAAACTTCTCACTAACACAAAAATAATCTATTATCAAACCATCCTGTGTGCTACCAGTCAGTGTATTTCAAGAAACCCTTTGTAGTGCTTGCTCTTCCAGGTCACCATGATTTTATTTCTAAGTAGAATTTACAGTCTCTGGTGCTCTATATCAAATACCTTGTCTAACAACGGACCTCACATCTTGCACTCTGTGATTACTGGAAAGTATTTTGTATGTCTTGTAAAGCTACATTTTTAATTTCCTGTGGCTTTTGTGAGACAATTATATAACCAGAAGAGGTTTTAAATTCCCTTTTAGATTAGACTCAAGCACTGATTTATTATGGACTATTGTAGATGCTGCAAACTGCGATAAAACTTACCATGTTTTCTTTTCTAAAGTAAATATAATGTATTTATTGATTTGGGGTAAAATTTCGTGTGCTGCAGAGCCAACATGAGTTGGCTGCTGGCAAAAGGAGCAGAAAGTATCTCATGGTCCCTTGTTCCACCTCCCTTCCATTAGCTCTGATGTTTGCTGGAACTTCTGCTAAGCTCATTGCCCTCATAAGGGTAGCAGAAAGCTATGCTAGCAAAAAGGATGGGTGATTTTCTGCTGCTTGGGCAAGCTCAAATTTGACTCATAGGAGTCCAGCATTAGCAAGCAGCAAGAAAGTGCAGCTAACAGAAGGGAGGATGGGAGAAGGGAGCAGTGACCTTTATCTTTCTGAGCCCCTTGAAACTGTACTCTTATTATGTGGCAGATTAAGTAAAATATGCATCTGTAACAGTACCTTAAAAGTAAGAAGCACAGAGAACAGTAAGAAGCACAGAGAACTATCAGTCTCTTTCAGATCAAAATGTTATTCCACTAGCAATGTGAAGAAAACACAGGTGAGCTGCATCTCCCTCCTCATTCTTTCCTTGCAACAGCAACACATCCCTTCTTAGCCTTTCAAAAAAGAGAGAGAGGAAAGCCAAAGCCTTGGAATGCATCTTTGTTGATAATAAACACAGAGTTGCATGCTTGATGAGGAAGAACGTTCTGGAAGAAGGCAGATGAAATCAGGAAAGGAAACTGTAATAGAGAAACAATGTTAGAAAGACAGGATTTCCATACCTGGTAGGTTCAGTGCATGACTACATCCCTGTTACTATCCACTACAGTATTCTGGAGTAGTTCCCAGGTGCAGGAGCTGCTCTCATTGCAGCCCAACACTGCTTTTTTTATTTTTTTTGTAGACAAACTCAGACACAAGTGCTCAAAAAGAGCCACAGGATGGTCAAGGCTGAGGTCTGCCACATATCTCACCTGATCCTACTTACGAAAAATGAAATAAATAATAAAATGGCCACTATGTTTCTAGGTAAATATTCTTTTTTATTATTATTATTTGAACTTCAGACCTTAACAAAATTTTCCTACATCTTCTATCCGAGAGTCATCTTGGTTGGAAAAGACCTTTAGGATCACCACGTCCAACCATCAGCCTGACCTACCAAATCCCATCACTAAACCAGATCCCTTAGTGCCACATCCACACAGCTCATAAATACCTCCAGGGATGGGGACTGCACCTCTGCCACAGGCAGCACATTCCAATGCATAACCACCATCTCCATGAAGTATATGTTTCTAATATCCAGTCTAAAGTGCCCAGGCACATTTTTAGACCATTGATTATTTCCAGTGATAGTCTTCTGTCCAATCTTTCTTCAAGTCAGCAAAATATTTTCTTGCTCATATTTTGATCCAGCTCTTGGACTTGGGAAGCTTCTTTTTTCTTAATTCAAGAAGGGATATTGCTTTTCACTTATTCTCTAATACACACACGCAAAAAGTCTTTTTCCCTGAAAGCAACAGAAACAAATCAACAAGAGGATCCAAAAATAACTATGAGAATGATAGGCCAAAGTCATTAAGTCAGTTACAGCAGTGTTTTATTTTTGAATGCAGGCATGCATCTTTTATGTGTTCCTCTGGACCAAAGAGCTGTATTTGGTAGCATTTCTAAAATGTGCACACTAGAGCACTGTCATTAATTATATACAGCCTGCATGGAGAGTGCAAGTTAAAATTGATGGAATTGGCACCTGTGGCTTGGCAGATCTGCTGTGGAAATGCTATGGCAAACCCACCAATAATGCCTCAGATTCTGCTAATTACACTGCAGGAACCAGCATGTTTCCCTGTACTGTTCTGTGGGTGCCTCTGCAGGCGCAGTAGAAGCAATTTCTTATGCATCCAGAAATACAATTGATTGTGAAGCAGACTGTGAAATTGTATTTCACTGCTACAGAGCCAGATTCAACCAAGTCTTTAAGCACAGAGGTGGCGTAGGGAAAGTTTGTAAGCCCACAGAAAGGTCAAGCAACACCACAGCCAGTGGTGCAGAATGCAAGGTTGCTCTTTTCTGTTTCTGTTACCACTGCCTCCTGCTTCATAAAAACCAAGAAAGCAACAAAGTTCAGTGACTCAGGGATTCTGGGATTTTCTCCCAACCACCTGTGCACCAGCCTGCGTTTTTCCAAAGAAGAAGGCGGCAGGCATCAGCTGTAATACTAAATCGTGCATCAATAATTCTGGGAAAATGTTCTTGTTGCTTGAAGCACAGCTCCTCATATTTTTTATAATGCATAACCCAACACTTTTTTTCTGATTTCTGTTACAGTCCTTAAGGACAGAGTGACAGGACTAGGAGTGTGCTCTTCAGAGGAACTATCCTTTCCTCCCTCCACTGGCTCCTTCCAACCCTGCTGTGCTTTCCTTTCCTTTTTCTTTACCCTGCTCCCAGGAGAGAAGGACAAACTGGGCTGACAAGGAAATGGCTATAAAGACTGTCAGAGAGAGAAGGGAACCAGACTTTTCCATGCAGAAGGAAACAACTTCTAGACATCCAGGGCTACTGAACAGTTAACCAGCAAGCTGACTTGAAATTAAATCTGGAAACGGGAACCTACCTGGAAAAACAGGAGGAAATAGTGAAGCTTGGATGAAAATTGAATTTTGTGCTGTCTGATAATTTTGAATCTTTACTTTCTTAGAAGTTAGTAATCTTGATTCCTTGAATTTAAAATTGTCTTTGAGAAAACTTGTTATAAGCACAAGGTATAGCCACCTCAAAATACTGGTTGAGTTAGTCTTGCCTCCCTTTATCACTATCATATCCTGGTGGGTATTAATTAATAGTTATTTGCGGTGACATTACTAGGTGTTTTTTGAGAGTGTATGGTTGTAACATTACAAGAAGTGCCTAAATCCCAGTAGTACCAATGAGATTGAACACAGATATACTCAGCCTTACTTACATTTTTGGCAGTATAATTAATGATTATTTCAAGCTCTGGACTTTATTCTGTTTGAGAGTCTGTGCAATTGAAAGAGAATCTGCTAAGGGAAATGGAGACTACCTTCATATAATCAGTGACTGCATTCGGAACTCTTCTGAAATTTAATATCTTAGGAGATAAGTCACTTTCAGCCCCACTGAAACTTATCAAGGTAGCACCTCTGTTAGAGGAGTCTCCATGAACATGATGCACTCAAGAATTTGGTTGTGTGTTGCTCAGTTTCTTTGATTAAATATGTTGGCTCCTCAGACAGGCATAGTTTCCTTTTCAGAAGATGGAAAGGGATGGCATGTTCTGTTTGTAAAATAATCTCGGACAATGTGTTTGGGTAGCAAATTCATACCTTACATTCAGTTCCTGTTCCTCACATCAAGTAAATTGCACTCAAACTTTCTGTTGATTTTGCCTGGGACAGAGACATGGAAAAGTAGTGCAGAATGTTGTGTGAGATTTTGTAGCTTTAACATAGCAAAATTTAAGAAACCACCATCTTGGGGGACAAGCTACTGTCAGACTACTGAACATTATCAGTGTATTAACCTGTAGAAATTGGACATCCTTGAGTTTGACAGAATAATGCTCTCTGACCTTTGCACAGAGTGCACATGGGATATCAATCTTACCAATGATCAGCATGTCCCAGTGATCAAAGGAAAAATACTACTTACAGCGATGGACTTAAGAATTGATTTTACAGAAGCAGAGATCATTCATGCCATTGATGGCCATAGATAGCCAGTCTAGGTGGAAATGTTTTTCTGACAGATTGTAAAAATGTGGAAGTCTCTTATTTGTCATCTTTCTGCTTTTTTTCTTTGTTTTCTTAATCCTTGGCACATATGTCAAGACCAAATGCCAATACATATATAATTGCTTTGTGAAGTATGAAGCATTTGCTTGTTTTGGTATTACATCCATGAGATGTGAGAAATGCTCTAAGACTACTGTCTTTCAGGACATTTCAGATGAGCTGTTAAGAGGGGCTTAAAGGTAAAAAAAACAAGACCTAACCCTTGCTCTTATGGAAGAATAGGATTAATTTTTGCAGGCAGTGATCTCTTGTATAAGTGAAGATTTCAAGTAAAGCAAAAATATCTAAGTAAATTCAACTAAAGACTTCTTGGTATTAAGTTTGGATATTTATTGTTCTCCTTAACACTAGCATGATTTTAAGTCTGGAGCTTCCACTACATTAAGCTACTGCCTCAATACATGAGAGATAAATATATCTTCTTAATTGTTAAGTATAACCTAAATTAGTTAAATCCCTTTTTAAATAATAGCAATAGCTCTCATACTTTTTGCAGTTTGACATTTAAGAAAGATTCATGATATTTCAGCTTTCAGCCAGATTTGAGAGCTATTAGAGAAAGCAGAACTTTTAGTTTTTACTACTTGTTTTATATTTAACAAATCAAGTGGAAAATTATGAGGAAGGGGATTGAAGAGAACTTGACTGCAGAGCCTGGCACAAAACAAGGGCAAATAAAGTTTTATAAAGATCAAAGAAAAAGTGTTAAGCAGAAGCTGTATATACCAGTCCATAAACAAATGTCATGTGCTGATCATTATTCTTAATTCTTTGCTTGTTTAATTAGGGCTAAACTTTCCCAAAAAAGCAAATAACCCACGGAAGGGCAACAGTTAAAAAGCGCTGGGGCTCCAGTGGCACTGCATAGCTTACTTGCTGTCCTAGAGGCAGAACGACTGGACATTCTCCTCAAGGGTATGCAACTAAAGAAGAGGACAACAGCTCTGGTTCCCTTTAAGAGGATGCAGTGTTTCAATTCCATTGATAACCATTGAAAAGAACCTAGCTACTCATGTTTGCCATCAGGGTTGGACTTTATTCATTATTTCATCATTAATCTTAGGATTTTCCCTCAAAATATTTCTGTAAGAGTGGTAGGAATACAAGTAGTTAGTAATAAACAACAAGAAAAATCTTCTGCTTGCTTTTTCAGTGTGTCAAGACTTATTTTTGTGCGACACCTGGGAGGTGTTCTAGCAGTGGCAAACATCAGGGGTGGTGGTGAATATGGAGAGACCTGGCACAAAGGTAAGTCAGTCCAAGCATAAGAACAAAACTGCAGGCCTGTGGGTGAGGCTGACAACATTTTCTCTTTGTTCCTCATCCACACTAAAGTCTCATTTTGCCTTACATTTATTCCATAGAAAAGTCAGATTCTTTTTCTTATTCATATGATCTCTAGCTCACCCAGTGTTCTCTGAAATCTTTTGTGGATTTTCAGTGATTTTTTTGCATCCTAATTTGAATGGTTTTGCACAAAGTATTTTCCAAGAAAGCTATTACATTTTTAAAAGCAAGATCAATTTCCTTGCTTAAAGGATTGGAAATCCAGATATTTATCATGAGTGATTTATCATGAGTGATCTTCCAAACAAAGATTCTCTGTATTGCAAGAGATCTGCCTTGCCTTCACATTATCTCTTACATTATCTGTAATGCACGTGAGCCCCACAGGATGTTATAGAAGGTATGAACTTTGGAGTTCAGAATGTAATTCTTCTAGCTTTGTATGTTCAAAACCAAACATCAACAGATTTGATTGCACACAATTTATGAATAGATCCTTTATTAGTGAGATTGTTTTCATGTGATCTTTAATCAGCTCCATGAGTGCACAGGGCGAATAGTTCTAAAGAAAGGAATTCAGAAAGAATAGCATGGAGGATGGTATACTTCTGTATGGCTTTATACAGATGGTACACAGGTTACTGGAAAAGAAAAGGAAGGCTCACCCTTACGATGGTCAAGGCGTACTGATGACTCCACTAGGGAGGGATCTCCAACAAGAGATCCTTCCCCAGTGGTGGTCAGCCCTAAAATGGGGTCTGGGAGAGGTGGAGCCAGACTCCACCCCTTCCCATCACACAGGTACATTACCTTCACCTGTGCCCCTGTGGCAGACTCAGTGCTTGCCTCAGGTGATCAATCAGTGGGTCAGGCTGTGATTCAACAGTTCCCATACAGAGTGACATGTCATGCAGTCTGTACTTAGGAGATCCAACTTCTTGAAGGTTAACATTTTTAAGTGACTTCACTGTTCCAGGTCACTTGGTACACAGCTGTCAATCTTTTTTTCCATTTTCTTAGTACTTTAGAAGTGTTTCTGTCCATATTTTTCCAGTATGATCCTCACTTAAATCTTTTGTCAGCTTTTCTGATTGTTGGCAATTTTCTGCATGCCTTCACCAGAAAAAAAAGCTGAAGAAAGTCCCTTTCTGATATGCAATATAAACACCATTATTTGGTGATGATGCCTTACTCATATCCAAAGAGTCTGGAGGATGAGTTGCTGGAGATCTTGTCAGTAAGGCAAATGCACCAGAACAGTGATGATGCAACATTTTGCATGGGGAGTAATCCATAATAACTTTGTATCAAACGAAGCAGTATTCCCAGATCATTACATCTTGATATTACCATTTCATCTGTGGTAACTTTTTGTCTGGGTCATTTCCTTACAATTGAGTTAAGAAGTAATGGTTTCATAAATAGAAGCTATATGTGCTTGCAGATGCAGGATATTATTGCTGAAGATGAAGTATCCTTCATTAATTTTAATTTGCAGATTGGTTTCTAATAGATTTTAATAAAATTTATTTTAATATGATAATGCTTCTTTATTTCACCTATTTCCTGCTTAATTTTGACCCAAGTCTTTTTTGCAGTTGCAAAAATAGACATACATCTGCTCTTTGTTAACTCTAGAAGCAATTATAGGCTTACTGTATGGATTTTGACCTTACACTGGTTCAGAACTTTGAGAAAAGAGTGAGATTTATTTATTTCTCCTTTGTTGTCATGCATTTGAAGACTTTTTCGTTGTCCCAACATATCTTTCTTCAGTGGTCTTGTTAATGTGAAAACATTTGTTTGTTATGTAATAATGCCCTCAATTTCACGAGGAAATCCATTTGATTATAGGCTGGAGTTAATTTACCTGAAGTTTGCAACATAGGAGTGAAGCATCCAATTTAAGTTGGGTGTATAGGGTCATTAATGGATGATGGAAATAGGCACCTTCATATTATAGCTCATTGTGCTTATTTTAAGGTGGAGTTCATTATCCTGAACCATAGTGGGAGCCTGGGCAATTAGTGTAGACTAAACCCATTGGCTTTAAACATAGTGGAAGGAACTAGAGTTCCATTTCTGACAGGTACAAGCCCCTGTTATCTGACTGGACCACAGTTTTTCCTTCAGGAATGTAAAGATGTTCTTCCCAGATTGTTACAGGCATTTAATTGTCTGAGAAAGAATGTACCAGGTTGAAGGTAGGGTAATCTTTGAGGAGCAGCCATTTTTTAGTCTCTTACCAAACAAGCATCTGAAGAGAGGAAGATGCTGATAGTGGGTCATCTGTGGGTCTTCTAGGCTGATATTCTTTCTACACTGATAGCTCACTATTAACATTTCTAACCAAGATGTGATTCTGAATTTCTTATTTGACCACAGCTACTTATCATCTGATTTGGAAACATAATAGGGAAAAAAAAGTAAATTATCAGACACATATTCTTTGTTCAGGAAATTAAAGTACTTATTTTATGAAGGTGCAAATTTGAAGTTTTATCACCTTCAGAAACTGTCACTGAGTTTAGTACTGTTAAAGTCCTATTAGATCAAGCCTCAAGTGGATTATGTGGTCATTTTGTATATATTTTGTAATGCAAAGCTTTTAGCTTTAATCTTACTGGTTTGGAACGTTACCTGGCACTCATTCCACAGTATAAGTATGTATTATTCAGAGTTTCTGAAAGCATTGGAGTTATTGACAGAGCCATTTCATACTCTTTGTGTTGAAAGAATCTTTCACTTTTGCTGCCTTTTTGACCTGCATCAATTATTAAAATGTTCATGAAACTGGAATTGTTCCCAGGTACACACGTGTTTTTTCAGAAGAGATGGATTCACATGGGTTTTATGGAAGCAACTGATTTGTTTTATTTGTGTGCTAGGTGGTATCTTGGCCAACAAACAAAATTGCTTTGATGACTTTCAGTGTGCTGCCAAATACCTCATCAAAGAGGGCTACACATCTCCAAAGAAGCTGACTATCAATGGAGGTTCAAATGGGGGCCTCCTAGTTGGTAAGAACTGCTTGTATATTTCCTGGGTTTGGTGCTGGAGTTTATCAAAGTTACCAGGCAGAAACCTTGTTTACAAGAGTTGCCAGAATGTCCGTTCATTAGTATATACTAAGCATTAAATATATACAGTTCTACTCTATTTGCCATTTACAAAGAACATTAGGATTCTGCAGCAAAAATACTGACTGCTGTACTTACGATTACTGTCTTGTTTGCTAGAGCTAACCCCTTGAAAGAATCACAGGGTAAGAATGCATTAAAAAATCTGTTTTTCATTTCTTAAGGCTAATTAGCATGAAACAATAACTGAATAACCTGAAAATCTGTTACGTGGCATTCAGGAAATTTTGTGTGCCTGTGGCATAGGCCAGAATCCAAAGTTCTGCAGTCCTTCATCAGAGTTTCTTTTTCAGTCTCTCTGTAGTTATGTGTTCTCATGCCTGGAGGAAAAATGATAACATGACATTTCTGCACTTAAGGCCTTTGTACAAGGACACGTAACTGTTTGACTCTAATTGTGTAGTTAAGACATGATGTGACAGATGAATCTAGGAATGTCTCTTGTGCAAAACGCTGAATTCAAGTACTTGAAAACGTCATGGACTTTTGAGGGACTGTGTAAATGTAATGCTGTTACAAATGCATTTTTTTCACTGCTGTGTTCTTAAATTCAAGGAAATTAATAGCCTTCTCAGAAAAGTTTGCACAAATAATCTCATATTCTAAGCAGTATTTTAAAAACGACAACATTTATTTCTGATTATATCCCAGTGTTTAAAAGTGGTAGAATAAAAAAAAGAGTTATTTGTTTCAGTCTTGGCAGGAGAAGGAAGCACAAAAGAATGACGTCGTGGTTAGTTTGGATTATTTTAAAAACAACATGAGAGACATGAGACAGTGCGACAGAGGTGATCTACTCATGAGAAAAACGTCTAGTTTATTGGAAATAAGCAAATATATTTGGGCCACCCTTTGCATTCTCTGCTTTTTATACTCCTCTCTATTTAACAGCTGCTGAATACTGACTCTGTTGATTACTTTTTGCTGTTGTTTTTCAGTGAATTTGAATCTTGTATAAGAAACAAGATTTTGAGTTAAACAGCTCTTTGATCTGAGCTATCTTGGCCACAACAATTGTTTTAAAGGCAAACATGTAAAGTCATATTTTTGCATGTTTGCTTCTCAGATGGCAGGTGTTTGTATATGTAAATAACACCAATAGAAATGGGTGAAAATAATAGAGGAAAAAAGGTTTTGCACACCACTGGGAGTACAACCACTACAGAAATCCATTTTATGTGAGCATAAATATATATATGAAAATTCAGTTAAACTTCCAACATGTTACATAGCTCTGCAAATACTGTTTTATCCTTACTTGGATTTCAGCCTCACTCAGGATAGGATTCATCCTACCCAGCTTTAGTCACCAAAAAAATCTGAGTTTATTCCTGAACAAGTCAGCTGGGCACCTTCTTTAGGTTAGGGGAAGTGAGTAACATCCTGCAGGGTGCATGTCATGGCTGTATGAGACAGATGCTGTGTGTCCAGATACTTCTGTGGTGAAAATTCTAGTGTTAGAAATTCTAGTGTTCTATTGCAATTGCTGACTAATTACAATGCAGCTGGATTTCTTTGTTCTTAATGAGACAGATAAAAATAGGTGAATTTAGGAAATACTTGAGTGCTTTTTCAACTTAAATTTTGCAGTAGCTGTTCATGCAACACTAGCAAGCGTAACTGCTACGTTAAATGCAAGGATCCAGTGCCAGATTTTCTTAGTTTTCATTTTCTGAGGGGAAAAAATGATAAGGAAGAGTGTTATCGTTCTTCCAAAATGCTGTTTCTTTTTAGTCGTAACTAACAGGAGGTGTCTCTAAGGAGCACAGGGCTCTGAACTCTTGCCTCATTGAGTTGAAAAACAATACTTCCTTGTCCTGCAGGATATGATCCCAAAGCTCAGCATAGCAGCACAGCTGTGACCTGAAAACCTCCTTCATGCAAATACAGCGTTTGTGCTCTTGTGTTTGCTTAAGCAAACAGATTTGAGGCTTTGGTACCAAATTTTAAAGCTCAGTGTGTAGAGGGATAAAATTAATGAATAAATTGCTGTTCCAGGTTACAGCTCCATAATGCATACAATTATGGCTATCAAAAGAGGCGTAATGGGAACTGATAAGTGGCTCCAGAAGTGATTTCTTACAGAAGTAACTATTCTGAGAGCTAGGAGCAGCAGTTTTGATATAATCCTGAGCAATGCACAGTCCTTCAAGAAATGTTTTGAAATGAAGAATCGAAAGAATTCAATCTTATGATAGGTGTTTTGGCATATTTTTTTTTCCTACCAGCATAGCATTTCTCTTGAAAAAAAGGAAATGATGTGAAAAGGAGAGATCTGATGAAAAGATTCAGATTCAGACAGCAGCTTTATGTAAGAAAAAGACCCAGGAAGTGTAGTTACATATCAGAGATGACTAGAACCAAAATAACATCCTCCAGAAAACAGAAATCAGATTCAACTGAAGAAAATAGGAAAGAAATGCACTTTGACAGGGACTGATGGACCACGGGAGATTGAGAAAATTGCTAACAACATGAAGGTTGGTAATGAAAACATTCTGTGCACATCAGAAGCAGGAAGCTGACCAGAAAAATCTTCGGGGCTGCACAGAAGCCCTAAATAAAGATAATGGCAGAAAAGAACAAGGAAATGGTTCATTTCTATTGATGTTCCTTCCTACGGAGCATTGGGATTTCCCTTCACCAGGCTCTCCCTGTGGGTGATACTCTCAGGAGTTGCCTCAAACTGAAGCATTAGCAGAAGAGGTTTTGGAATAAATTGAATGAAAAATCATATCTTGCCAAGACCAGATGGTACACATGCAAGATCCTAAGTGAATTCCGCTGTGAAATTGCAGACTGCTAAGCCTGAATGTCTGATGAACAGAAGGGGACAAGTGTAATGCCAGTTCTTAAAATGGTTCATGGCTAACCACAGACTGCAGATCAGTAAATCTGACTTCTGTAACAGGCAGGCCAATTGAAACCAATAAATAATAGTTGACATACATGGGGAAGAATTTTGCAAGCTGAAGTTACAGCTTGAAATCTTTGGGCTATTTGGAGGAGTCAAAAGAGCATACAGTGCAAGTTACAATGATCTAGTTATTGGATTTTCATGAGCTTTTGACAAGACTCAAGACTTTGAAAGAAAGTTCTTGTTGAGTTGGAAGAAAGGTTGCTCTTAGGATATCCTGGTTAGCCAAAAGCAAAGAATGGGAATAAATAAGCTTTTATCACAGTGAACAAAAATGAGAAACTGAAAAATTTGAGAAAGACTGTACCTGGATGCACAGTGATGAGCTCTAATTTAGGGAAGGGATGCTGGGATCCGTTGTGGTAACTAAAAGAAAATCTAGGTTCTGTTATTTCTTATGCTACCAAAAAAAGTGTGGGGAATTTGTAAAATCACCTAGCGATAAATGTAAATCAAACAACAGAAATTGGAATTGAAGAACTCAGTGCTGCAGATATCACAATAGATGAATAAACATGAAGAAAGGAAATAGATGTATTTATGGAGGATGACTTTCCAACTCAGGAAAAACCAACCAACTAGTTGCAAAAGCTGACCATGTACAGGAAATCTCTCAGTATTTAAAGCTTTTTCCAGAGCATCTGCCAGTTGTCATTCTTGTAAATTGGAAATTGAGCTAGATGGGTCTAGTCCAGTTGTTTTTTATAACATGAGACAGGCATTATTCTTAAAGAAATTGTCCCTTCCAGAAGTAGGGAAATGAAAATAATAAAAAGAAAAAAAAATGCTGCGCTAACTTTTTTTTGTTAAAATGAGGCTATTCCTCTAATTTTATCGAAGTTTGCTTTCATTAGAACTCTTTTCATATGAATTGACATAGTAATTATGGAAGAAAACTTATCAGTAAATGGAGAATTTTGCTCCTTAATCTCCTTTGTTGACAATAATGTTAGAAACTGAATGGTTCAGCACGCTTCAATTTCAGTAGTCCAAAAGTTCACATATTTCACAAGTGCATTTCTCCTAGCAAACTCAGTTTGCTTGTTTGGAAGACATTTTTTCTAAGAAGTGTGTTTAGTACCTTAAGAGGAAATAGCTCTTAAGTTCTTTAGGAAATACCAGCTTTGAAAGTTATAACTGTTATCCATTTGTATGTCTGCTTTCGGTTTTTCTTAAAAGACTATTTCATTTTACATATGTTTACAGGCTTCTCTCATTGTAATTGGTTTTATTTTGGATATTTTCTATTCAGGTTCTTTGGCTTCAGATATTACATGAGATATCTATATTTCTTACCATATCATTTTAACTTAACAATTTTCTGGCTTTTGTTTTATAAACGTGGGAGATTCTTTTTAGAAGACAGCTTTGTAGAAGTTTTTCTGACAATAACCTACTGTTATTGGATCGTTTACTGCTGAGTTTAATTCTTTAAGATGTTAATACTAATAGAGTTGTTTTCGTGTCAAAGCTGCCTGTGCTAATCAGCGTCCTGACCTCTTTGGCTGTGTTATTGCCCAAGTGGGAGTGATGGATATGCTGAAGTTCCACAAGTACACCATTGGCCATGCTTGGACTACTGACTACGGTTGCTCTGACCATAAAGAGCAGTTTGAATGGCTGTGCAAGTAAGTGTCTTTAAATACTTCTGTCATTGCTAAAATGCAAACTCTGCTCCACAGTTACAGGTTGTCATGACAAATAGCTACTCTGATAATTATTTCATTCTTTTCCCACACTGGATTTGCAGAGTTCAGAGTTTCTTTACAAGTCAACTTTGCATGAGAACAACTTTCTTTAAATCCCTGTTAACTTACTGATTATGATTGATTATGTTGATTATGGTTTCTAAGACAATATTCTACTAGCAGCTTTAATGGCTGGTACTCTTTCCAAACAGTGCCTGCTTTAGGCTGTCACAACAGAGTATTCTCAAGTGTACCACTACGTACATACTATTTTTTATGATGGGGCAGAGACAATGACCATTATGAATTGTATTATACAATGTGGATAGGATTTATTTGTAGGAATTGAATGGAAGTAGACCACAGCAGGATATTAATTCAGTTCTTAGGCTCTTGCTAGGAGTTCTGGAAAGATTATTTAGAAGGGGAAAATAAAATAGACACTGTGAGAGAACAGCAATGGTCTGCACATTTGATATGGTCACTAATGACTGTGTTAAAATATATTCTATCATTTAAAATTATTTTTCTGGCATCTCATCTCCTGTTACTGTAATTGTATTTATTTAATAATGAAGATTGACATTACAGGACAGTGACTCAGACATCCTAAACAATTTGACTTGTCTGAAATACAATAGCATTTAGATAATAAAAAATGCATATACTACAAGTACACAACATTTATAAAAAAAACAAGCAATGTCAAGTCCAAATACTAGATAATCAGTTGGGTCCACTGTAATTAGATTGTTAGATCTAATTAGATTAGCTCCTTAGTTGTTCAATTTAAGGTCTCAGTGACAAACAAATTTTGTATATACAGTGTACAAAGTAATTAACAAATTTCATAATTCCTTTAATCATTAGCTTTCAAAATAAGATTGATTGCTTGAAAATGATCCAAGTAATCTTGATTATTTTTGAACAGTAAAATTTGCCTGAACATCTTTAAGTTCCGATATTCTGAAGTCATAAAGTGGAAGCAAAGTTTTAAATTCATTCTATGATATACACAGGAGGTATACATCTGTAGAAAGGAGTCATTCTGTACCTACTTATTTATATATGTTTAGCTCACAAAATCTCAATGCATAATTTTAGAAACATTTATATAATAATACCTGAAATATTTCTATTTGACAAAATTTCTTTAAGTTGCTTTGCTTGCTGTTCAACAACTGGCAATGGCACATCAAATGTAGCAAGATAAATAATATTTCAAAAATGTCTTTACAGATATCCAAAAAATTCCTTAGCTAACTAGACAACCATGTACTGACAGTCTTTTCACTTTTTTAAAAAGCAAACTGTCATCTGGAAATTCACTTACATTGCTCTTTAAGTGGAAATGAGGGAGCTAGGAATCTGTTTGGTTAGACAGTCAAATATTGTTGAGTTTTCTTAAAAACAGTTTGGGGTTACTTAATGGATACTCACCTAAATGTGAGATTAATTAAATAAAAAAAACGACAGGCTTCCCTTTGTATTTTCTGTAATGAAGTAGGAAAAGTAAATTGTATCCTACTCTTGATTAAAAAAATGTAAGATGATTCCTTCCTTGGTTAGACAAAATTCTCTGTGACCATTAAAGTCAATGTATAATGTGAAAGAGTTTTTTTTTTGTTGCTGTTGTTGAGGTATGTAGATGTATCTTTCATGTTATGGCACAGTAGTTTAAAAAAAAAAAAAGTAAATTTTCCTGCAAAGAAAGCAGGTTTTCTAAGTAATTTGTTACTCAAAAGTTATGAATCAGTCACCCGTCAATACCTGGAAAACTTACAGTTCTTTCTCTTTCCTGCATGACTACATGCACGTTCAAAAGTGGTATAAATATTAGAGGGAGCAAATGTTAGTAGGTTTATACAGCACTTGTTGTTTTCCATCAGAAAGTGTTTCCAAATTTGTGTGGAAAGGAGCCATTCACTCAGATGCAGACCTGGAATACTTGTGTGCTGGAAAAATCTTGATCTCCTTGCTTCCCAGCAGAATGGGTCCTGCAATGAGCTTTACTGCTTCTGCTGTTCTTTCCCTGTTGCCCGTTCCTGCAATTTTGATATTTCTGTGAGATGTATGTGTACACCTCTGTACATTAAAGAAATGTATTTGCTTTACATTTGAGAGCCAGTGATCTTTTGTGTATCATTTGCCATTAGTGCAGTCCTGGTATGTGCAACAGAGAATTGCAGTGTTGAGTATTATCAAATGTCACTGTGATAATTTCAGTGGGAGAGGACCTTCTTACTGCATCTTGAGGAAAAAATATATAAATGTTTGTGTGCTCTTCTCAGGTATTCTCCACTTCACAATGTTAAACTACCAGAAGAAGATGGCATCCAGTATCCCTCCATACTGCTGCTCACAGCAGACCACGATGATCGTGTGGTCCCTCTACATTCGCTGAAGTTTATTGCTACTCTGCAATACGTTGTGGGCCGAAGCCATAAACAAACCAATCCACTTCTCATCCACGTTGACACCAAAGCTGGCCATGGAGCAGGAAAGCCAACGGCTAAAGTTATAGAAGAAGTGTCAGATATGTTTGCTTTTATAGCACGTTGCCTAAATCTTGATTGGATCGAATAGGCAAAATGCTTATTACTGTCTCCTTTAGGAAAAAAAAAAAAAAAAAAAAAAAAAAGGGCTTTAACACCGTTTTAGACCAACCAAGACTACTACTTGGTGTAGTACTTACATTTAAGAACTACAGTTCAATATTTTATTGATCCAACCTGCTATGGAATTTTGATCTGTGCTTCCCGTTTTTTAGAGTTTCTTTAAATTTCTTTTCTACTGCGTTTCAAAGTACATATTAAGTAGCATGTTCCAATACATAGCTGAGCTACTGTTGGTGCTGTTGTGAACATCTAGATTCCAGAGTTAGTGTTAGTTAAGCTGATTTCATGTAAGCAATTTTAATGTATTTTGCACCTATAATCATACCCAGGTCATCTGTAATTAAATGTAAGTACTGTCTGCTTACAAGAGCTCTGAGCATACTTTATTTACACAGTAACTTATTTAAAAATGGAAATTCAAAGTGTTCTTTGATAATCATGAAACGTCGAGGAGATAGTAATCTAGGTAATTAATTACCCAAATATTATTAAAAACCTTGTATTATTTCATACTGTTTGTAACAGTGTGTTACAGTCTATAATAATGTTGCTAAATTGTTTTTCCTTTCCAAAAACATTTGAAAATGTCCCCGTTTTCTCTTCTGTTGTTTATTTCCACAAAGAAGAGAAAATTGGAGGCAGGAAAATTTGAAGGACTCTTTAGATCCTCACTCTGTTATCAGTCAAGGTATGCACATACACATCATAGTGTGGCCTGTCTACTGTTAATTCTGCAGCTATTTTTAAACTGTAGACAGATTTGTCTAGATTGTTCAAATCCAGATTTTCCCAATGCATATGACACAATATTCTCTGAGGTGCCAAAATTTGAAGATACATACATGACCTTGTCCTGGTTGCAAAAGAACACACGCACATAAGCAGACTCCCTGGTGATTTGACACGCATACAGTATTTGAACTGCCATTTCATTACTTTGTTTTGGCTGTAGAGCTATTAAATAGATATAAGTGGAAGTTGTCTAGTAGCTGTCTAAACTTCAGTGTGCTGCAGTGCAGCAAGTAGATTTTGATTGTGGGGACAGAAGGGTTTTCTACCATTTGCTTTCAGAGTCTTGTTGCCCGTCAAGAAAATACCGCTGCTTCTCCGTTTTGGATAAACTGATACACCCTTCCAGAAACATGTTTGTCATTGTATTCATACTTGAATCCCTAGGCTTGAATCTTGAGCTCCGGCCTCAAGAGCTTTATCTCTAAGCAAGTAATGCCTCAACCTGGGAAGAGGGGGAGTGGTATTTAAAAAGAGAGTAAGCTGCTGTTTATCTGTACCAAATTCATATTGTTTCTCTCACACTCAGGGACTTTTCCTGATTCACTCTGTAGCCTGGGAAGGATCATGCCTCCAAAGCCCTTATAATGAATAATATGATTTTGGAGGGTGGGGAATAAAAAGGGATTTCTACTTTTGTAACAAGTACCATGCTGATAAACTTGTACGCGATCTGGGGCTTATTTATTAACCCTGGACATTATTTTTACCAAACAATGTATGGGCTGTTGTATTCTGATCACAGCACTGAATTGAACAATTGAACTACAGAGTTGAAGGAATTTTTTTTCTTTTTTGGAGTTCACATTCAGCCTCTCACCCTAACCCTTTTTCCACAGACATGTGAACTATTTTCTAAGATCATTTTGGAATTTGAAACAGCTGCACTGTTACAAATGAAGCTGATGATAGAAAGCTGGGGCGGGTGACACACCAGAAGGCTGTGCTACAATTCAGCAAGACCTGGGAAGGCTGGAGAGATGGGCAGAGAGGAACACTATGAGGTTCAATAAGGGCAAGTGTAGAGTCCTATGCCTGGGAAGGAATATTACTTATCAGAACAGGTTAGAGACTGACCTGCTGGAAAGGAACTCTGCAGGGAAGGACCTGGGTGTCCTGGTGGACAGCAGGTTGGTCTTGAGCCAGCAGTGTGCCCTAAGGACGAAGAAGACCAATGGGATCCTGAGGTGCATCAAAAAGAGTGTGGCCAGCAGGTCAAGGGAGATGATCCTCTCCTTCTGCTTTATCCCAGTGAGGCCACATGTGGAGTACTCTCTAGTTCTGGGCTCTCCAGTTGAAGACAGACAGGGAACTTCTAGAGGAAGTCGGAGAGCCACAAAGAGGTAGAGGGGTCTGGAGCACTTCCCTTGTGAGGAAAGGCTGACAGACAGGGGACTGTTCAGCCTGGAGAAGACTGAGCAGGGATTTCATCAATGCTTATAAGTATCTGAAGGAAGGGTGTCTAGTGGATAGGGCTGGATTCTTTTTGGTGGTGCCCAGCAACAGAGCAAGGGGTGATGAGCACAAACAGGAACATAGGAAGTTCTATCTGAATGTGAGGAAAACTTCTTTATCATGAGGGTGACAGAGCACTGCAACAGGCTGCCCAGAGAGGTTTTAGAGACTCCTTCTCTGGAGATTTTCAAAACCTGCCTTGATGCTTTCCTCTGTAACCTGTTTTATCTAGAGGTTGGACTACATGATCTTCAGTGGTCCTGTCCCAGCCCCTGTGATCCTGTGATGCACAAGTGCAGTGCCATCTTTGAAAGTAACACCCCAGAGCATCTAGACACTTCTTGAATGTTACGGTATCAACAGGGCAGAGTTTTTTCTCTGAGCAAGAGCTTTGCTTGATAGGGTTTGTAGAAAGCAGGATCCTTGGACAACTGTGAAACAGCTCAATTATATCGGTGCCTTGAATCTCAAATCCTTCAGTACAGCCACCTCAGTCATCTTTTCAGTCTTTGTTTTACCTTGTTCTCTAGCTGCTCAAACACATTTTTTTGTTTGTTTGTTTTTGTTTTTTTCTGTTTTTACCAGCAGGTAATGTGGAGGGTTTGGAAACAACTGCTTCTCTCTGAGTGGCAATCGAGAGTATTGAAGGTGGAGCTACCAATCACAGAATAAATGTTCAGGGTTCCCCCTGTAAAATGGTGCTATCTCTATTAGAAATGCATTTTGTTTCAACAGTGAGGTCTTCATTCTGATATTTGAATTGATCTTAAGTAGGTATTCCAAGTACAAGATGTTTCAAAGAAGTTATATTGCAAAGCTGTCCTATTGACTGCATCCTCTTTCTAGTACAGAAAGGATGGTGGCCCCAAATGGAATCCATATTAACTCTGAGCAAGTAATACTCTTGTAATACTCTGGAGTTTAAACCTTTAAGATTTTGATTAAATAGACCTGGAACCTAACAATTGCTGGTGTAAAAAAACATAATGAAATTTCAGTTAATCTGCTTTCAAGGGTAACTTCTCTGTACAGTGGTAATGCTATTTCATGCAGAGGCTCTGTGTTCTGTGCCTTTTATTTCCAGTGCATGAAGCAAAATTTACTCAAGTCCTATAAGAGGCTTATGTTATATAAGCTAAAATCTGTTTTGAAGTGGAAATAAATGAACTTTTCACACAGTACTCCCTTCTGATATTTTTCACAGCTAATGTAAAGATATCTTAGTTGTCTTTGCCTCCATGAGAATACATTTGCATCAGAGTTGATATATGTGAAAAGAGTTGGAAGTATTTTAAAAGTTTTGAGCCTTCATAGAAAGTTCATAGCAAATTAATTTCCCTTATATTGGAGTTGATTTAATTTTTGGTAGCTGAGAAAAAAAAAATCAACCCAAGTATAGATGGATAGATGGAACCCTCCCCACCAATTAACCATGAACATCTAAGGGAAGAAGAAGGGCAGTTGGCTGTGGGTATGTAAGAGTAAGGGATGGTTAAGATAGAATTTGAAAACACCTGCTCCTATGCCCAGAACTTCTCCTGTTTCACCAGGATTTTCTTGATGTGAGTTTTCTTGGCCATCTGTCTGTAGGAAGGCAGAAACATGAGCAGCAGTTCTTCAGATTTGATACAGCAAGCAACAGCTTTCAGACATCTATGTTTGAAAGGTGATGTCAGGTCATTTAATTTTAGCCTAAGGCAGCCCCTGAGGGCTGCCTGAAGATCTGCATATAGACTCTTCCTCTCAGCCTCTCCTGTGAAAGGGGTTTTCCAAGCTGAGTAGGATTTAGGGGGGAGGGCTGCAGGAGGCGTTTGGAAGCCGAGCTAATAAACAAGCACCCAATTTTCTGCCAAGCTCTTCTACTTTGGAAGTCTTTAGTTAGACAGCTTTTGTGCAATTGCCTCTTTGTGCAGACCTCTCAAGACTTGGATAGTCCCTGCTGTTTGAACATCCAGGTTTGGCAACATTTTTCAGTTCTCCATATGTTCTTTTAATTAGTTTTGCCTTACTATTATTGTGTGGCAGGGAAATAAAAAGCATTCCTCCAGCTTTTTCCCCGTACCCTCGAAGAAAGGGAGGTGAGGTAGCCTTCCAGTTCTTTTGTCTGCGAGGATAACCAAGGGGTGTTCTCAGATAATGTTACTCCTGAATAATCCTACACTGCTTCTAAGCAATCTCACATCTCCCACGTATTCATGGCAGAGAGATCCCTGTGATGGAGTGCCTAAGTGGAAGCTAGACTGGCATCTGCAGAAATAATATCAAATTCTGGACTGTGCTTTGGCTGTTTCCCCCAGTTTTTCATAAGAAAACTAACTGAAAATTTGACTCTTAAAACCAAAGCTGATCAGTAATAGCATCAGCATCTCTGCTCTGTAGACACCCCTTTACCTTTATAACAGGAGTAACAGAGGCAAGGAACAAACGTGCTTGCATCCTTACCCATAGCAGGGTAAATTTAATTCTGAAGGTCTGAACAGTGAGGGTTGATCAATTCATGGTGGTTTTCACTAAAGATTTCCAGCTTCCACAACAAATGCAACGTGAGAGCTGGAGTCAATGGATCAATGTCTGCAAATGTGACCTTTCTGGCCTGGTGTGTGCTGTTCAGAAGACAGATGTTGGTATGTGTTCTACTTTCAGTGCATATCAAGCCTTCTGTGTGCAAAAAGGAAGGAGATGTTCCTCTTGAACACCTTAAAGTGTGTGTTTCAACTAGCATGCATGTTAGATAGGCATCTGATAGTGCTAGCTAAAGCAGTGAGCTAGGCATTTGTCTATAACTTCAACAGTGCTGTTAGCCAAAAATGTTGTCTATAATTTTCAAATTAACATTACTGGGAAAATATAGCGGAAATAATCCGATGAAAAGCAAAAGAGCTTAATTTTGTAGTATCCATGTTGTCTTGACCCTTTCAGTGTCTTAGATGGACATTTATTTTCCAAGTTCCAAAATAAACATTCTCCAAGAAATGGAGAGGGCTGAAATTTCCTGAGTTTAGGAGCAAGAGCTAAAAAATTAGCAGTAACTTTGTGTAACTGGGAGCATACTAAATAACAGAGGAAATTGTTCGTTGGTTATACGCCAGTTAATGCAGTTCTTTAGAAGTTTGGATGATATCACTTAGCTGATGAAAACCACTTACTTCTGTGCTGCTTGGAGGATATCTCCTACCGTGCAACACGAGCATGTCATTGGAGCAGCAAATGATGAAGTACTGCAAATGCGGGCTGTTGTTTCCTTCCTGGGAAAGAAGTTGAATAAAGAGTTGGGGCATTTCAGTATTCAGAGTATCTTAAGAGTGGTAACAGGAGCAGAAAATGCGTAGTGAGTTGATTATTGCAAATGAAACGGTGTTTTTTCTCAATGGAATATGAGTTTTCTGAAAGTGTTGTGTTTCAGAGGAAGTTCTGCTGTAGTGAAACGTGCTTTGAGCTGTACATGTGTGCAGGTATCTATTTCAGTAACGTGGCAATACTGTTAAGCACTCATGTTTATTGTTAATAATTAACATTGTGCTGTTTTGCACTGACATTGTTTTCTTTTTAAGTTTATTTTAGTTAAAAGCTCCTCAGCATGAAAGGTGTGTTTTCATAATGAATATACGACCGTCATAAAACTGTAAACCTATGGCTGCTCACAGTGACCCAAGCTATGGCTTACCTTTCATCTCACATTTCAGTAGATAGGCATGGATATTAGGAAGACTTCACGTTACTGCCAGAAAAGTGAAATAAACCTTTATGATCACTGCCTGCAAATTGCAGAGCTTGGGAAGCCTCTGTCGTTAATTGCAAATGAATCTCTAGCTATATTTTGAAATTAAAGGCATGACTTTTCTTAAATAGAGATGCTCAGACCTCCTGAGCTTCAAGAAAGTACAGATCCCAATTTTATCTTTGCAATAGCACCCACCCCTCGAAGATGGAAAGCAAAAGAAGTTGTCCTTGTAATTCCCCATATTTGCAATGCAGTTATCCTCCAGCACTAGCTTGTGGAGCATTGAATGCCAAGGACAAACTGGAAAACATCCTCCTCTCACAGATGACAGTCACTCACACAACAACCCAGTCATTAAACAGTTTGGTGCCGCGGGCCAGCTGCCCATCCTTTCTGCTTGTTGGAACCTTCCAAAGCCTTCAACTTGCCAGAGGAAGTAAATGGAGGAGGAAGGCTATCAGAAATATAAAATTGCTTCCAGCTAATAAATTAGAAACCCTGTTGAGACCATTTCATTAGGGGCTTTGAACAGCATTTGTTGTTTTTCATGCTGGTTCCCTTTGGTGAGAATTAGGCAGCCAGTCTTGCCAAGTGGGGCTAGTACTGCTGGGTCAGAGGAAGGATGGTGTCACCTGGAAAGATATTCTATAGAAGGTGCTTTCTGTTCATGGGTTTGATGCCAACATGTGTTGATTTCTGCTGTACTAATCTGTGGCACAACTCAGAGAATAACAGGAAAGGAACTGTGTGTCTTTCTTTTCAGAGCCACAGACCTGTGAAGCCTGTACTTGTAGAGCTGCACTGGCTGTAGCTCATCTCAAGCTTCCACAGCAACCATCACACTGGTGCTTAGCTGCAGGCACTGCACCATGGAGTTCTCTGTTGGTCTGTTATTTTGGAAGCTAAAGATAAAGGACTTACGGGACGTGATAGGCTGAATTAATTAACTCTTCAACCATTTAACCCCACTCTGCAGGCCTGAATGGGACAAAACTGCAGTGGAGGGCAGGTTTTGGTAAGGAGACCCAGCCCCCTCTGGGTGGTTGAAAAGGCACAGCAGTCTCCTGCTGAGCCTCCACCACATTGCTGACCTAAGAGATTTAGGGATCTCAGTCTCCTGCGATGTTAGGAAGCACTGGAGAGAGGTGAGCAGGGAGGCATTAGGTCCGGCCGAGGGGGCCATACAGGAAACACAAGGGGATCTGTTCAGGCAGATGAACCATGCAGGTTAAGGTTGTGTCTTGTAGCTCCTGCCTTGGGCCTGCCTTTGCCCACTGTGCCCTGTCATGAAAAGTTTCATAGCTCTTTACGTAAATAAATCCTTCATCCTTTCAACACTTTCAGTACTGCAGGCATCTGGGCAGATTCAAACAGCTGGTGATAAATCATCCTGGCAAAAAAGAAAAAAAAAACATTTTCTGCTTCGTCTCATGTGATATTCTTCCAGCTGACACCAGCGCCAGGGCAGAAGTTGGGTGGTAATCGTTTTTGCTTGGCTGCTGCTCTAGAATTCAGAGGTCTCACAGGGCCATGGTCTCCCTGCCCCACGGGAGCATGGTGCCATTGTGTGGGCAAAGCCCTGGGCAGGCAAAACTCTGGGCAGGCAAAACAGTGGGTGAGGCTCCTGGCAGCCTCCCAAATGCAGAGCTCCAGGGTGTCCTGGGAGAAGGACTCCTGGGAGGAAGGTTGGAAGAAGAGCTGCTTCCAGGGGGTATTTCGTGCCCTGTACCAAAGCAATGCCAGTGCTTAACACAGGCCTCATCTTCAGTAGGACATTAGTTGCTGTATTTGGAGCATGAGGTTTCTCAGACTTCCCGCCCTTCCTTAGCAGAGGACATGAATGTTGCCAAATTGCAGGGGCAGCATATCTCTCCCTTTAAGTATATAAACGTGCCTGTGCTCAAAGCTTTTTTTTTTTGTTATGTTTTTTTCCTGAATTTATTAGGACACCCATCTCACTGTGAGTTTCTTCCACTATTCAGAATGGCAACGTCTAGAGAACCTAATCACTCACATGTTCAAGCCCTGGAAGGCTGTGCAAGATATCTGGGGGATCGTGTCATTCTTCTGTCCAGCAAAAGTGTTGTTGGAATCCACTCCAGCCTGGAAGCCAACTTCCCACAGAGGTGGGAGAGCAGCAGGGAGGCAAGTGATCAGGCCTTCAGGGACAGTTCCTGTCTCCATGCAGGGAACCCTGACCTCCCCAGGCCTTGCTGGGCGCTTCCAGAGGGCAAGGGCAGGAAGGGCCCCCAGCTCCTTTACATGAGCAGTACTGCTGTGCTATGCCACATGAGGACACAGCATCACAGACTGGCTGAGGCTGGTGGGACCTCTGTGCCTATCTGGCCCAACCCGTGCTCCAGCAGGGACACCCACAGCACAGTGCCCAGGCCCACACCCAGGTGGCTTCTGAAGATCTCAGGGAGGAGACCTCACAGCCTCTGGACAGCCGGTGCCAGTGCTCCATCACCTGCACAGGGGACAAAGCAAATCGAGCCTGACTCTGCCACTGAACAAACAAGGCCTGCTGCTTAGCGCAGAGAAGTCTGCACTGACAGCCCAGAGCAGGGTAGGGCATCTGGATACCAAGGGAGGAGAAAGCAGTGAATTGATGGGTTTCTGAACGGCACTTCCAGGCTCCAGTTTCAGGTTCTTAAATACTGCTGTTGATTCTGAGCCTATATCTGGCAGCAGCCTCACCCTCCTCTCATTCTCTTTTCCCTGCGCTGTATTACACACTGCAGGAATATTGTTTTCCTTACCTACTCTGCGCTCCACAAGGTGCTCTCCTCTTTTCTAATTCAAGCTGTGAGTGCTCATTTTTCATTCTTCACACTCCTTGCTGTTTTAACCTTGTCTGTTCCTTGAATTGTCTGGAGCTTCAGCATGCAGGAGCTACTACGAAGCGTATGGCAAAAACATGCTGCAGGCTCTCACATACACAGAGACCTTTCCTTGGGGCTTTGCTTAATTTTCTCTCTGCTTTGTTCCCCATCGCTTATTAGAAAGGCAGAAATCCCTTGAGCCAGTTTCCAAAGACTGGCTGTACCCACTGGGTAACATATGGCTCCCACAAATGTGGTCCTCCAAAGGACTGTGCCTCACTCAAATTGTATTTCTGGATGCAGTGGGGATGTCAGGCAACGCGCCCATTTTCCATGAATGACTGGCTCTCACGCACTGGGAATCTTTGGTGCCAGCATTACTCTTCCCATTCAGCCTTCTGGTCTTCATCCCTGCTCTCACCTTCACCATTCTGCTAACTCCAGCAGTTGCCTTCGGCAGGAATGCTTTCTGAGCTGCCCTGGCTCTAGTAAATCTTCCTCTCATTCCTCAGAGCTGGCGACAGGAGCACTTTGCAGTACTTGCCTCTCTGGCTGGCAGGCTCCAGTTCCAGCGTGCTTTTGCCACCGGAGCAGCTCCTCATCACAGCCATTGTTTTGGATGTGCAGCCCCAGGGATCAGTTGGCTTTCCCCTGTAATGGCCATGCAGTTCTCATCACTTCATCCTTCATGGTGGCACAGAGAATGTGTGTACCTGGTTTTACACTTCCTTGTTCTCATTTCAGGTGAGCAAGCTCACACTTCATCTAAATGAAGTCTGGGACTAAAAGTGAACTGCTGTTCCCTCACCTCATGTTTTCACTACTGGAAACAGATGTCAGTAAAGGACAGTCTTCATCCAGTACACGAGAACCAGTGCCAGTCTTCCTCTTAAGGGAATGAGCTTCCAGATCAGAACCAAAAATAAAAATACCATTGGGGCTGATGGAGGGTCTGCACCCTGGGGAGAAGGTCTACCAAGAAGTTTCCTGAGCTCCTTGTTTGCTGAAGAAAACAGAACTAAGCTTCTGATGCCAGCTCTTATCACTGGGAATGCCTTTAAACACCCACACACCTTTAGCTCTACTTGCAATTTGTGGCAGGCTCGTCTGCAGTTGATACCTAACTAACCTGCTTTCCTCCCACTATTGTTTTTCTCTTCTCTAACATAGCTGACTGCACTAGAAACACTAATGCTGATGCCAAGGCAGTCTTGGTCCATGCTTTTAACTTGCACGTTCTATCCCTGCTAGTCTTGTGCAAAAAGTGGTTTTCAGTTTTCTGATCAAATTTCGAAGTAGTGGATTAAGTTTCTTCATTGTGATGTTTTTCCTCTTCACAGAAATGCACGTCCTAAATTTAATTTTGAGTTGAAGAAAATGTGTCACTCATCCACAAAGAAAAAAGAAATTAAGCACATCTATCCCAAAAGAGAAGCAGTTTGAAAATGAAGCGACTTTGCCAACGTTTTCTGAGATTCTTTTCAAACAATTCACTGAGTCTGTCATGAACACATCACTCCATGACCGTAAAAATGTGCTCCTATTTGCTCCTATTGTTGCCCTCCACATTGTTCATGCTCTGAACAATCCGACGCTGCCAGAACACTTCCAAGCTTTTTTCCTAAAGCATGTGTGAGAGGTTTGGGTTGCTTTTTCACCTTTACTTTGGTAAAGCTTCTGTGACGTGCAGGTCTGCTTCTGTTCCTCCGAGTTTTCCTGTCACGCTGCTGCTAAAATCACAGAAGCCTTCCAGAGGAACTAGTGCACAGTGTCATTAATCAGTGCCACCCACGACATTCGTGCCCGTATCTCAGAGCAGCACTTGGGGGAACATTTCTCAGCCTCCATTCATAATCAGTGACCTCTTATTATTTTTGCTGGAGAGACAGTTTTGCTGGATCAAGAGACTTCCCCATGTGTCCTCTTCTGAATTTCCAGCAGTTTAATCTCAATCTTCCTAAATTTGTATTTGGTTGCCACTTTCTGCCCTGCTGTAACTCTTGACACTTCTCATGACACAGCATTTCCCATTAACCCTAATGGAAGCCATGTGCATTCTGGAACAAAGCTGTCGGAGCTCCTGGCAGATCTCTTTGAAACCACTCGGCCAATGCAGGTTTCATCATTTTTAGCTCATTCCTGCTTGCTCACCATGGTGCTACACCAAATCTCGTGGACACAGCCTCAGCAGGAAATGGAAAATGTCTCGTAGTATGCCAGCAGCAGAAAAAATGTTAAGATTAACAGCTCTGTTGACAACGACTTTTGCAGATTTGTCCCGTCTTTGTGTTATTGTCATGAATAGTAAAGCATCAGCCATTGTAGTCCGTCAAAAGCAAAAATTTCCATTTGTTTAGAAGTCTGCTAAAACCTGAGAAAAGAAAAATTGTCCTTCATAATTCCCAATGAGATTCCATTAGACTGAAAGGAAAAAGCGATGTCGTATTTTGCATGCCTCAGAAATGATGTCTTAAAGGCTGCGATGCCAGCTGCGAGAATATTTTTCCAGTGCAGTGCAGTTACTCTCAGACAACTCATACATTACCTGCCTCCAACTCTTCCATTCACATAATGCAGGATTGGGTTCCGTGGAAGACGTGCAATGACTTTCATGTCACATCAAAATTAATCAAAGTGCCACAGTCTAAGAAAATGCTTTTTTTGTTTGTTTGTTTTTCTTCAAAATCTTTAAACCTAATAAATTCTCCATGGAAATGTGTGGGTTATCATAGGCAGATAATTCTTAACCATCTAAGTAAGCTGCACAATACTGTTTCAGTGCAGAGTTCTGTAGCCTGGAGTATTGCAGCAAGCAGAGTGGGATGAACCCATGACAGCTAATGATGAAAAAGCCTGCCCCCATATAAATTCTCCTAACTTCATCAACCACAGTGGTTTACACTTCTCCAGAGTGTTTTCAGTGCAGTTTCTTTCAGAAAGAGAAGGGTAAAAGTGGGAAGGAAAAAAAAAAGGTGGAATTACAGATAACCAAAGCAGAGGACGGCAGGTGGCTGCAGCCTGCCAGGGACCCCTGCTCAGAGGTAATTCAGACAGGAAGTGCATGCACTGTACAGCTCTGTGTCGTGCAGGAGACATTAAGGCACTACACTAGATGATCTTTAAGGTCTCTTCTATCCCATTCATTCTGTGATCCTATGAACCTATGGGGTTGTCCTAGGCCAAAAGTTGCCAAAAAGTCACAGCCCTCAGTGCGTTTTTGTTTTAATTTCTTCTCTGATTTCATTTTATTTTACTGTGGTTTCAAGGGAATAAAATCTTCTGCTTGAAGACTTTGTCTGCTCCTGCCTGCTGTAGCCCAGAAGCCAATAATCTCTGTGATATCAGGCACGCTTGTCTGATACCGTGCCAAGGACAGCACATGAGATTCTCGGGGTTGTGGAACAGGAACAACAGATGAGAAATCACAACAGATGCAAGTTAACTGCTGAAGAGAAAGATTTATATTGCACCCTTCCGCAAGAAAACAACGGGAGGATAGAAAACAATTTGGCAGCACTGTGTGCACCCTGGGGATGCTTCCTAAAATCCCTCACCCGTCATGAACAGTGGTGGATTGATCCGACCAGAGCTGGTCTTCAGCAAGGAAGTGTGCGGGGCAAGCAGATGCCATGAGAACACAGTGCTAAGCACTGCCCAGCACTCGGTGTAACCAGCTCCTGGTAGCCCTAGGTGGCTTTTAGAGCTAAGTGAAAGCATGGCTTTACTCCAAATCACACTGTCATCTATTTTCTCATGTAGCTTGAAGCGATGCTCAATATTTATTTTTTTTTGAACAATTGTATTTCATTTGATTGTTTTTAAAGGATGTGCAGTGCCATGAGGCGAGCTGCGTAGGAGTAATACAGAATGGTTGGGACGTTCTGACAGCCACTAGGCCTATCCAAACTCATGTTTAATGTGGGATTTTTTGGCCAAACGAGTCCCATGGTTATTAAAGCTGTTGTTAATAGCATTGTACTACAGTCAAGCAGTGAAAGGAGAGCAGCACTGATCCCTTCTTTCAGTGCCTCACGATTTCATGAACTTCTGCAAGGTCCCTCTGCTCAGATGTCTTGCCATCAGACTGCTTTGCTCTCTCTCTCATTCCTTACACAGAAGCAGTTCTGCGTGTTGCACACCCTTGTTGCCCTTTTCTGAAGCTTTTGCAGCCCATCTACACTTCTTGAGAAAGAAAGACCAAACTACATGCAGTATTCCAGGGGTGAGCAAGTCATGGATTTACACTCTGGCATCATGGTGTCCAGTCTCCTCTCTCTCTCTGCTGACAATTGTTAATAATTGGTTTGCTTCTTAAGCTGTGTATCGATAGTAAGCATGAATAGATCTCATCAAGCTATCCATCATAACCCACGGCTTTTGCTGCTGAAGGAAGCAATCAGCCCATCTTTTATATGTGAAATCAGAACTGTTTTTACCGTAACCTTCATATTTATCTACATCAAACTTCATCTGCTATTTTATTGCCCACTCAATCTAGTAAGCTCGTTCTCCAGCTCTGCACCATCATCTTTACTACCCTGAGTAAATGACAACTAATATTGTGTCAGCAGCAAACCTCACAGGATAGATTTTCTTGCAGGGTTCCTCTTACAATCTCTCTTCTCCACGAGGAATGACTATTTTCTCCCACCCTCTGGTTCCCTTCTTTTCATGAATTATTTACCCATGCACAAACCCTCCCTCTTGCCACATGGCTGAATCTTAAAAGCCTTGGTGGTGGACCTTGCTGAAAACCTTTTGGAAACTCAACTAGGCAGCTCAGGAGTTTTATCTTATTTAATTGCAGTTGACATTTTCGAAGAACTGAAGGTCTGAGAAGGTGATATTCATCTATCAAAGTATGACAGTTATTCCTAGTGAAAGGGACTGCCAGCACTCCTACCAGGGAAGCTTCCTCAGGGAAATGACAATGTAGGGAATCCAGCATCAACACAATGAATATTTTTCACGTGACACGTAACCCCAAACCCAGTTCCAGATGAAACTGCCAAGGCCAAGAAGGCAGTAGTGTTCAGAAGGTTGGGCAACCAGATTGAGATCTCCTACGGAGTGTTTTCCATTGGTACAGGAAGAGATTTTGAAACTCATGCATCAGGACTTGAATGCTTGCCTTAATGTAAAAGACGAGGAACAAAAGTAACGAAGCTTGATTGATAATCCCCTTACTTTCTGAGTAGTTCTTCATTTCCACCCCACCTGACAATAGGAGGCATAAAGCTTACTGGGTACAATATGAGGAGAACAAGCCATTTGTCAGGCTGTGGGCCACCAAACTGCCCAGATCCAGCGGGCACCACTTGCAGACCTCCCTCAGCGTTTTCTGAAGCTTCCCCAGGCTCACACTGTTCATTTTCTTTGGTCCTGAAAATAAACTGACAGCGTCCTTCTTTTTTTTTTTTTTTTTTCTCCTGTGTCAGAAAAGATACTTCCAAGCAATAGACGTGATTAATATTCAGGATGGAATTCTTCTACAAAAAGCACTAGAGAAATTGCTGGGCTTGTAAAGATCAGCATTTCATGGCTTGGACTGCACACGAGAATTCAGACCAAGACTAAATTGTTTGTGAAGCTTTTCAACAACTTATTGATCTTCATTTTAAATGCTGACATGAGCTATAAACTGAGATCTCAAAAATCTTAATTTAAATGACAAAGTATCCTATTTACAAGCCTTGTAATAACTGGCAGCACTCAAAGCCCTGTCTAATGTTTGGGTTTGTTGTTTTTAGGTTTTTTTTTCTTGTGTTGGTTTTCCCCCCTTCCCTTCTTTCCCCAGCAATTTGCAGTAGGATGAGATTCTCGCACTCTTCAAGCTGAATCTTGCACTATTTAGCATATTGCAGTTTCTCAGCCGGTGTTAAAGCATCTCTTAATTATAAGCATGAGAGCTGATCAGCAGTTTGGGAAATACTTTGGTGCTCTGCAGACATAACGCTTTTGGTGTTTTTTTTCCTTTGTTGTTCCTTCACTCCACAGACCATATGGTAAAAAGTAATGTGTTCATTGATGTATGTTAAATGATGTTTCCTCTTTTTTATTTCTTCTGTGTAATGTTTTGTGTCCAGTGCAAAAAATAGCCAAATGCAAAATATTAACCCCGTAGTTTCCACCCTGCTTCTCTAAAGCATCTGGTCACTGTTTCCAATATACACACACACCTCCAGGGCTGAGCCATCCTTGCACACACCAGAGCTATGTCTGCTTCACAACTCTTGCGTAGAATCACCCTCACACTGTAAATCACCATGCTCAGATGGCTGTGATTTAACTAGTTGAAATCTGGATTGGTATACATCTGCCCACACGTGTTTACTTCCAAGAGTTCACACAGAAACGGGGAAAAATTGCTCATGATATTATTTATTCACTCCACTTTGATTTCTATATGCAGCTCATCACTGTGATACCTGAGCAAGTTATCTGTGTTCAGACAGACATAATTTCCTCTGTGTGTAATTAATGCAAAAGCTGTAAACTTTCCAGTAGTGGTTGTTCCTTATTTGTGTGCAGTGATGCATATGTGTAATGGCCTGTTGGCATTATGGGAGGCAGACTACACCTACAAGTGGAATGACCTTCCCAAATCTCTGGTCTTCTACAGCACATTTCAATTGCCATTTCTGTAAATGCTTCTGAACAGAATAATTCCTGAGAGCAATCCCAGTGTGGGATTTTAGCCTAGCTGTCCGCACATAGATTTCTCTGTGTTACTCTTTTGGTTGAATGTGTTTGGCCACAATATGCACTGCAGACTGTAAAGGTAATGTCAGAAAGGACAGAAGTAAAACGTATTCTCGGATGCTATAAATGTGTATGGGCAAATTTCTCTGAAAACAGATTATGAAAGCAGTTAATTGTGATACCTTCCCAAAGTCATTAAGCAAGTAGGAAAGTTAACTCAATTGAAAGACAATATCCTTATTAAGGAAGAAGATAAAGGAATATGTTAAAGCAGATGACACTTCCCAGAAAGAATGAGTTGTTTCTGAAGACTCCAAATTGAATTCCGATTGTTACTCGTTTACTTATCTGTGCTTGTGTATGTGTGCCCTGTATGAGGATGTGTATCAGGAATGCCACCCTCCTTTCTTTTATTGATTTTCTCTCCCTCAGTGCTGATCTACCAATATATTTGTATAGTAGCACACAGGAAAGGTGCCTTGTGTACACGCAATCCAGAGGGTGTAGCATTACGTGTCCTCCTTGGGGAAATGAGCCCTCCGAGTCCTGAAGTATTGATGCTCACAAATCTTTCATATTCTGTTGTGTTTGCGCTCTCCTGCTGATTTTCTTGGCATAAGAATACGCTTTCATGTCACAACAGAGCTCATTAACTGAGCAATTGCTCTTTGCTGGCTGTTGCACTTGATCAGTCTGGTCTTGAGCCTGGGCAAATTCACATTTCAGCGATCTGCTCACCACTACCACTTCAGGCATGCCAGCCTGCCTTGTCAGAGGCTCCTTAGCAATAGCAGGGGAACTGAATTCTGCAGGTGGTGTCCAAGCAGCTGTCACGATGGCATAGGGAGCTAATCCCAGATCCAACCACGCCAGGCCCTGCCCAGACTCTGAGAGGGAACAACGGGGGCTGCCCTGTCCCGGCTGGCAAGGCTACAGGGCCTCACTGACCAGCAAGATGGAATCAGTATTACGGCTGGAAAATGATTCTTTGCCCCACATGAGGATTTTCCACAACTGGACCTATCCTACATCTTTCCTTATATGGAGATGTTCCCAAACTCCTCCAGACTCGGGAGATTTTCAAGGTGGGCGTGGAGGTAGCCCACCCCATAAGGACCACTGATTAGATCCAGTGAGCTAAATATGCAAAAACAAAGGCAGGCAGGAACCCAGAGTGAGGCCTATTAACAGGTGAAATAAACTGCGTTGTCTTTCCTGTTCTGTTTTTTTGGTTTTTTTTTTTTGTTGTTTTTTTTTTTAAGTGCTATTTTCCCTGCACATAGATGTTGCAGTTGGAAGAAAAGGGCCTCTGTCAAATTCAGTCAACTTTGGTTCTGGCACACACTGACTTCTCTCTGTCTCTCCAAACATTTACAAAACACTCAATTTTTAGAAACTTATTGTCCTCTTTGTTTTGCCACAGTCTATGTTCAAGATATTTCTGAGTATTTCTTTTAACTAACCTTTCCCTTGAATCAAATGCCTTTAATACAGAAAGTATACAAAGGATGGATCTTCTGTGTCTGGATGTTCTTCATGATGGATTTATTGCATTTTGGTCCTTACTTTAAATTTCACTGATTTTATCAAAACCACACTCCTTGAAGGCAATGCCTCTGACAGCCATGTGTGGTAGATTCCTGCCTACTTCTGCTCCTTTTCGTTTTCCATCACTGTAAATAGGTTGTTTCACGTTATGCAAGACAAATCACAATAACCCAATTTTCCAGGGCTTCTTTCTTTCCATGTGTTGATTAGTAGATTAAAGTAATCTGCTTACTGACACCTGAACAGTTGGGTTCCTGAGCCAACACCATTAACTACCTTCACTAACATGAAGCCGATTGATGCCAAGGACAGGTGGCAGTCAACATTTTCTGCATGCGTGGTGCTAGGAAAATAGAAAAGAATCCTTAAATTCAGGATTTGCTTATTTAAATTCAATGCAAAAGCATTTCTCTTTGCTCATTGCCACTTTCATTAAGTCAATCCTAAGCTTTCAACAATGATGTGAATGCCATTATGCAAATAAGCAATGACTTTTCAGACTCACAGAAATGATGAGACCTATTCAAAGACTTCTGAGGCTATTTAACAGTGGCAGTCTCTGAATTTCATAAATACCGATTTGTAAGTGTTGCATTTACCAGGAAAGATTTTTTTTTTTTTCTGTGAGGTTGGACACTTTTAAAGCCATATCTTGAATCTGAGAACTAATGAAACACTTAATATTCCAGAATAATTCACCTCTGTATGTCAGAATGTTGCAAAAAGTTTCCTATCTGATGACGCTGGCACGGTTTGTTCTGCATTTATTATGGTTCTTGAGATAATATTTGTATTTAATGACTGTGTGCCGATAAGCTAAAACTGGATGAATAGAACATCTTCCATCTCGTTCTGCTTAAGTTGACATGAACTTTCATTTGTGTCATCACTACTTGCAGCTGTTCAGATACACTCTAAAAATGTTGAAAGGAATACTCCATCAATCCACAACCAAATGAATGACCATAAGAATGAGTCTGTTGTCTTACTGTCTTTGGATTGCTTTAACAAAAGCATTTGTATTCCAGGAAGGAGGCAAGAATATAATTAATCATTGACACAACTGAATAGGCACATTGTCTAAGTGATTCATTAGGAAGCGATTTCAAGAATATTTATTTTGATGATATACATTTTATAATTCATTAGCAACATAATAAAGTGAACATTCAAAAGAATCCATTTTCTATTTTTATACCTTTGAATTAAATATAACTGCATTCTTGCTATCTGCGGCTCTTTGCAAAGCTTATTCCCTGAAGCCAAATGCAAGATAAGTGATTGTGGCAAATACAATTATATCGGGAACCTAAATTTACAGGAGTGAAATCCTTCCTGTGTTGCCTTTCAAATTTGGTTGAAAAGGAGGCTTTTTTGACAAATATTTGAATGGTAGTTTTTAAACTCCATCAGATTTTATGGTAAATCTGCCCTCTGGGGCTTTTCTTGGCTCTGTTTCCTGCTGGGGCTTGATGACACGTGTTATCCATAGTCTGTAAACACTTGTTTGTAGAAACATCTTCCTAACACAGAGAATGAATGCCACACTGGTTGAAACCAGTTAACTGTAGTGGCAGCTGAAATTAGTGTAGCTTTGTGTCAGGCCAAACTTATTTTAACAACAACATGGACATCCCAGCAGGTCAGAATTCTTGCATTGGCCAGTATGCGGATCATCTGGATCCCTCTAAGTAAAAATTGCAGTGTATTTAAAAAACTTTTATCTATCCTTATCTATCACTTATCTCCAATGTTTGTGAAAATGGCTTGATTGGTACAAACTGAAACAGAAGGCATCTGAGAAGAGATAAAGAGAACTGGAAAAGGTGAAAAAGTGAAATGAACAGTGGAGCATACGGAGTTAAAAACAGTGAGTGTAAACTCAAGAACAACTGGGAAGAAAAAATCCAACCTTGTAACTACTAAGATGTTTGATGTGAAAGCTCAGGCTAAAAATTACAAGTTTCCTTCCTTTTTCTGACAACATCTAGTAGGAGGTTGATGACAACTCAGAATGTCAGCAAGAGAGAATATCAAATACTGATATCAGAACTCATCTCCTTGCCTGAAATCTTTAAACATTAATTATGGAAAGCATCTGCTTTCTTTGCCTAACAATAATATACCCTTTAAATGTTTTACAGTTGATGGCTTTCCTAGTTATATGTTCTGAAGAGCATTTACATTCACAGTCCTTATTTTTAACCTTATATTCTCCCTCCTGAGTAGACATCTTACTTTAGTGATTGACTGACTTGCAGCTCTGCACTTTGTCCACACAGCCTCGTCTCAACCACATCCTTCCCTGTGTGTACCACCCCTGTGGGGAAAGCACCCACTTAAGAAGCTGGGAATAATCCAAATCAAGATCTCATTTGCCATACAAGCACTTACCATGCTACATTTGTCAGTGTTTGAATACCTGGAAATAATCAGCATCACAAAGTATATCTGAGTGAGGCACAGACTCCATAATGGAGTGTTTATGGCACGTGGGGCAGTTTTAGCTTTAATTTCCAGAATTGTTTTCTGTATTTGGCATTAAAATGTATTCAGCAGCAATACAGAAAGCATTGAGAACAAGACTGAGACTGCAGCTCTTCCAAGCTCTCCCATGCGGGTCCCCTAAGCACTGGGATTTCGGCCCACATGGTTTTGGCACCCTTCTACTTGGTCCAAAGAAATCTTGGACCCTGTATGGTTACTACATTTGATGACAGATGACATTCCTGCAGTGCCCAAACCATTGAGGATGAGTGAAGCTGGTTCTGGCCCTGTCCTTGGTTATGCCACAGCTGGGCAAATGAAGGGAAGCAGGGCTCCCTCTACAAAACTAAAGCCAAGAAAGGGTGCACCGAACACTTGTGGAAGTTACAAATTGCACTCCCATGTTGTTACAGCTAAAGCCCATGCTTGGTGCTTCTTTCACCTCTTTTTAGATGCTGCTGCCTGAAAAGAGCTCAGGGTGGGAAGAGCCAGTTTCCAGAAGTCCGTTCTCTACTGTTGTGTGTTTCAAGCGTTTGAAGTCATTATGTGAGGGAACTGTATTCTTCACTTTTGGCTATGAAAACCTGGGTGCATAAGAGGCCCTCCACTTAAACTGCAGCTGAGGATACTCACTTCTAATTCTATTGTCTAGAAGCCT
Organism: Odontophorus gujanensis; assembly: GCA_013399175.1. Taxonomy (NCBI): domain Eukaryota; kingdom Metazoa; phylum Chordata; class Aves; order Galliformes; family Odontophoridae; genus Odontophorus; species Odontophorus gujanensis. The sequence continues at coordinate 206,750 of VXAB01002500.1, read as the reverse complement.
CAAAAAAAAACAAAAGATAAAAACCTAAAAGTGCTGTTTAGCACGTCATTTTGCTGATGCATAAAGGGAAAAAAAATAAAAAAATAAAAAGCCCTTTGCTTAAATTACAGCTATTTTACCTGCACCTGACAGGGAATGCTGTTAATTGAATGACATTTTGAAAAATGTTTCCAATTTGAATTTTGCTCAGTTCTGCAGGCTGAATATATGAACTACAGGATTATATTGTGTTATGACATGACTTGGTTGACATCTTGCTTGTAAAAGGCAGTAATAAAACTGGTTTAGTACCCAAATGCAACGCTGTTTCTTCTTACTTCAGCTCTACAAGCAAATAAAGGGAGGAGGGGTTCTGTAAGAGAATCCAGCTATATAGGAGCCTGCTAAAATCCTTTCAAAGTACATTAAGAGTTTAATTCTCATTCCAAATGACTAGGAGCTCCTACATATTGCCCTCTTGTGACTACCTGGAAAGTACAGTATTACATCTATAGAGAAACAAGTACATCACTTCCTAAAGAGATAATTCATCTTACCTCATACCACTATATCCCCCTGCTCCATAAGTTATTTTTATTGACCAAGGACAATGCAGTGAAAGAAAAAATGCAGTAGAGATTTATTAAGCATTTTAAAAAATCTCCCCCATAAACATAGTTATTGATAACTTCAGCATGATGTAAGAAACACCATTGCTTCACTCCAGCGATAGTAGAGAAAACAACCACCTGATGTTGTAAGTCAGTCCCTCCTCAAGCAGGTGCTGAGGAAATAGATGGGGCTGCTTTCTGGGCAGCACAATACCTTGAGTTCTCTCCTCCCTCTGCCTGGGCTCACTCAGCTGCACAGCCAGGGCAGGTGGATGCCAACACTGGGCACTCCTGGGTCTCTGTTCTGTAACTTGCCCTGAGGCAGTGCCAGCTACGAGTGGCATTTGGGGACAGGGCTGCTGACAGCTTGCAGCAAAGCAATCTGTGTGTTTTATGGAGCTGTCAGACTTTTTGTGGAATGGATCATGGACAGAGATAGGTGCATCTAAGGTACCCCATCAATCTAACAGCGTGTGTGAGAGAGCTGTTTACACCCAGCTGGAGCAGCCCAGCTCCGTGGCTGGATGTTGGGCTCAGCCCAAGAGTGCCAGACCAGGTGCTCAGTTACCATCCTTCTCTGCAGGAACCATCCTGCACTTCCAACTGCTCCTGTGCTGGCTCCTCAATGGGACTGTCCCAGCAGAGTATTAGCTATAGCTGGGCCTCTTCACAGAGCCAAGGTCATGACTCTCTCCAGCAGCCCTTCAGCCCTTCAGCTCTTTCTAAGCCTCGCCACCGGCTCTGTGTAAGCTCACCCTTATGTGTGACCTTTAGATCTTGTCATGCTGCTGCGAAGAATGATACCAGTTATAATTCGGTTCTGCAATTATTATGTTATGACCTTTTAAAAACAGTCCTTCTACACAAATACCACAGGTCATTTTAAAAACATCAGAGAGCGTTCTGATTGCCCCGTGGCTGGTGCGAAGGGCACCAGCAGCACACAGCTCCCCTCGGTACACGGAGGCTCAGCCATTTCATGGCTGTCTCACTTTGGTCTCTCACCCAGGCCTGTCTTCCAAAGATGAAAGCCAACCTCTGAGCAGCCACAATGTGGCAGGCTGAAAATTAAGGCTGACAAAGTTGCGTTCGACTTAAAAATCTCTACCTAAGTCATTCTCTCTGCTGAGCCCTTCCTAAGGCTTATGACAAAGCATTTCATAGAATCACACAATCATTGAGGTTGGAAAATATCAGTGATCACCAAGTCCAACCCACCCCCCAACAAGCCCACTAACCACGTCCCTCAGTGCCACATCCATGTGTTTCTTAAACACCTCCAGGAACAGTGACTCCACCACCTCCCTGGGCAGCCTGGGCCAATGGCTCACCACTCTTTCTGAGAAGAAACATTTCCTAGTACCCAACATGAACTTCCTCTGGCACAGCTTAAGGCCACTACCTCTCATCCTGTTGCTGTTACCTGGGAGAAGAAGCTGATCCCCACCTTACAACAACCTCTTTTCAGGTTGTTGGAGAGAGCAATAATGTCTCCTCTGTGCCTCCTCTTCTCCAGACTAAAAAATCCCAGTTCCCTCACTTCAAACACTGACTGCTCCCTTGGTGTGTCATGTCTTAGTTATCTCCACTTTGCCTTTATGTGCCACATTTCAAATACGTACATCTGTATAGTGCAACACTAAATGTATTTATAATGCAGATTCAGAAGGTCATTTGAAGTCTCAGTCTTACACTGCAAGAGGATATTTGATGCAGAGTTTATTGAATTAAAATAAATATTATAGCAGAGCTGTTCCTTGGTGACCTATGTTTCATGGAGAATTACAATGACTTTTGTTTACAACTACATACAACTCTGGAAGTATCTTGAAGATATGCTATGAAAGTATACTGACTTTCTTGCTTCTTTTATGATGAAAATTAGGGGTAATCCATCTTAAATGATCCAATACTGATTTGTTAGAATAAAACACTGTGGACAGAAAAATAGATCCAACACAAAATTTCAGCAACCCTTCTTTTATTTGATATCTTTCCATCCCATTTGCTATCATCCCAGTGAGATGTAAACATAATAGCCAAATTTATCCCTAAGGCAACTTGGGATGAATATAAATAAGAAGTGGTTGTGCGCTTTCACTTCTTCCCAAATACAAAGAACCAAAAAACAAAAACAAAAAAAAACCATGAATCAGCACTGCTTCAAGTTTGCCAGTGAAGAAATCTCATAGAATATCACCAGTTGGTAGGTTCCCATAAGGATCATCAAGTCCAGCCCCTGGATCCACACAGGAACACCAAAAATTCAGGCCCTATATCTGAGATTGTCATTCAGATGCTTCTTGAACTCTGGCAGCTTGCAGCCATGAGCGCATCCCTGGGGAGCCCACTCTAGTGCCCAATTCCCTCTGGTGAAGAACCTCTCCCTGATATCCAACCTGATTTTCTCCAGATCTCTCAGATGATACTGCCGAAGTCAGACAAGTTGTAAAACAGCATATGTAGAATGTGTCTGCAAGGTAATTACTTGGAGTGACACTGTAAAACCCTCTAAATATTTAATTAACTAAAATAACCTTAACATGTACTTGATTGGATTGATACAAAAACTTTTCTCTCTTGAAAATAGTAGATATAAATGTAAGTACTCCAATCACATAGCGAAGTTTTAAATATATGTAACCTGGGAAAGCGCTGGGTTTAAGTGTGCTGGCAGTTTGCTTTTTCAAGTTTTAGAAGAATTAACTGCTCCAAAATTTCACTCACCTTCTCCGGAAAACACAGAGCCCAGACTGTCAACTGAAGGATCCCCCCTCATTGAGAAAGTGGGGTCACTGGGATGCTCAAAAGGGCTCTGAGCCTTCCGTGAGAGCACAGCAGGCTGCTCAGAGCCTGCACTCCCGTGCTGCATGCATTGTGCTGTGCAGTGAGAACGTCTGCTGGGCGCGGGACCTCACGAGATGGCCATTGGAAGGAGTGTGAGGTCGCCCAGTTTCTTGTATTGCTCATGTTGTGGTTATTGAGAAATTGCTTCTGCACTACCAGGAGCTGTGCATGTAATAAACACGCTGTGATTTTCTTTGTACTAACAGCTGGCAGGTCTGTCTCCTTCAGTCTATTGGCTGAATTCTATCTCCTTTAGACATTAAGCGACCACCAGGACAAATTTATGGTCAGCACACATATTGACACGGAATCAATGGCTTTAACTGTGTTCCATTTCGGAATGAAACGCCTGAGGATTGCATACAAACAGATGCACCAGTCATATTATGAGTACAACGCTGAGGGCACAAATCGCCTCAACACATTCCGAAGAGAGATGCTGTTGGGGTGGGCAGGTGAAAAAGAAGAAAATCGCATTTTTATTTGCAAACCAGTAGTTCCCGGCAATTTAACCCAAGACGGCATTATAGAAGATGAGTTTCTCCGCCGTGAAAGTCGAGGGGTTTGTCGGTTGACGCCGTTTATTTTTACCTTCGCGCAGCCACCGAGCCGGCAGCAACACAGCCGAGAGCACTCCAAGGCACAAAAGTTTGGGAGGCGGCACGGCCGCCGGCCCTGCCCGCCCCATACCCCGCGGGGACGCCGCGCTACCGCAGCACGGCCCGGCTCCTCCTCCCGCCACCCGCCCCTCTCAGCCCCCAGCGCCCGGGGGAGCGCCGACAGCCCCGAGGGGAACCCCACGGGCGGGCCGGGCAGCCCCGCAGCCCCCCGGGCCGGGCGGGAGGCGCCTGCGCGCTGCTGCCAGCCCCGGGCTGGCGCCTCCCGCAGCCCGCCGGCGGCTGCTGCCTATTTGAGTCACGGCGGCGGCGGGGGGACGTGGCGGGACGCGGGCTGCCGGCGCCGGGAGGAGCAGAGTGGAGCGGGAGCGCAGCGCCCGAGCCGTCCAACCGTCCCGCGCCGTCCGGCCAGCCGGAAAACTTTGCCGAGGGCGCCCGGCAGGGGGCACGGGGACAGGTAAGCGGCTCGGTGCCGTGCCGAGGGGCGGGGGGGGGGGGAGGGGCNTGAATCAGCACTGCTTCAAGTTTGCCAGTGAAGAAATCTCATAGAATATCACCAGTTGGTAGGTTCCCATAAGGATCATCAAGTCCAGCCCCTGGATCCACACAGGAACACCAAAAATTCAGGCCCTATATCTGAGATTGTCATTCAGATGCTTCTTGAACTCTGGCAGCTTGCAGCCATGAGCGCATCCCTGGGGAGCCCACTCTAGTGCCCAATTCCCTCTGGTGAAGAACCTCTCCCTGATATCCAACCTGATTTTCTCCAGATCTCTCAGATGATACTGCCGAAGTCAGACAAGTTGTAAAAGAGCATATGTAGAATGTGTCTGCAAGGTAATTACTTGGAGTGACACTGTAAAACCCTCTAAATATTTAATTAACTAAAATAACCTTAACATGTACTTGATTGGATTGATACAAAAACTTTTCTCTCTTGAAAATAGTAGATATAAATGTAAGTACTCCAATCACATAGCGAAGTTTTAAATATATGTAACCTGGGAAAGCGCTGGGTTTAAGTGTGCTGGCAGTTTGCTTTTTCAAGTTTTAGAAGAATTAACTGCTCCAAAATTTCACTCACCTTCTCCGGAAAACACAGAGCCCAGACTGTCAACTGAAGGATCCCCCCTCATTGAGAAAGTGGGGTCACTGGGATGCTCAAAAGGGCTCTGAGCCTTCCGTGAGAGCACAGCAGGCTGCTCAGAGCCTGCACTCCCGTGCTGCATGCATTGTGCTGTGCAGTGAGAACGTCTGCTGGGCGCGGGACCTCACGAGATGGCCATTGGAAGGAGTGTGAGGTCGCCCAGTTTCTTGTATTGCTCATGTTGTGGTTATTGAGAAATTGCTTCTGCACTACCAGGAGCTGTGCATGTAATAAACACGCTGTGATTTTCTTTGTACTAACAGCTGGCAGGTCTGTCTCCTTCAGTCTATTGGCTGAATTCTATCTCCTTTAGACATTAAGCGACCACCAGGACAAATTTATGGTCAGCACACATATTGACACGGAATCAATGGCTTTAACTGTGTTCCATTTCGGAATGAAACGCCTGAGGATTGCATACAAACAGATGCACCAGTCATATTATGAGTACAACGCTGAGGGCACAAATCGCCTCAACACATTCCGAAGAGAGATGCTGTTGGGGTGGGCAGGTGAAAAAGAAGAAAATCGCATTTTTATTTGCAAACCAGTAGTTCCCGGCAATTTAACCCAAGACGGCATTATAGAAGATGAGTTTCTCCGCCGTGAAAGTCGAGGGGTTTGTCGGTTGACGCCGTTTATTTTTACCTTCGCGCAGCCACCGAGCCGGCAGCAACACAGCCGAGAGCACTCCAAGGCACAAAAGTTTGGGAGGCGGCACGGCCGCCGGCCCTGCCCGCCCCATACCCCGCGGGGACGCCGCGCTACCGCAGCACGGCCCGGCTCCTCCTCCCGCCACCCGCCCCTCTCAGCCCCCAGCGCCCGGGGGAGCGCCGACAGCCCCGAGGGGAACCCCACGGGCGGGCCGGGCAGCCCCGCAGCCCCCCGGGCCGGGCGGGAGGCGCCTGCGCGCTGCTGCCAGCCCCGGGCTGGCGCCTCCCGCAGCCCGCCGGCGGCTGCTGCCTATTTGAGTCACGGCGGCGGCGGGGGGACGTGGCGGGACGCGGGCTGCCGGCGCCGGGAGGAGCAGAGGGGAGCGGGAGGGCAGCGCCCGAGCCGCCCAACCGTCCCGCGCCGTCCCNCAGCGCCCGAGCCGTCCAACCGTCCCGCGCCGTCCGGCCAGCCGGAAAACTTTGCCGAGGGCGCCCGGCAGGGGGCACGGGGACAGGTAAGCGGCTCGGTGCCGTGCCGAGGGGCGGGGGGAGGGAGAGGGACTAAGGGCTCGCGGTGCGCTCCTCTCTCTGAAGTGCTGTCCCGGTGCGCGCGCGGTCAAGCAGCTACAAGTGATACGAAGCACTTCTTTTTATTTTTTCCACGAAGCTCTAATCTATTTTTCCAAGCGTCATTCCGAGGCGTGCTGTTTCACGGTGAAATCTGCCTCCTGCAGCCGGGCTCCCTGCCCCTCCCTTGTTAGTGGCACTGGGAGTGCGTGTCTGCAGGTAAACGTGTCCTCGCTGTCCGAAGCGAAATCAGAAGCGGTTTCAGCATCTGTGGGGCTGATGCTGTTTGTGCTTCGCGCCAAGTTCTGCACGGTGCTGGTTAGTGAAGCGGATGGAAATTTCACGTGGGTGCTTGTAAGAAAAATGCCTTGCCTGCAGAATGGCAAGAAATAGGGAAGGTAGATGCTAAAACAGAAGGAAATGTGGAACGGGTGAATGTTGAAGGCAAGTTTTGTGGCAAGAAAAGCTTTTATGATGAAAGTTGGTAACAAAGTTCATGAACGGTTCAAGAAAAGACTTGCTGGGTGAACTGCTTTTCATCACTGTATGCGGTGTGCAGGCACTTCAGAGACGAGGTTTTCTTTTCCCATTTAGTGTGTTGATGCTGCCCTGCAGAAGTGAGCCCTGGTTGGTGTCCCGGTGCCTGTAAGGGGTCTGACCCTGCTGCTGTTGTGTTACTCTGTGACACTCAGAGGTGTTGCCTGCTGCTGTGCTGTTGGGCACGTAGGGCCGTGTGGCATTGCCCCAGCAGTGGGGTGCTTCGAACCCCAGGCCCTCCATTAAGGCTAAATGAATAACATCAGCAGCCCCACTAGGGCAGCCTCGCTACCTAGTGCTCCCCTCTGCTTTCCATGCAGCGCTCTGTGACTCAGCATGCTGTGTATCCATTCATAGCTGATGGCACTGCCCCTCCCTGTCCAGTTGCATGTCCAGGTGTAGCATCATGCCCCTGCTTACGTCTTTTGGGAAGTGAAGTTTGTGTCCTGTGGTGTGGCCAGGTACAGGGGAAGTGTTCAGACCAAAGGCACAGCTGCATGCAGCCACTTAGGGAGTCCTCAGCTCATTGACACAGTCCTACAGCATCTGTGAAACAGGCACTGTGTCTGTTTTCTCAGCTATTAACTTAAAAGTTGAATGGTGGAAAACCTTAAATTGGTGCTTCACTTTGCTGTATGTTGTGCCAGGGGAGGTTCAGATTGGGTATTAGGAGAAAAAAATCTCCCAGGAAGAGTGGTGGGACATTGGCACAGGCTGCCCAGGGAGGTGGTGGAGGCACTGTCCCTGGAGGTGTTTGGGAAGGGTGGAGATTGGCCCTGAGGGATGTGGTTAGTGGGCACTGTGGAGGCAGGCTGGTGGTTGGACTGAGTGATCTTGGTTATCTTTTCCTCAGTTTTGATTCAAATTTAAGGAAAATCTGTCATTTTTTTCATGTCAGCTACCGCCTAGAGGAGCAGTAGATAGCATCTCCAGCACTGGCTCTGCAGCTGTGGAGGATTGCGTTGTGTGCTTTACAGTGATAAATGAGCAGTCGTCCAAGTACTGTAATCTGTGTATAGTAGGCTGGTCTTTAAATATTTAAAGACTAAATAATAGCAGCTTTGCTTTATGCAGTGCTGCTAATGAGCCTTAAACTATTCTGTGATGCTGAGGCTTTTCCTTCTTGCTTACTGCAACCCCCCCATTCCCAGCTTTCTTCCACTTCTTAAAAAGATTAGGAGGGATTTAAGCAGATTGTAAGCAGAACCTGGACTTCCCAGCTGCAGCTGAATGAACCAAGGCCCCGCTGAGAGGGCAAGGCTGGGCCCAGGCTGCTGGTGGGGTGTTGGCCTGAGCCATGTCAGCCCCTGAGATGGGACTGGGGCATCCCCAGCCACCCACATGGGAAAGGTGACTGTGGGTCACTTCTAGTGACAGTTTTGACTGTGGGAGCATTACCAGAGCAGAGTCCAATGCTTGGCTGATGCTCATTCCTCAGTGACCCACTGAAATGCCACCAGTGTTTCAAGGGGCCCCAGCTACTTGTTTCTGTCTGGAAAGTGTGACAGTGCTGAGACATTGGTGAGACACAGAGCCCAAGGGAATGCAGATCCACCTTCCTGCTCCCACAGGGAAGGCCAGAATGCATCGCAGCAGCTCATGCAGGTGTCCACCTCCTGCCCTGCCTGCTGGAGCCATGATGTAGTGCAGGGAGAGCCGTGCTGCAGTGGCTCTGTGCTGTGACGAGGGTGCTCACCTGGAAGCGGATTCCTCAGGTGTGGATGCCATATCTGTGTGTCACCTTGAAGTATTCACCCTGTTCTTTGAAAAACACTGGCAGGAAGGGTTTCTTTCTCCAAGTAGGTGAAACTTTCTGCTATAAGATCTGTATGGGGAATCATTTTAGAGACCTATCTGCATTCAGTGTTTTCTGTTGCCTGAAGCAGCAATGCTCAGAAGGCTGGAGCACATCTCCTATAAAGGCAGGCTGAGGGAGCTGGGCTCATTCAGCCTGGAGAAGAGAAGGCTCTGAGGAGACCTCACTGCAGCCTTCCAGTATTTAAAGGGAGATTATAAACAGGAGGGAGACCAACATTTTACACTGTCTGATAGTAATAGGACAAGGGGGAATGGTTTTAAACTAAACAAGAGGAAATCCAAGTGAGATGTTTGGAGGAAATTCCTTACTCAGAGGGCAGTGATGTGCTGGCACAGCTGCCCAGAGAAGCTGCGGGTGCCCCATCGCTGGAGGTGTGCAGGGTCAGGTTGGACGGGGCCCTGAGCAGCCTGAGCTGGGGGGACATTTCCCTACCTACCTGTGGCAGAGGTTGGAATGTGATGGTCTTTAAGGTTCCTTCCAACCCAAACCATGCTGTGGTTCTGTGATTTCATATACACAGCTATGTAGCTTTTTAAAACTGGCTGTATACTTTGTGCATACAACATGCTTATATTAAGTAACTTAAAATTCCAGAAGACATCCTTGTGATCATCTAGTCTGACTTTGTGTAGAATTAAAAAATGGAATCATAGTAAATACCAATTTATTTTTTACTAATAGCATACCCAGATTTATTTTACACATCAGGCAGAATCCTGACTTAATTCCCAGCAAAGGGAACTTTTGAAGTAATTCCATTAATTACCTTTGCTACCTATGCTTGTGTGCTTTGTAACCTGAATATATCTAGTTTTATAGTGTCTGATAATCGTGGCACATTCGTCTTTTGGATCCGTTAGTCCTTTTCTTCCTCATCCTCCTTTTTCTGCTTTCTAAATAGATGCTGTAGCTTGTGATGAATTCACCATAGCTTTCTCATTGTGCAGGCTGCGTTTTCTTGGGAAAATAGTTTTCTGGCATTGTAGTTACACTGCTTTCTCTAGAATAGTCTCACAAAGTAAGCCAGGATGTGAGCTTGTGGTGTTAGTTGCTCTCCTAATTGCTGTATGCATGCTTTGAGCCTGGAGTGGATTCAGGAGCTGTTTATCTCTAGGAATTGTGTGTTTGCCCATATTTGCCTAAGGAACCTGGCCTTACCTATCTGTAGGTGCAGAGTTTCTGTGTGCTGTATGAGTTAGACAATGCACTGCCATCCAGAGCTTGGCCATCTCAGTCCCTTTGGGTATCTAACCCTAAGGGGGGTAGATACTGCCAAAGGAAGGGAGCTTGGGGAAGTGTGCTACTTAAACAGCCATTAAGAGAAATGCATATTGGTAGTAGTTTCCAGAAACCTAATGGAAATGGAAGAAAGGAATTCATTAATAGACCTGCTGAACAAAACACTATTGCATTTTGTTAAAGAGCAGCTTCTCTTCATATGCCTGAAGAATGGTCAGACAGAATGATCCTAGCCCAGGTGAGGTTCTTGGGACTCACGCTTTGAGGATGTGGGACCTCAGCTGTGGGATCCCTGGCTCCTCTACAAGTGCCTGGAGCAGTGACTGCCAGGCCAGCCTTCATATAGAAGGCTAAACCAGTGGGACAAAGCCTCCAAATGCAGTGTAATCTCACTCTGAGTATGCAAGTATGTGCCCTGGAACATCTTCACTGTGGTGGCAGAGCTGCAGCCATGTAAATCAGTAGGCTGATGGCAAGCTCAGCACAGGGAGGTTGCAGCTCTTGTTGAATTCTGTAGTGTGTAGTTCTGAGGTCTGCCTGCCTGAATATGGACAGTAAAGCAGCTAAGGAATAGAGTATTCCATCTGGACAGGTTTACTTTTGGCTTAATTAAAAAGACTGAAGGGAGAAATGCTTGTGACCTCAAGGTTGGTTTTACTTTTGAGGGGACGGGAGTGGGTGTTCAGAAACTATTGTGATTCAAACACAGTAATTAATATTTCTCATTATTGACTTTGAGTCATCAATGGCAAAAATGAAGTGAAGTACACTGTTCTTAAGTAAGTCACATTATACGTAACTGGTGATTCTCTGTGGGAGTGCTGCAGTGAGTGGGAAAAATGCCCATTTGGGGAGGTCATACAATGTGCATGCAAATAACAACACAAATTCATTCTGTTTTATCTATTTTAATATTCTGCTCATCTGAAGTTTTCAGTTGCTGGCTAGCGTTTGTCTCAGAATATACTTGAGATATCCCCTTTAATGCCCAAAGCTGCAGCAAACCTATTAATTTTATCACTGTCTGATGACAGCTTAGCTCTTTCAGACAAGCTGTGGGTTGTAAGTCTGTGCTGCTGAATGTCTCTTGCATCTCCAGTCTGAGCTGATTTTTCTGCACGCTTCAGAAAGAAAGACTTGTGGTGAGGTGGAATTCCCAAAAATACTTTGGTAATCCCAGCTGTGCTCATGGAGTATGTCTTCTTTCTGGACTGGGAGATCTTGCCGGGGCATCTGTCTCCAGCAGCCTGCAACCATCAAGTCTGTGTTGTTGTGAACATGGCAGCCACGTGGTAGGGGCTGCAACAAGGTTTGGGGACACACGTGTGTGTGAGGTGCAATTTCTTTTCCTTAGCAGGGGACAGAGTAGAAAAGATTGTACATTTACTTGGGAAAGATGCACTTCTCCAAGTTCTCTCCCTAGGTTTGCAGTAGATGAATAGTTTAATTATAATGACTGGCCTGCAGCCCTCAAAAGTGTAAATTCTGGAGTTATAGGAACTATAAAGAACAATATGAAAGGCCCTTATCTAGCATTAAGTACCAATCAAATTTTAAAATTGTCTGTGCTTCAATCTATCCATCCTATCCTCTCTGTTCAAGTTAATACTTCTAAAGAAAAACTGACAAAAAATGTGGCTCACAAATCTTAGAATATTTTCTTGATTAGAACAAGTGAACCTACTCTTTCTGCCTATAGTTCTCCTGCTGCAAGTGTGGCCACAGCCCTGAGAAACCATTGGCGTCGAGCAGTGTTCTTCAGTCCTTCCAAAGGGTTTGTTTTGGATGTCCAACTCAAGCAGGGAGTGTTGGCTGATGAGAATCTCAACATACTCCAGTAATGCATGCTTTGCAGCCCAGAAAGCCAGCTGTGTCCTGGGCTGCATCACAAGAGGGGTTGTCAGCAGGGAGAGACAGGTGACTGTCCACCACTGCTCTGCTCTCATGAGGTTCCACCTGTGTCCAGGCCAGGGACCTCCAGCACAACAAAGATGTGGAATTATTGGAGCAGGTCCAGAGAAGGCCACAAAGATGATCAAAGCACCTCTCTTATGAGGACAGGCTGAAAGAGTTGAGGTTGTTCAGTGTGGAGAAGTCTCTGGGGAGGCCTTCCAACGGCCTTCTGGTTGTTTAAGAACTGCAACGGGGGGCTGCGGGAAAGCTGGAGAGGGACTCTGTATTGGAGAGTACAGTAGTAGGATAATAGGACAAAGGGTAATGGCTTTAAACATAAAGAGGGGAGACTTAGATTAGATATCAGGAGGAAATTCTTTACTCAGAGGGTGGTGAGGCACTGGCACATCTGCCCAGGGAAGCTGTGGGTGCCCCATCCCTGGAGGCACACCAGTGGGCAGCTGAGCTGGGGGTGGCAGCCCTGCCTTCAGCATGTGGGCTGGAACTAGGTGGCCTTAAAGGTCCCTCCCAGTCCAAGCCATTCTGTGATCCTGTGATTCTATAAAGCAGTTCAGGAGAGTGCCACGTTGGTGAGGCTGTCTTGTGTGTGAATGCTTGCCCCACATCACATGCATTTCCTCCTGTCTGGAGGAGAGGAGATCCTCTACAGCAGATGTTGTCATTGTACAAAATTTAAATAAATGGGAATTTTGCATACGGTGGTTTTCAAAGGTATGTTCCATTCCAAAAATACTTAGAAATACAGGGCAATTTTGGAGTGGGGTCTTTGGCTTTGTGTATGTTGACCATCTGTCTGTGTTCTACTGGTATGCTGTTCTTTCAAATTTGCTTTGACCCATCTTGTCATGAGCAGATGTTTTACAGCAGTGCTCTGTGATGTAGTGTGGGTAGACTATGAATGCTGTAAGTGGTTTGGAAGTTGTACATAAATTTTGTGAAATTATTGCCATGTCATGCGACTTTACGTGAACAAAGATGCTGGAAATTGAAAGTGGGTTGCAGCATAGATCCACAGCATTTTATTTGTGTTATGCATACAGTTCCCATGCAACATCTCAGTCATGATCCCATTCAAAACACTAAATTTTTATAGAAATTAGAATCTTGATGAGAATTGGTTGGTACAAAATGTTGGCGATAGAGAAGCGTTGACAATAATCTATGTTACCAGTGATTGTATTAAAAAATAATAATAATAACAAAAATCTCAGTTGTGACAGTTCAGTGAAAATGCTGAAAGGATTCAGAACAAAAGGTCAGGGACGTGTCTTTTTATCCTGCATCAATTTTACTTTCTTGTGGTTGAGAAGTCTCACCCCTTGATCACAGAAGTGCTTTCCAAGTGCTCTTCCATGCCTGGATAACCGCTTTGAGGCCAATCCATTTCTGAACTCCCATTCTCTAGAGCTAAATCCTACACCCAGACAAAATCCAGTAACGATTCTATTGGCAGAGAACAGTGTAAAGAGGCAAACACCAAAAGTTACAGCTACAAAGTGCCTGTTTCTTGTAATGTGGCTCCTTCTACCAAAATAGGATGTGGAGCACCTTGACTTTGCTGTGACATTTTGACAGGCCAGTGATTTCTCAGCCCTGCTCCCAAAGAGGGAGAGGTCTCCTCCTAAACTGTTCTTACGGAAACGTGGTAGTTCAGGATTTATGCCTTCACATTCATATTTTTTTAATTATGAGCTTAATGTCAGATTTTGAGTGAGTTTAAAGAAGCAAAGATGTTGCTGTTAGGAAATGTGATGTGGCCTAGCTCTGTGAAATTCTTAAGATCTGTCACCGTTTGTTTGTTTGTTTGTTTAATAGAAGAAGGCACTGAAAGCCTTGCTGAATGATACTTGCATGCTTCATTGTATCAGCACTACTTCTTTTAAGAGTTGACTTCTGTGTCTCTTGAAAGAAAGTAGCTACCTTTGATATTCTAGAGAATCTACTAATTTGTATGGTGGCATCTTGTTATCTGCCTTGCTGTTCTACCAGGAGAAGAAACTGGCATCTAAAGACCTTCAGTTCTGTTTACACTGCTGATAGCATAATGCTCTGGTGTTACACTTTCTAGTGCTTCTAATCTATCACAGAAACATATATTTTTCTCTTTAAAAGAGAGAAAGAAGGCAGACTTTGATTTTGTTTTGCTTTTTTAATGTTCTTTTTGTGTGTATGTGTGTGTGTCATACTTTCTATTAAACTATCCAGAATACATTGTAATATGCAAAAAAGAAAGGTATCATTTTTAACATTTTACAGTGCTGACCAATAATGATGTGACCATAGCATGAAATGATATAAAGTAGAACATTTGACTGTTATTAAACTGTCCTATAAATGCCTTTTGGAGAAGTATTTTGAAGTGTGACTTGCTTTACATTCTAATATCACGATCTGCTTAAAGCTACTTTTAAATGTTGTAGTCTTCTTTACACACAATGGCTTTTTGCTGTCTGTCCTTGCAGGAGAAAAGCACATTCCCTGTGATGCTCAGGTTTCCCATACCAGGATGTTTGGGGATGTAGTTTGTTGTCTCCAGGGACAAAACAGCTTTGCTGAACTCGTGAATGGTAACAGAAAGGCAAGGATGAGAAAGGAAAGTGGTTTGACAGAAATCCAGAGTGACATGGAGGAAGTGAGGAAGGGGCAAAAGTTCATCATCTCCTTTTTTGTTCCCAAACATGGAAAGGCATTATATGAGACTTACAAGTGACAGGCTCAGGACCAGCAAACATAACCACTTTCTCAGCTGATAGGCTGTAGAAAGACTTGTCATGGGATACTGTGGATGTTATGTACAGGTCTACATGGGCTCGGTGGCAATTTGATAGCTCCTGCGTGCTTTGTGTGTACGAAACCACAGTCTTCAACAGGATGAGTATTGAGGTTCGATCCTGGAATCATAGGGATGCAAGGGAAATTGGATGATTGTAATGCAGTCTGTGGTTTTAGACAATAAAAGCTTTGATCGTGTTTAATTGAAGAAAATCACTTTATAAGTAATTCATCTTTTCTTCACTTGTCCAGATCAGATAAAACTACAGATGACATGGCCAAAGTCAAGACAGCACACAAACTGATGAGAAACAGCGTTGCCTTCTGAGAACATTAGCTTCCTATTTTCTGGAAATCCTAAGTGCAACTTTACTACCAAAAGAGACTTCGATATTATGTGATCATTGAGCAGTCTGCAAGAATGGAAAAGCAAAGGACTCCACTGCCTGTATCACATCAATAACTATATCAAAGATTCAGCTGAATCAAAAAATCAGTCCAGCCATGGGCGAAAATGCAAGTTTTTGGGAAAGCTTGATATATGCACATCCTACGTGTGTCTCCTGGAATCAAGAGGCAGAGGGATCTATCTACCACCTAGCTAGTATTCTCTTTGTTGTTGGCTTCATGGGTGGAAGTGGATTCTCTGGGCTTCTCTATGTCTTCAGTTTGCTTGGATTAGGCTTCCTCTGCTCCTCTGTTTGGGCTTGGCTGGATGTCTGTGCTGCTGATATATTCTCCTGGAATTTTATACTGTTTGCTATATGCTTTGTACAGTTCATTTATGTTACCTACCAAGTTCGGAGTGTTTCCTTTGACAAAGAATTCCAGGAACTCTACAGCGCTCTCTTCCAGCCTCTGGGAATTTCCTTACCTGTCTACAGGAAGATTGTCTTGTGCTGTGATGCAGAAGTGGTTACCCTGGAGAAGGAGCACTGTTACGCTATGCAGGGCAAAACACCTATTGACAAACTGTCTTTGCTTGTATCAGGCAGGTTTGTATCAGTTTGCTCAGATGTGCTTATTGCAAGTGTCTTCCCCTCCCTCCCTTGAAAATGAAAGCAAAAATTGCCTCATTTGTGTATTGTTTGTTCATTTTCCAGTACAGTAGATTAAATATTAATGTGAGAAATATAAATATTAATAGGCTAAATACACTTGTCTAGGACAACACTAACGTAGAAACACTAAGCACAAAATCTGTAATAGCCTAAAGAAAAGGATTTTAAATCATCCTTTTCCAGAGCACTGTATCACAGCACTTAACAGATTAGGTACATAGAGAGAACAAACATGTGCCTCAGACTTAGGCTGTGTTTTGCTGTCTATTGCTTAGCTGATGAACACAGCACCTTTCTTACTTTTCTGTACCAATATAGTCTGAAGCAGGACTAAAATGTAGTTAAGAAACTGAATACACAGAGGTAAAAGGTCTAATAGAGTATACTGACTTTGCTATAGACTGTATTTGGAAGAAGGGAGAGAATAAGGTCTCATGGCATGTTTCCATTGCAATGAAATGTAGTTAAACCCTATTCAGAACTTACATAACTGGCTTTGCAGTTACTGTATGCTGTGGCCTTTTGTTAGACCCTGAGACAATAAATCCAGCTGCTTGAACTCCCTCCTCACTGGATGCCCTTTTTAACAACCTTGCTGGTGCTTTTCTGAGGGGAAATTCTTGCTTATGTACTGTATGCAGAATGGTCCTGGGCCAACCCAATGGTAGATGGGATACACAGGGATGACGGCTGTGGTCTGAGTTTGATGGGACACTCTGTAGGTGCATTTCAGCAGCCTGCTGCATGGGCATATGGGATCTGTGAGCTGCTTGAAGTTCATTCATTACTACTGGCAGTGAACAGTATGGATCTTAAGTAGTTAGCCTTCCAGAAACCCAAGTTTGGAGCATGCTATATAGCTGTCTAGGAAGTACCTTGTGGAGATTGCTTTTGGATGCAGACATGTTGAGAGAGAGATGCCCAACCTTCTGTACGCCCAGCCACACCGTAGCCACGCAGGGAGCTCCTGCCGTGCTCCTTCAGGCAGTGTAGGGCTGTGTAGTGTTGTGCTTTTCTAAGTGCAAAACAGATGTGAAATGGGGACACTTGCAGCTTGCTTTGAGGTTCAAGCGAACATTTCCTCTCACGGTCTTCAAATTTATATAGAATTTTTAAAAATAATAATGTTCAAAGGAAGATTTTCTTTGGCACCTGCAGAAAGTTACAGCATTCAGACAGGTGCAGTGCCTCCATTCCGTCTCCTGCCTCCAGAGATGGTCCTGTGGCAATGTAATTTGTGTCCAGCACAAGGAGAGCCCTGCACAGCACATGGCATGTGTGTGTTGGTCTTTCACCTCGGCAGCACACACTGTCATTTCACGAGCAAGCTTGCATGTTGCTGCACAGAGCTGCTCCGGAGAGATCACTGTGTTACCTGAGTATGGCCTGGAGTGTCAGCTGCACAACTGTCTAGTATTCTCTTTCAACTAGTCTGATCCAACTGGGTTCAAAAATGTAGTGCAATTAATACAGAGTCAGCAGATCATTTTTTCATGCTATCAAAGCTATAATTAAATTTTTCACCTAATAGAAGTAACATCTTGTTGAAGTCCTTGCTTCTGTACGCATAGTACTAACAAATTAACGCATCTTATCTTGGTAGGATCAGAGTGACAGTTGATGGGGAGTTTCTGCATTATATTTTTCCTCTTCAATTTCTGGATTCTCCTGAATGGGATTCACTGAGACCCACGGAAGAGGGAATCTTCCAGGTAAAAGTGGAGGGGTTTTTTGAGTAGCAGAGAAAGCTGTTCAAGCACTAATCGGTTTACAAGTATCTTCATTTACTTGTGGGTGATGTTTGTGAAATCAAACATCTGGCATTCTGTTTTCTTGGAGAGGGATGCCCATTGGCCTGGTCAGGCCGTTTGTATCTTTTTCTCTGTGTGCATCCTGTCAGCACAAACGTGTGTTTCCTAAAAGCTAATCCAAGAGGTGAACTCTTGTTTGCGTGTGTTGGTTGTGCTAAAGTACTGGAGAAGCCACGTCCACGGGAGGTGGGGGAAGGTGCTTTACCCGTAGAAGGTGAAATTCAGAGCATGCTGGCTGCAGTACGGTGTGGCATGGGAGCACAGCGAGGGACATGGTGCCTTCCTGTGAGCCCCTGCACCGCTATGAATTGGCTGACAGCAGGGTGACAAGCTGGTCACACCTCACAAGGGCGAGTGGCCCTTGTAGAGAGCTTTTCAGACCTGCTTTACCAGTGTGGGCTGCTGAGGGCAAAGCAGGGCTGCGCATCCTGCTTCAGCTGCCATGCACAGCACAGGCGTGCTCATCCTGCTCACTGTTGCCAGCAGGTATGGCCTCAGGTGTCCCCTCCCTGTCAACCTGCTCATTTGCCTTTTGCAGCCTCGCACAAATAGACTAAATGGCTTCAGTAGCAGCAGATACAAAGGCATAATAATTAGCTGATCTTAATTTTCTGTTCTCTAGGTAACGCTTACAGCAGAGACAGATTGTCGGTATGTGGCCTGGAGGAGAAAGAAGCTGTACTTGCTGTTTGCTAAGCACCGTTTCATCTCACGCCTGTTCTCAATATTAATCGGGAGCGACATCGCCGAAAAACTGTATGCCCTGAACGACAGGGTGCATGTGGGGAAAGGGTTTAGGTACGACATCCGCTTGCCCAACTTCTACCACACTTCGGTCCCTGAGACGCCCCCAGTGCCACCCCCACGCCGCCTGCAGAGGAGGTCCTCGGCACGGCCACGGCCAGCTGTCCCCAACTGCAGCTCTCCCAGGAAGCAGTAGCATGGGGAGGTACTCCCTCACCATTCCCAGAGCTGATAGGGGAAGCGTCTGAATGGAGAGATGAAGTGGAAGGAGACTCAGTAACACCAAATTTGACTGAAGTGCCACTTACTTTAGCTGGAGTAGCTTGAATTCTCCCTGTAGAGCCAGCCGGTTGGCTTGTGCGTTTAGACTACTCATGCAACATGTTTTGTTTCTGTTGATTCTTCTGTTGATCTTCTTACTTTAGGAGGCAAACCAATGATAATAAGCTGGAGTTTTATTGTAATTGTGGCAGCCTCCGTGTAGAGTTTATAAAAAATAAATAAAAGATCCACAACCAAAAAACAACACAAAACCAACCAACTCTAACCACAGTATTTGTGATTATACTTTCTCTAAATTACTTGCCATAATAAAGTACACAGTTCTACATTAACACAAACAACCAAGCTGTCTTCAAAACACAATTACCTGTTTATAACATTGAATTTATGCCATGTGAGCCTTGTTCCAATTAACATGAAGAATGTTACAGAAAAAGACATAGCAACTAGTTGTATTGTTCTTCTTTTTGAAGAACTGAAGGAGTTTGAAATGCTCAAATTCTTCTAACAAACAAAATAAAAGCAACAAATTGTGTCCCATGGGTGATCGCTTTCTCTCAGGCTGTCCTAAAAGGGCATTATGTGTAAACAAGCATCAATGTAATTACTGGCATTGGAAAAGTAAAGCAGTTAATTGCTGCAAATATGTACTAGGGAAATGATTGTGCATTGTTTCTAATAGAATGTAATGCTACAGGACCTGGCCTTCCAGGGTAAGTGCCATTCATGACGTGTACAATAAATATTGTTAATCAAACCATGAAAGTTTGTTTTACAGTATCCTTTTTAGCCAGGTTTGTCAGGAAGAAATTAAGAAACAGCTGCAACAGCAAGAACAATTTTGAGCTGAAGCATTCTTGTTTAGTTTCTAGAGTCACTTCTCTGTGCCTGTGAAATTCTTGATTTAAAATGTATTGTCTCCCTGTATCGGTGGTGTTTTAGTAAAATAAGGGAGCATCAGATCAAGCTTAAGTGGGAGAAAGTGGGTTCTGAACCTTGAGGTCACTCTGCCTTTGGGGAGATTGAGTTTGAATGTCTTTTCTAATTCACCTTCCTGCTGCTATGCTTGATGCATGCTAGTAATCCAAAAATAAGAAGCATTACTATTTTATGAGACTGTATTGCTGCTTGATAGATCTCAAGGTAGATCACTTTCTTAACATTTAAAACCAAAAACTGCTGTACTGTTTGGTAGGGAAAGTACTGTGCATTTGTGTGTGTGCAAGTACATGTTTGAGTTCAGATCCTGAGGGCTGAAGGGCTTCGAACAGTGCTGCAACCTTGTGCTTGAAAGGTAATTGGGCAGTGTGTGTACAACAGATCTGTTAGAAGGGGTCTGAAACAGCACCTGTTTGTATGGCCTTCAGTTATAAGAATGCTGTCCACATTCTTCTTTTAGCTCAAGATCCCTTCCTCAGAGAAATCTGCCAGAATTAAATAGCAGAGCATGTAATGTGATAATCCCTAAATCTTGCTAACAACCCTCCACATTATCTATTCTGTGTTTGTTACACTGTGGAACTGCTGTCTTTTCCTTGGTCAAAAGAGAATTTTTAAATTGTGAGAGAAGAATTCACCAACAGCTGTTGAAGGCCGACTCAGGAAACAACTGAGGCACCAAGTTGCCTGGGAACATGTCAGGGGCACGGCTGCATGCTGTGGTTGGATGCTGCTGGTTAGGTGACAGCGAAGGGAGGGGGCAGCAGGCTGTGTGGTGTGACTCAGAGTGGTCTCTCCAACGCTGTGCTCAGCATCATGGCTCCGCCTGATTGCTCACACCTTGCAGTCATACCTCTGCGGACCTGCACTCTACAGTTTCCTGAAGGGAAGTGGTGATGAGGAGGGGTTTGGCCTCTTCTCCCAGGCAACAAACAGGACCCGAGGAAATGGCCACAGGTTGTACCAGAGGGGGTTTAGGTTGGACATGAGGGAAAAGTTTTTCTCTCAGCGAGTGGTCAAGCACTGGGATGACCTGCCCAGGAGATGGTGGAGTTGCCATCCCTGGCAGTGTTCAAGAGGTATCAGGATGAGGAGCTATGAGATATGGTTTAGTGTTTGTGGTGGCAGTGATAATGGGTAGACGGTTGGACCAGATAATCTTGTAGGTCCTTTCCAACCCTGTGATGCTATGATTCTGTGATCTTGCTGGTTGTCGCTTTGTGTGCTGAGGGCCTTTCACACTCTTTTTTGATTATTTAAAGTTGCCCCCTGTCCTCTCTTTCTGGTAAAATGCCCAAAACATATAAATTTCCCCTGGTATAAAATGTATTGGACAAGATGAAGCTTATAATTACCTTTTTATATGTTAACAGTCCACAAACATGAAAAGATTATAGTCTAGAAACATAAAAAGGTGGGATTCTAGGTTAAGGCATAATACGAAGCTTAAAGCTCTTCTCTGTATTCTTGAATATATGGACTTGTCCCATATATATCTAATAGAAAACTTGCCTTAAATAGGGCCAGCATGACCATCTTTAAAATAAGACCAAGGAGTGTTATGTCACCCAGTTTCTTCCATTTCTGTATCAGTCGTATATATTCTGTTTAAGCTATAGCACACTGCTTAGAGAGAGACCTGTTCTGCAGTGATGGGTGCTCCATGACACACTTGGGTATTTTTTTCATCTTTGTGACTAGTGTGTGCTGTAGTGCCAGACTCCTTCCAACCACAGCTGCTTGTGATGCTTTGGTTGAATCAGTTACTGTCAGTAATCTCTACTAGGATATGGCTGAGTCGATATCTGAATAAATGTTCTTGTCTGACTTCTGGTACTATACTTTTGGGGCTTTGAGTCACCCTCTAAAAATCATTTCCTGTTTTTTAGCATCTGTTTGAGTCATGACTAGCAGAACATTTTGACTTCAGAATTCAGGGCATAGATCTACAATAAAATACATACACACAAAAGGACTGGAAGTGAGACACCAAGCCTTCTCCACCCGTGTTTTCTGAATCTTGACAGTGCTCCTAAAATGTACTGTAGAATACTCTCTGATATGTGATTCATAAAATTATATTTTGGGAGATCTGCATAATTTAAGTAAAGAAGTACTTATACTGATGTCAGTGAAATAATAAAATCTTTTGAGATGTCGTATGAGCCCAATCCTAATTTATAGGTTAGTGAACATCTGGAGCATGATGAAGCTCTGCCTAGAGCATTGTCCATGTTGTGCCTACATTACTTCTCAGGAATAGCTTCAGGGAGGGGATTGAGCTCCTTAATAATTGGTTTCAATGAAAGGATAATTGCCTTAGTGCTGCTGTGTGAACTGAGGACGCTATCATGAATCCTCTTCTTGCTCAGTAGACTTCTCTATACTCACGTTTTATGTTTTGAACAGTTCTATAATCTTCTGCGGGGCCATGTCTACATTTGTATGCCTTCACAGGTAAGAGCAGCAGAGTCTGAATAAGCAAATAATNGATGCTTTGGTTGAATCAGTTACTGTCAGTAATCTCTACTAGGATATGGCTGAGTCGATATCTGAATAAATGTTCTTGTCTGACTTCTGGTACTATACTTTTGGGGCTTTGAGTCACCCTCTAAAAATCATTTCCTGTTTTTTAGCATCTGTTTGAGTCATGACTAGCAGAACATTTTGACTTCAGAATTCAGGGCATAGATCTACAATAAAATATATACACACAAAAGGACTGGAAGTGAGACACCAAGCCTTCTCCACCCGTGTTTTCTGAATCTTGACAGTGCTCCTAAAATGTACTGTAGAATACTCTCTGATATGTGATTCATAAATTATATTTTGGGAGATCTGCATAATTTAAGTAAAGAAGTACTTATACTGATGTCAGTGAAATAATAAAATCTTTTGAGATGTCGTATGAGCCCAATCCTAATTTATAGGTTAGTGAACATCTGGAGCATGATGAAGCTCTGCCTAGAGCATTGTCCATGTTGTGCCTACATTACTTCTCAGGAATAGCTTCAGGGAGGGGATTGAGCTCCTTAATAATTGGTTTCAATGAAAGGATAATTGCCTTAGTGCTGCTGTGTGAACTGAGGACGCTATCATGAATCCTCTTCTTGCTCAGTAGACTTCTCTATACTCACGTTTTATGTTTTGAACAGTTCTATAATCTTCTGCGGGGCCATGTCTACATTTGTATGCCTTCACAGGTAAGAGCAGCAGAGTCTGAATAAGCAAATAATTGTTTGCTTATTCATCTGCATCTGTTCACACTCTGGAATTTTTAGGATTTTGAACATCATGCTGGTATCACCCTTCCAGCCTTCAGAAGGGTTCAAATTTCCTATTTCTGTTCATGCCAAAAAATACTTAGCTGAGCACAGTCCTAAGAGCCAAAAAATATATACTACTACTACTACTACTACTACTACTACTACTACTACTAATAATAATAATAATAATAATAATAATAATAATAAAGAGTTCCACTCAGCTTCATAGATGTCTGATCCGGGCGAGGGTGTTTGTTGGTTGTTCATACGAGATCTTCAGAGCAGGTGTTCCCTATCTGGGGGCCCCAGCAGCTGGCTGGCCACAGTCCTTTGGCAGAGCAATGCACGTCTGATAAATGCCTTAAAGAACCACAAGACTGACCCTGCACTTCNTAATAATAATAATAATAAAGAGTTCCACTCAGCTTCATAGATGTCTGATCCGGGCGAGGGTGTTTGTTGGTTGTTCATATGAGATCTTCAGAGCAGGTGTTCCCTATCTGGGGGCCCCAGCAGCTGGCTGGCCACAGTCCTTTGGCAGAGCAATGCACGTCTGATAAATGCCTTAAAGAACCACAAGACTGACCCTGCACTTCATTGGGTGCTACTTGCTTAATGAGCAGTAGTGTAAGTACACAGAACAGATTTTGAGGGATGCTTTTACTCCAGCATGCAACTCTCTAAACAACTCAATACAGAAGAGAATGTATCTGTGTACTTTTATAACTAATATGCTATGCAAGGTAAATTGGATATGTTTAGTGAAAAAGAATATTTGATGTGGTTGCTTGTGATAGCAGAGGCTGGACTGAAGGCAGAAGTGGGCCAGCCCAGCCCTCAATTTTCAAGAATTAATTGCCTTGCAGACATGGTAGAGTGATCAAAGGAATGCAGATAATTGTTTCAAACTATAACACCTATGTATGACCTCTGCCAGTATAAAGCTGAGAAAGCTGGATGCAGGCTTGGGTGAAGTCATTTCATCAGACTGCTAAAAAGGCATAAGCTTGCAATGATTAAATAACATGTTGATGAAGCATTTCCAGCAAAAAAAAAAAAGTGCTGAGAGTTCAATTATTGGAAATGATAAATATAATACATATTTTGACTCCGTATACATGGAAAATTAAAATACAATGTTGTACTCACAAAAACAGGTCCTGCAAACCATCTGTTATAAATTAGAAGAATCCATAAGCTAATTAGATAGAAGGAAACTGTTGGAATAGACAAAAAGAAACAAACATCTATTTGCTGAATCCACATTAACAGAATAAATATTTTCCTTTCTCTGTCCCTCTAATAACAGAGTGCATATTTGTCTGCCCCAAAGTGTTACTGCAAACTGAAATTTTGTACAGTACAAAAAGGTAAATACCTTATTNAGTTGCCCCCTGTCCTCTCTTTCTGGTAAAATGCCCAAAACATATAAATTTCCCCTGGTATAAAATGTATTGGACAAGATGAAGCTTATAATTACCTTTTTATATGTTAACAGTCCACAAACATGAAAAGATTATAGTCTAGAAACATAAAAAGGTGGGATTCTAGGTTAAGGCATAATACGAAGCTTAAAGCTCTTCTCTGTATTCTTGAATATATGGACTTGTCCCATATATATCTAATAGAAAACTTGCCTTAAATAGGGCCAGCATGACCATCTTTAAAATAAGACCAAGGAGTGTTATGTCACCCAGTTTCTTCCATTTCTGTATCAGTCGTATATATTCTGTTTAAGCTATAGCACACTGCTTAGAGAGAGACCTGTTCTGCAGTGATGGGTGCTCCATGACACACTTGGGTATTTTTTTCATCTTTGTGACTAGTGTGTGCTGTAGTGCCAGACTCCTTACAACCACAGCTGCTTGTGATGCTTTGGTTGAATCAGTTACTGTCAGTAATCTCTACTAGGATATGGCTGAGTCGATATCTGAATAAATGTTCTTGTCTGACTTCTGGTACTATACTTTTGGGGCTTTGAGTCACCCTCTAAAAATCATTTCCTGTTTTTTAGCATCTGTTTGAGTCATGACTAGCAGAACATTTTGACTTCAGAATTCAGGGCATAGATCTACAATAAAATATATACACACAAAAGGACTGGAAGTGAGACACCAAGCCTTCTCCACCCGTGTTTTCTGAATCTTGACAGTGCTCCTAAAATGTACTGTAGAATACTCTCTGATATGTGATTCATAAAATTATATTTTGGGAGATCTGCATAACTTAAGTAAAGAAGTACTTATACTGATGTCAGTGAAATAATAAAATCTTTTGAGATGTCGTATGAGCCCAATCCTAATTTATAGGTTAGTGAACATCTGGAGCATGATGAAGCTCTGCCTAGAGCATTGTCCATGTTGTGCCTACATTACTTCTCAGGAATAGCTTCAGGGAGGGGATTGAGCTCCTTAATAATTGGTTTCAATGAAAGGATAATTGCCTTAGTGCTGCTGTGTGAACTGAGGAC
This sequence comes from Odontophorus gujanensis, assembly GCA_013399175.1. Classification (NCBI taxonomy): domain Eukaryota; kingdom Metazoa; phylum Chordata; class Aves; order Galliformes; family Odontophoridae; genus Odontophorus; species Odontophorus gujanensis. Next base: position 181,475 of record VXAB01002500.1, on the reverse strand, counting down.
GCTATCATGAATCCTCTTCTTGCTCAGTAGACTTCTCTATACTCACGTTTTATGTTTTGAACAGTTCTATAATCTTCTGCGGGGCCATGTCTACATTTGTATGCCTTCACAGGTAAGAGCAGCAGAGTCTGAATAAGCAAATAATTGTTTGCTTATTCATCTGCATCTGTTCACACTCTGGAATTTTTAGGATTTTGAACATCATGCTGGTATCACCCTTCCAGCCTTCAGAAGGGTTCAAATTTCCTATTTCTGTTCATGCCAAAAAATACTTAGCTGAGCACAGTCCTAAGAGCCAAAAAATATATACTACTACTACTACTACTACTACTACTACTACTACTACTAATAATAATAATAATAATAATAATAATAATAATAAAGAGTTCCACTCAGCTTCATAGATGTCTGATCCGGGCGAGGGTGTTTGTTGGTTGTTCATATGAGATCTTCAGAGCAGGTGTTCCCTATCTGGGGGCCCCAGCAGCTGGCTGGCCACAGTCCTTTGGCAGAGCAATGCACGTCTGATAAATGCCTTAAAGAACCACAAGACTGACCCTGCACTTCATTGGGTGCTACTTGCTTAATGAGCAGTAGTGTAAGTACACAGAACAGATTTTGAGGGATGCTTTTACTCCAGCATGCAACTCTCTAAACAACTCAATACAGAAGAGAATGTATCTGTGTACTTTTATAACTAATATGCTATGCAAGGTAAATTGGATATGTTTAGTGAAAAAGAATATTTGATGTGGTTGCTTGTGATAGCAGAGGCTGGACTGAAGGCAGAAGTGGGCCAGCCCAGCCCTCAATTTTCAAGAATTAATTGCCTTGCAGACATGGTAGAGTGATCAAAGGAATGCAGATAATTGTTTCAAACTATAACACCTATGTATGACCTCTGCCAGTATAAAGCTGAGAAAGCTGGATGCAGGCTTGGGTGAAGTCATTTCATCAGACTGCTAAAAAGGCATAAGCTTGCAATGATTAAATAACATGTTGATGAAGCATTTCCAGCAAAAAAAAAAAAGTGCTGAGAGTTCAATTATTGGAAATGATAAATATAATACATATTTTGACTCCGTATACATGGAAAATTAAAATACAATGTTGTACTCACAAAAACAGGTCTTGCAAACCATCTGTTATAAATTAGAAGAATCCATAAGCTAATTAGATAGAAGGAAACTGTTGGAATAGACAAAAAGAAACAAACATCTATTTGCTGAATCCACATTAACAGAATAAATATTTTCCTTTCTCTGTCCCTCTAATAACAGAGTGCATATTTGTCTGCCCCAAAGTGTTACTGCAAACTGAAATTTTGTACAGTACAAAAAGGTAAATACCTTATTAAGCTTGTTTGTTAATCTCTCTTGAAAATACATACTGATCTTACATTAATGCACATAAATAGATAGTAAGTTCAGGATTCCCAAGGGAACACACCCATTTTTTTTTCTGTTTGTTCAAATCACATGAACTTTTCTTTCCAGTAGATTTCTGTGGGTAAGCAGATGTGGTGTTGAAACAGAAGTAAATGACTGAAGAAAGACAAAGGTGGCTGAGCAGTGCTTGAATGCTCTGGTATAAATGGCCTGGATTATAGGTTTGAGCATATTGTGTGTTAAAATAGTGAGGTAAGTAAGCAACTAGTTCTTAATAATCCAGATGATTAATACCACCAATCAGAACATAGAGGTTCTGAAGAACTGTTTGGTAGCTCACTTCATATTTCACTGTTCACATTCTGCATCTTGTGCTCTGTGTGAGTCAAAAGAGTTAACTGAGCTCAGCATGGAAATACCTCCCAGTGGATCCAGACATACAGGTGGAGCTCCGTGTGTCCTCACTGCTGCGTAAGAGTGAGGCACCAGCAGCACATCCTGTGAGCAGCTCCTGCCAGCCTGGGGTCCAGACGGAGATGGAAGGAGCACTGCATGGGGTCAGGTCTGCAGGGCTCAGGGGCACATCTACCATGACAGCTGGCAAAGCTGAGCAAGATGCTGAAGCCAGAAATCCCATTTCATGGCTAAGAGCTCTAAGTGCCAAGTGCATGCCTGCGTGGAAGTGGGCAGCACCATCACATCTTCCTCCTGTAAGAGCGGTGCATCAAGTCAGTGCTCTGAAAGGACACATCTGGGTGCCCACCATTGAGAAGGGAGCAGGATCTGTGACGCCAGGCAGGCGAAGAGCTGCCTGGTGCCAGGGCTCTGTAAATGTTAGTAAATAATAAGAAGCGCATGGGAAAATCCAGAAACCTAGCACTGGGTTTGGGTTTGTGGGGCTCCATGAGCAGGATGTAGGCAGGTGAGCTATGGTGTGGCCTTAAAGCCCATTAGGTACTCCCCATATCTGTCCATGTGCATTCTCACACACATTTTGCAAATGCAAAATGACTTATTCCCTAAAAAAGTGAAGTAATCCAGTCTACATCTGGTAGGACATATGAGTATGGGTGTCAGCTATTGGTATAAAATAGCTGCTGCGCTGGAAGTCTGTACTCTGACTGGTTCATTTAAATTCATATTAAAAGCTTTAAAATTTGTAGTTGTAGAAGATATAGTCGATTTTACTATGATATTTAGCTTAGAAAAAAAAATGAAAAATTGAATATGAGGCAAAAGTGTCTCGTTTCTGTTGGCAGAAAGTTAGGGCTCTCCCAGATGACTTCAGTAAGCAGCTCTCCTGTGTGAAGTGAATGGGAGCACTTCTTGAAAGCCATGCTTTGATGTTCACTGGGTCTCTACTGTCTTTGCAAAATGCATCATGTTCTTTCAGTACGTATGTCCACATTTTAAAGAATTAACGAGTAGTTACTATCAGGAAGAAATTACATACTGATCTTCTGAAATCAGATCTGCAATATAGAATATTTTTATACTGCTTTTTGGTTTTACAAAATATTCCTACTTCTCTCATTACCACAGTCGTTGCTGTTTTAGTTCTGAAACTGCCTTATACAGCAGCATGTGTACTTAAGCCAATGTTACACGCGAAAGCAATAATCACATAAATATCTGCCTATTGCAGTATATATGCCTGCTTTTAACTCCATACGATAGAGGTCAGTTTCTTGCTTTTTCTTTACAGAACAAGGAAATACACAATAAACGTTCCTCAGAAGAGTGGTCATATTTATTCACTGAGATCAGAGGACTGTATGTAACCCTGTGTTTGCCTTTCCTCTCAAAGATCACTCAGACAGCAGCAAGCAGCGGTGCTGTTACAGATGGGCACACGTTTCTGCAGCCATTTATAAGCTGTAGGACTGAGGTCCAGCTTCTGGATCCACACATCAGTGCAGCAGAGGAGCTCAGCCAACGTGGGGCAGCCCCTCCTCTACAGCTGCTCCGTGCTGACTATACTGTCATGGCTGAGGAAGCAGCCAACGCAGTTGAAAAATTGTGTGTTTACAATCTCCCGAGTAAGGGATTACTTTCAGCAAGTGCATCTAAGATTCCTGCAAGACGTTTAGGCTTATGGCAACCTGTTCTGGGCATTTGGACTGAACTTGAGTGTTCCTGCTTTGCTTTTTGCTCTTGATATGTCATTTCTAGCATTTATTTCAGCTTACTTTCTTCCAGGTATGAGTGATCTTTTCCTTCACTGGTTCATTTTTTTCATCTCCTTCATTGATTTTGTTCCCACCTTTGTCCTCCTCTCTTTGTGTTGATTTTTGTTTTGCAAAGAGAAATCTAACTTACAAAAAAAAAAAACCAAAAAAAACAAAACCTGCTTCATGCCCAATCCCTGCTTTTCTGAGCTCATCTGTTTACCTTTTCTTCCCCAGCAGAGTGTGCAGTGTTTTCACACTCAAATCCTACATGCTTTTCCTGTCACTTGTTTAAGTAACGCTCTGGGCTTACCTCCTGCCTCCTCCCCCACTTCCTCTTTTTCCTCCTTCCACGACTATTTTTTTTTCCTTTTTTTCTTTTTTCTTTTATTTCTGTCTGCCTTCCTGGACACATTAAACATTCCCTATCTACTCTTTTTTTTTTTTTTACTTGAAATAAAGTTGTAAATAGTTACTACTACTACTAATAATAAATATACCAGCACTCCCCCCCTCATCCCTATATCTTCAGAAACAAGCAGACCCCTTTGGGCTGGTTTCCCCACGCTGCCCTTATCAGGCTGTGGTGACAGGTGTGCGGTGACCCAGCCTTGTGACATGCCAGAGGGTTTTATAGCAGCTCTACTTTTTTTTTGGTCACCACGTGATTTAGCCAGCACAGCAGGCAACAGGCGCAGAAAGCGTACTTCTGAGCAGCCCATACGCATGTATATATCTACAGAAATCCCTCCGAGCACCAGGCAGCACTGCTGTGCTGTGCGAGTGATGGAGCACTGGCACCGGCTGTCCAGAGGCTGTGGGGTCTCCTCCCTGAGATCTTCAGAAGCCACCTGGGTGTGGGCCTGGGCACTGTGCTGTGGGTGTCCCTGCTGGAGCACGGGTTGGGCCAGATGGGCACAGAGGTCCCACCAGCCTCAGCCAGTCTGTGATGCTGTGATCTAAAAAGACTGGTAATGAGAAGGCATCTTTTGGCTTGCAGATGCTGAGGGAACTTCCTGAAGCTATAAATGGAAGCTTTTCATAGAACTTGCCATTGTCTCAAAATAGCCACATCAGCCTGGCACATCTGGGACTCAGGGTGCAGCAGTGAGGTACACAAAGCCGTTGCTCCCTCTTCAGTGAAAACTTTGCCTAAAAAAGGCCATGGAAAAGTGTCGCTCACTGGGAAGAGGAAGAGCGCTTGCAATGTGACAAGGAGCTACGTGGCAGCTGCTCAGCACAGCCTCTTGCTGCCCCACAGTGCAGAGTAGGGCCCAGCACCAAGATTTAGGCTCTGAGGAGCACAGATCACAGCAGTGGAGACATCTGGAAAAATTTCTTCTCGGAAAGAGTGGTGAGGCACTGGCACAGGCTGCCCAGGGAGGTGGTAGAGTCACTGTCCCTGGAGGCATTCAAGAAAAGAGTAGATGTGGCCCTGAAAGAGATGGTCAGTGGGCATGGTGGGGATGGGCAGATGGCTGGACTCAGTGATCATAGTGGTCTTTTCCGACCTTAATGATTCAGTGATTCTAAGGGGCAACATGGGGTGAGCTGCAGCCTTGGTGGCATTTTCTGTGGTGGGTCGTCATTCTGGAAAGTTGAAAGCACAGGAACTACCAAGGCTTAGATAGCGAAGGAGAGAAACACAGTGGAAGGAAAATCCGCACTGACAAACAGCTCTGCGAACAGCATGCATCACCACAGCCCTCTAACATTGATCTGGCTGTGTGGAGTCAGCCTCTTCATAAATAAATGTAGAGCAAACAGTTTTCATGTCTGGCTTCTGTCAGGTTAATTTACGTTTGCAGGACTCAGTGAAGTTGTGCTGTATCAGCATGGACAGGAGGTGAACCCAGCTCCTCGGGCTCTTCACAAACGGAAGCACCGCCGCAGTGAAGTCCTTCACAACAACTCATGACGCATTTTGGACCAACAGCTCTGCTCGCAGGCTGCCACAGGCTGCGTGTTCCCATGGCAGGATGGTGCACGCCAGCAGCTTGGCACAGCCATGTGTTAGCATGAGGGGTCCCTCAGCACCCAGGGGGTGGGCACAGCACCTGTGTGCAGTGGGGGCTGCAGGGGCTCACGCTGCTGGGTTTCTGGAACGCTCTGCGTGTGACACAGCAGCCTCGGCAGGTGCCAAGTCGAGGCGAGTTTTTACAAAGGCTATTGTTGACTCCTTGGTTCGCCATGTAGGGGAAACGGCGCTCGCCGCTTCTTTGGGGGGGGATTCAGTGCTTCTAATTTTAACCACCCAAAAGCCAGGCGTCCTGCCTGAGCTCAGGGCTCGCCCCACGGGATACACCACCACCCCTACGCCTTCGTCCCGCGTCCCCCGAAGAGAACCCCGCGGTTCCCGCAGCCCGCCGGGCCCGGAAAGTGGCGCCTGCGCGCTGCTGCCGCTCGCTGCCAGCCCCGGGCTGGCGCCTCCCGCAGCCCGCCGGCGGCTGCTGCCTATTTGAGTCGCGGCGGCGGCGGGACGCGGGCTGCCGGCGCTGGGAGAGCAGAGCGGAGCGGAGCGCCCGCGCCGTCCATCCGGCTGGGAAACTTTGCCGAGGGCGCCCGGCAGGGGGCACGGGGACAGGTGAGGGGCCGCGGGTGGCAGAACGCGGACTCGGGACGTCGCGGTGCGGTGTGTGCTGCCGTGGCTGTGAGCCGCGGGATGCGCTCCTCGCAGCTGCGTGTCCTCGTTCGCTGCGCGGAGTGAGGATACGGCGAAGTGTGGCGGGAGTAAAGTGCGGAGGAAGAGTAATTTCTGTAGCTGCTGACCTTTAAGCGAAGTGAGCTTGCCGCAAAGAGCGAATTGAAATGTGGCGTTTCTTACGCTGCTTTCCCGTTTGCGTTTACTTCGTTATGGAAGGGGAAATGGTACCTCGAAATAAGTGTCCTCCATGAGGCGCAATGTGAGAGCTGGCTGCTCCACGTGTCCCGTATCAGCTCGGCAGACCCGCTGCACAGCTTGCTAGAAATCCCTTATTGAAGGTGTCTGAGCTTTTGGGACCACTGGGAATGGGTTTCAAATCCATTCAGTGTTGTGATGCCACTGAGTTTGCTCAGTGCTAAGCTCTTCCTTTTTCTCAGCTCAGCCAGCTGGCTTGAGCTTTCAGATAGGTAGACTCTTGCTACAGTATATCTAAACCTGTATAGAAGAAAAATTACTTTTTTATTAAAAAAAATCTTTAATTGCCTTGTGCTGCAAAACGTTGTGCTGTAACGCTTATGTTTCAGTTGATAACCCTCTATCACAGTTGTGAAGGGCAGATTCTGCACTTCTGAAGTGGAACTTTGGTTCTCTGAAGTTCATCTTTTGAACAGGAGACTTTTAGCTTGTGCTCTGCTATGACAGTGTTGGAGGTGAAGGCTAAGGAACTGGATCTAAAAAATCAGAGTTCTCACTGTTGTATTCCTAGCATCTCCTCTGGGTAACACTCTGGGGCCAAGCAACTTTCCAGCTCTTTCCAGTACAGCTAGGGTGCTGCAATATCAATGTAATCACGTAAAGACTTTAAGGTGCTAAAGCTTATAAAAAGTGGATGTGTCCAGATTTAGCTTCAAACGTTTAATTTAGGCAACTGGTTATATGGTTGGACTAGATGATCTTGTAGGTCCTTTCCAACCTAATGCATCTATGAATCTATGAACTAAGAACTAAGTAGGTGGTGCAGATGCTCAAAAGCAGTGAACATCCTCTTGTTACAGCTGTGGATACTCTGTTGACAGAGATGTCCTGTGGCTTGGTCAGTGCATGCTAGAGAAACCTTCCTGTTGTGCTGCTTTATGGCCACTGGGTCATTCTGTCATGGAATATCTCAAGTAGGAAGGGACCCACAAGAGGCCTCTGAGTCCAACTGCTGGCTCTATGCAGGACCATCCGAAAATCAGACTGTATGTCTGAGAGCATTACCCAGACCACTGCCATGAGCAGCCTGTGTCAGTATGTTCCAGACAACTTCTCATGCATTTTTCTTTGTAAACCATTTTAATACAGGGACAGCATGCGCCATGTCCTTGTGATGTTTGATCCTGCTAAATGGCTGTGTGTGTTCTGTAGCATGCCTTGTCTGTGACACACTCTGGGCAACTGACAGCTGTAAGAGCTACGAGAGGGTTGAATTTTACTTCCTGGTGTCTTTCTCCTTACCCCTTTAAAAAGGGGCTGAAGAGACTTTATTTTCAGACATTGCCTAGCTTGCTTGAGCCTTGTGCTCCAAGTTCATTGGGGGAGGTAGTGGAATGGATGGCACTGAAGCAATTAAGTGTTGAAGAGGTGTTCAGTTAGAAAAATAAAAAAAAATAAAAAAAAAAAAGAAAAGAAAAGAGAGCCTATATGTTTTTAGGTTAGGAGTCATGGTTTTGTAATTCTGTCATTTTCTGCGGAGTCCTGCAAGGTTGCTTTTAGGCAGACCAAGTGGTTTCCCTGAAGGACTTCATCATAACTCACCAGCCTTGGTGTCTCCCTTTTGGTCTGATACCTCATCAATGGGACAAGAAACTGTAATATTTGTTTACTATATTCAGAAGTAATTTGTTGCGCTGGTGGTGATTTTGTCTTTTGTTTGTTTGCTTTTTTGTGTCCTCTGGTTAGCTAGTTCTAAGAAACATATTGCTTAGGAGACCCCAAATGATCCTATAGGAGAGCCAGATGTTGAGGCTCTTAGTTTTTCACTTTTATGTGGTGTGTTGGCATTTTTTATTTATTTATTTTTTTAATTAAGGAGACAGCCTTATTCCTCCTTCAGGACCCACCAGTCCTTATTTAGAATAAGAGCTCTGTGTGTTGTAAGAAAGCCTTATGCTACAGAAGCCTGTTTTGCTTTCAATTCTTATGCAGGTTAATTATCCCTGATGATCTTATTTATCTGTGATTGTGGGGCCAGTCAGTAAACGGGAGACTAAAAAGCTGATTCTTATTTGTGTAGGGCATGAAGGAATACTCTGGATATTTCACTGAGCAATATGAGTTATAGTAGCTAGTGTTCAAACAATGTTGTTTATGCATACTTTCCAAAATTTGAAATAGACCATTCTTCAAGCTTAACGCTTAGGTGAAAAGGAGGGAGTAAAGTGTTACTGAACTATGTAGGTCTAGCTTGCCCTTCAGAAGCACTTTTTCATGAACATTTCAGTTTAATTTGAGTTAGTTTTTTTTGGATTTTTTTTGTCTTCTCTTTGCAGGGTTCTTCAAGATGGACACTACAGCAGTCAGCCCACTCACTGTTACTCCGTTAGGCATTATTCCGGACTTAAAAAATGCCACCTCTGTGCCTTTCAATGAGACTGCATGTGAAAATTGGAAGGAGATCCATCATCTTGTTTTCCACGTGGCAAATATTTGTTTTGCAGCTGGCCTGATTATTCCAACGACTCTGAACCTTCATATGATTTTTCTGCGAGGTTTGCTCACCATAGGTAGGTCACTTGTTCTGAAGAACTTTGCATCCTGCCTGTGGCAGAAACAGGGAGCATTACAGGGGCATCTCCAGACCACAGTGAAATTCCAACGTGTGTCCATGTACACTGTGTTCTGCTGAAGTTGTTTTTGGTGAAGGCAAGGACCATTCTGACCCAGACAGATATTTTCCAGAACAGTTATTTATCTTAAAATTTCACAGAGGTGCAGTTTACGACTTCAAAACTAGGTAGATGTTGACTTGAAAACAAGTTTGCCCCACTTACTTTAAACTTGTCCAGCTGCTGAAAATTAGCTGAATTCCAAATTGTAGTTGAATCCTTGAATCCTTAAGACCTTAATTTAGGCTTCAAGTAAATACTGGTGCTATGCATTGACTGACATGATGGCTTAGTAAATCTATAACAGGTAAAGTTTTCTTTGGAGAGCTTTGGACTGTATGTTGTCTTGCATTTTGAGCAGCTACAGAACAAAAATTCCTCAAGATGAGGTGGCAGCTGGAAGCAAATGTACTCTGTGGGCAGTGGAAGATCTGGTCCCTATGGATATTTGTCCTCTGTTGCTCCACAATGTCACTCCTCCAGGCTTAGTGTCCTCATTTCTTCCTGGTGTAATTTAGCAGCTGATCAAGAGCCATCACATGTTGATTTTTCTGATCCATATGTACATGCTGCCTGCCCATGCACCCATACAGAATATTGAATTCATATTCAGCATTACCTTCAGGGAGAAAAGGGGAAGGGAAATTTAATTGCATATCTGATCCTTTTTCTTCTGCATGAATAATAAGGAAAAATGTATCTGTTACCTCTACAACCATCTCTATTGGACATGGACAGTTGTTTCACATTTATCTGCAAGGGAATCTCTGATGCATAACCCATCATCTGTTAAGTACTATCTTTGTAGGCTAAAAATAACATCCCTGATCATTAAGCATGCCTTATCTTGTAAAACAATTGTCATTATTCAAAATAAGTAACTGAAAAAGAGTAAGCATTTGAAAGTTTCTCTTTGATGTCACACCAGAGGATTCTAGTTCCTGCCATGACTTTGTCAAAATACAGTGATGATGCCTCCCTTTCATTTTCAAAAATGACTCTACAACTTCAGTAGATTTTTTGTGCAAATACAGTTCCCTAGTTAGACATAAATGTCTCTGATATGGATAATGAATGTTTGTTTCTAGGCTGTTGTTTGTCTAATTAATGCACTACTAGTAATCAAGTTATGTAGGCTGCTTTTTCTATGTGATTTTTAGTAATAGGCCATCATGGGCCGCACCCTTCTGCTGTCCCCAGTCCCTTCCTGAATTCTTGTTGCTCCAGGATAATAGCCTTGTTACAGCAGAACTGCAGTCATTTGTCATCATGGTCCCAGTGTCTGTTGGTGGCAGTGTAGTCATGAGCTTATGCTACCATTGCATGTGCTGATCCAGAGCCTGACTGCAGTAAAACTTCTGGGTGTATTTGCACTCAGTGGACAAGCTCTTGATGATTTTATAAGAGAATATGTTTATTGGTCAGTGAAATTTAATTTCCTTTTTTATTTTTTACAGGATGTGCATTGTTCATCATTTGGGCTACGCTCTACCGTTGTGCCTTGGACATAATGATCTGGAATTCTGTGTTTTTGGTTGTCAACCTTTTGCATTTCATATACCTAGTGTATAAAAGAAGACCGGTATGTCCATCAGCTAAATTGCACAATCAATTCAGTAGAATGCAAGGGAAAAAAAGAAGTTTTGACCATATTTCATGGACCTTCATACTCATTGCTTTGCACAGAAGTGTGCTAGTCCATATGTTTTTACTGTCATGTTCTTTTAAAATGCCAGTAAAAAATAAATTAGACTGCTATTTTTTTAAATGAAGGTAAACAACAAAATAGAATCTTCTTGCCTTTCTCTCATTTACTCTTTTAGCTGATTTACTGTATTCATTGAGTTTTGAGAGTCATATCTCGGAGTTGTGCAACTCCCTTTGTTGCCTGCAAAAGGGTGCATTAAGATACCTTTCTTCAAATGCACCATAATTATGTATTTGAAATACATACCAAAACCAGAGGATACTTTGCCCTACCGTCAGCTGAATGTATATCCCATAGAAAGGTATTTTGTTTCTATTATTCATCCGGAGATGCATTGTCTCTGCAGAATGATAAGCAGCCCAACTTTCTGCTGCTATTATATGCATGTCAAAACTAGATAACTTGTAGAATAATATTTGCTAGTATATACCACTCAAATTTTAATGAAGTGCTAAGTGTTCAGAGTGTTAATATTACATACTGTGGTCTACAAAGTCTAAGGCATATAGATTTGTAACATGAAGATTACAGGAATATGTGGTGTCAGGTTTGGAGCAGAATAACCCTGCTTTTACTTTAAATCAAATGCTTTCCAGAAGTGTTTAAATTTTGATACAACAAAACTGCTGGAAATAATCTCTTCACCACATCAAAGCAGCGTGGGGAGTTGGAGAGGAACGTCAGGTTCAACAAGAGCACGCCCAGAGTCCTATACCTGGCTTCTCCTCCCCTCTACCCTGCCCTAGTGAGGGGTCACCCCTTCCTTTCCCTAATGGGCAGGATATGACATGAGGTACATCTGGAGTATTGCGTCCAGTTCTGTTTAAAAGTTTAAACAGAACTTTTAACTGTTTTTCCAGTTCTCAGTTTAAAAAAAGCAGAAGACAAAACCAAACAAAAAAAAAAATGGAATTTCTAGGGATTAAACATTCAGTTGACATTGATACCAGCAGCATAAGGTCTTGACCAGATATAGGGAATGAAACTAGGAGCTTGCTGGAATAGTATTCTGTATGAAGCCTTTGTAAATGCTCCTGCTGAGACTGACATTACTACCGGAAGAGTCTTCCTAGAACAAATGTCAGTAGAGTTGACTTTAAGAATGAATGACAACCTCTCGACATTCTCTATAATCTTGGATAGAGAACAAATTAAAATCTTGAAACCATTACCACCTGTGCCTTTACTAAATCTTTAGTTCCTTCAATCTTATTCAGTATTGAACTGCTTTCTAAAGACAGAAATGTGCAGGAAACAGAAATGTTAAAATGTAGGAGGAATATCAAATACTTATAATGGGAAAACGGTCTATGTAGGCATCAGCTGTTTTCTCAGGTGGTCTCTCACATGCTGATACTGAAATATTGCGTAGTTCATTCCAGAAATGAAAGGCCTCTTTGGTGTAGCGTGCAATACTTGAGTTTAATGATTAAGAGCACTTTCATACAGTACAAATAATTATTTGTGGTTTCTACTTCTGAGACAGTAGGTTTACTTTATGATAGAGGAATGAGGAGTTGGAGTCACCAGGAGTTTCACTCCATCTACAAGTTACACATCCAGCTTAAGCTAGTTATCCAGTGTAATTCAACCCCCTTACCTAATAGCTGTTGGAGGTGTGATATTCCTTTGACTTGGGAATAAGCTTGTACAACCATTGCTAACTACTAACCTATGGTTTACATGATCATAGTTAGATTAATAATAGATTTCACTGCTGCTTTCTAGCAGCATAAGGAAAAAGTCAAATAACGTAATACTCATCTAAACTGTACAGGGATCTGTAGTCTGTTTCTCAGGAATTTTGTATTGCTACCACTGCATGTGTGGTACTATGGTTTGTCGGCATCTCTGAAAACTGAACTCTGTGTCCTTAGTAAATCATGTGAAGTTAAACAGTAGTGGAAATAATGTGGGGACAGGGTAGCATCCCAAACAACATACAAATCACTTTGTTACAGGCTGTGAGCAACAGTATTACTTGGTGTGTGATAGTCACACATCTTTTTAGCTGTTTGACCCATTCTATTTACTGTGAACTTTAAGGCTTTTTTATTTTTTTGGTTTTAGTGTTTTTCTACAGAAAGCTTGAAAATGCCAAAAAAGAGTGAAAAGAAATTATTAGGAACTGAATGAGTTTTGAATGAGTTTTGTCTTTCCACTTATTTTATTGCCCATTTCAAAATCAATTTTATTTAGTCATCCTCACAAATTACATTTTTAAGGAAAGAAAAGAATGGAAGAGTAATTACAAGCTAGTGATATTACAAAATGAATAATTAATATTTCCAGTTGTTAAATATTTATTTTATTAAATGGAGCATGCAAAATGCAGTGAGTTTCTTTTCTCACTAGAAGATTATTTCTGTGGGTTTGATTCCTCAGAGCTTTACAGATTTGGCTTTTTTAGTCTGAGTGGAAGCTGAAGGATTCTATTCCGTGTCTGTATAGAGTTCTGACTCGGAGCTTTGGCAGGATCCCAGAATATTTCAGCCACTGCTGAACAAAACATTACACCTCCCCATATGGCTCATTTGGAACATGACCTGCAAGCATGACTGAAGAAGCAGTCAACTGTGCACGTGAAGAGTGAATAGTCTGTTACAAGCCAGACCATCCAAAGTACATCTACACTGCTTTATCTAGTCAGTCTTTAGCAAAGTAGTTGTGACTTTTTCCCCTCATGATTGTTAAGCAGTAGAGGAAGATCATGAAATTGGAATTACGTATTTAGTTAAGGGAGTGGTTAGCCTTCCAGGGTCAGATTCTCTCCTCGTGTCTCTATGCATTTTTCTGGATTCAGTAGTCTTTGGAGTTCCTTCTTTTCATCTGAGAAAGGAATTCATCTCTCTTTGAGTTGCAGTGGTGATGGATAGACAGAAGAACAAATTAAAGTGATACATCTGTTAAAAATGAGGGAACTGTTCCTCTAGGTTATGGGGAAAACAAGCTGCCTAATGTCTCAGGTATGTGGAACATCGTTTAAAATCAGACAGTTCAGGGCAATCACAAACATGAGAAACAGAGGCACAGTGGAGGGAGCCCAACAGAGGGGCTATGATTACAAAGGGACCCCAGCCTGTGAGGAGTGGCTAGGGGAGCTGAAACTGCTTAGCCTGGAGGAGAGAAAGCTCAGAGATCTCATCAATGTGTAGAAATATTTACATACAGGGTGCAGTGAGGACAGAGCCAGACATTTTTCAACAGTTCCTTGTACTAGGACAAGAGGCAGTGGGCACAAAATGAAACACAGGAGGTAATATCTGAGCATTGGAAACCACTTTTTACTGTGCAGGTGATAGAGCATTTGTCCAGTTTGCCCAGAGTTACCCTAAATCCTCAACTTTATTCAGAAGCTGTTTGCACAAGGTACTGGCTGGTGTTACTCTAGGTGGCCCTGCTTGAGCAGAGGCTTGGACAGGATGATCTCGAGATTCCCTTCCAACCTGAGACATTCTGTGATTCTTTAACTTTATTGCTAATCCTGTCTGAGCAGTTGTATTCCAACCCTTCTCTTTACAGTCCTGGCAACATTTCTGTGGCAGAGACAGCATTATAGGAGAAGGGTATCCATGTAACAGAATACTGACAAAGTAATTAAATGGATCTAATTAAATGTCTTGAGGAGACAGTAAGTGGCATTTGATTGAAGCATATGTATGCACAGATCAAAAAAGTAAATGAGCAAAACCTGAACATTTTAATATAGTTGTAAGTGGTAAATGTTCACAATGTTAAGTAAGTTTTGCAATGGATAATGAAAGGAACGTTCTCAGAAGTTCAAGCCTTTGAAAATAAGTACTGGTGTCTGTTTCGCAGTGAGACTGCATAAAAATTTCAGTGGGTTATAACCATTATTTCACTATTCATAATTTTAGGGTAAAAGGTGAAGGCTATAGGTTTGGGATATTATTTTGTTGGCCTTTTGTGGAAAATGAAGGCTACAAAGACCATTCTGAGATGTCATTAAATGGTAATGTCAAGGTTACCTAAGCAGCCATATCTCTTCCTGTGTAGAAATGTAGTAAGTGGCTGAACACTGTTTCTGTGGGATTAACTCACCATCCCTGCCTACTTGATTGTCAGTTCCAAAGCAATTTCCGTGGGGTTCAGTTGCCTATATACGAGATGGATGGCATCCAGTCGCTGAGAGTATGGATGGTATCCTTCAAATATGGTTCCATAAATTGGAAAGCTTCTGCTTCAGCTCAATTTGATCTAGATGTAAATAAACTTTAAATGTCATGGATTTTCCAAAAATTTCCATTATACTTGATTTACTGTTCAGTACTTGTATGTAATTCTACAGAGAACAGGGAGAGTTTTTGATGCAAAATACATCTCTTAGGGTGGAAGACTAATATTTTTGCCTTAGAATAGTTTTCTGGGGAGGAAATTGTATTAAATTCAAAGCTTGAATTAATTGTGAGCCTCAGTTAGTCCAAGGACTCCATTGCTCGTCTTGGACTGCATACTACTCCAGGCACAGGGTTCTCAGAAATTTCTTAGTTTCTTCTGTTTTCTACCACAAGCTGAAAATCGACTCCTAGACTTCTGTGTTGCTTTATTCTCTCCTACTCTTAAGATGGAATAACAATATATATATATATTTATATATGTATATATAAAATGTGTAAACTTGGAATATTCTCATTTGTTGAAGTGGTAACTTGTTTTCTTCTTTATCTACCATTTTTCTTTCTTGCTTTGCCTTTTTTTTCTGTTCTATTTATATGTTAACTTTTCATCATGTGATTCTTATTTCTAATTTGTTCAAGTGGCCCCTGCTTTAGGGAAGGCCAAGGACACTGTCCTACCCTCTGCTGTGTTCGTTCAGGAAAGACCTCCAGGCTTTGTGTTTCAGCCAGCTTCCTTCCCATCACTACTGCTGCATGAGTTTGGGTGGGCTCCTAAATGTGGGATGTTCAGCTGCCAGGAGTATTCTTCTCCCTCAACACACGTGGTTTCAGTAATGATGGGTTTGTTTTTTAGGAGTTATAGTCCTGCTTCTCTGCTGCAAGTAAGCCAAGAAGCTAAGGGATGAAATGATTCCCAGGAAAGCCCAAGAGATGGCCACAATGAGTTGTGGGCATGGTATGGAACGTGCAGGCAATCTCATTATTTTCCTGTGTAATTCTGGTGCAAGTTCTATGCACTGCTAGATTAAAAAAAGTCTAAAAAGATTCCATGTGCCTGACTTACCGTGCTTTTTGCATGAAACTGTTGTTCCTAAAGTACCCTATAACTGGAGTTGCTGGTTTTAGCTAAGATTTGGTCACCCTGTCATGGGCAGCATTGTCAATAGATGTCACGTTTGCCAGTTCTTTTCTTGCTTAAACATAAGAAATACAAAGGCATTACTCAGATTTAGCAGCTAAAGTGTGCATGCAGTATTTCCCTTTCTTGTCTAAACTGTCTCTTTGTATTGATGTCTTTGGTGTTTGCATTCTAGATCAAGATAGAGAAGGAGCTCAGCAGCCTGTACAAGAGAATGTTTGAACCACTCCATGTGCCTCCAGAGCTATTCCAGAGATTAACTGGGCAATTCTGCAACATTCAGACTTTGAAGACAGGTCAAGCTTATGCTGCAGAGGATAAAACATCAGTTGATGACAGGCTAAGCATCCTGCTGAAGGGGAAGTACGTGCTACTTGGGTAGTATTATGTGTTGTGGGATGGCTGAATTCATGAGAACGTTGATGGATATCTGTGTTAACTTTTTAAATGTTACGGTTTGTTGCATGTTATGATCTGTTGCCACGTAGTATGCAGCCGTATGCTATTTCTGGTACTATTTTCAAATGACTGTGGTGTCTTCTAATGCAAATGCATTGTGCCTTCACGTGTGTGTGCAGCTGTATTGATATTAATGGGGATTATGTTCTTATAACACCGAAGAGTCTTCCAAAGCAAGCAAGAAGCTTGTTCCTGTTTTAGGTGTCTAAGACTTAAAACTATTGTGTGTGAGGGAAGGAGAAAATAACCATCCATTAGACTTTAAACCAAGAGGTCTATTGACATTGGTTCTTGAAATTGGTTCATTCTGCTTTTACATGCGGACAGAAAGGGGCAGGTGCATTGCTCAGACCTAGCTGGTAGACCCAAATGAGAAAGGATAGAATTAGCTGCCATGTCCAGGCTGTAATCTTGAGGTTCTTTCTATGTTCTGCCCAAAATGTCAAGCAGTCTTTGTTAATGGGAGTGCTGACATCAGGTTTCATCATTTTTTCTTCAAAGTCATTAGCAGCTCATTCCTGAAGCTGGTTATCTAAAGGAAGCCTGATTCTGGTCTGGATCTAGAACAGTACGCTTCAGACCTTTTTCCTTTTTGACAGTTGTGTTTTGGGGCTGCACACCACGTCAGGCAACCAGAATTGGCTGTTAACCTTACATCTGGATTTGGTAGAGGTTCAGGCAGAAAGTAGGTTGACTCCAACTACAGAAGATGTACCTACTTCAGCCTGCTACCTTCTGCATTACCATTGGCAGTAATCATATTCAAATTTAGATAAAATAAATCAGCCTCCATGTTTTTGAAATGATATTTCATACTTCTTTTTATTTCCAGAATGAAGGTTTCTTATCGAGGGCATTTTCTGCATAATATTTACCCCTGTGCCTTTATAGATTCACCTGAATTTCGATCAACTCAGATGAACCGGGGTGAAAAATTCCAGGTACACTTTGGCTTAAATGTGATTGGATATGAACTAATGAGACAATTAATAATAATAACCAACTCAAAGCAAAACCCAAACACAACACAAACGAAAAAAACAACAAACCCCCAAATATAATTTTGGGAAATACTGAACTATTTGGCTTGTGTAACTTTGCTGGCTTTCTAACTCTGGTGTCTACTGCTGGACCATGTCAAGAGTAACTTCTAAAATGAAATGCTGCAGAACAATATTATGATGGTGTTTCCTGTGCAGTCTGCCTTCACCTGTTTCTCTCTTTCATTTTGCTGTTTGGAAGCTTATTTTGTGCTGGAGAATTATTTGGGCCACTAGTTTATAAGTGAGAGTTTTGCTGAGGAAAGTGATAATGTGAGCAGCCTCACTGCTAGTTCTAAAACAGAATAGGAAAATTAATTACTAAATTCATTACTAAAGTGAAAGATTAAAAAAATGCAGGAAATAGTCATTTGAAAGTTGTTAAAACAGCATGAATTGAAAGAGGTCGTGTTGTTTAGAACTAAAATATTCCTAGGGAACAACAAGAGTATGTATCTTTAGTGGTGGAACAAAAAGGGTATGTATCTTCAGCAATGTAATTAACTAGAACATTAATGAATATATTATACAGTAGCATGTGGTAAAGATAGAATTATTAGAGAGGGTTTTTTTTCACATAGTACTGAAATCACTGTTGCTGTTCTTCAGTGGTGTGTGTAATACGGACTGCCTATGGCTGGACTGGCTACAACCCTGCTGATATCATGGCAGAGGAAGAGGGAGGAAGAGTAGGGCAGAATCTAAAATTGGTGATTGATGTAACATGTTCCAGTCACTCCCTATGCTTAGTGCCAAAGGGAGATAGTTGTCAGGACATATTCATTTCATGGCACTGAGGCATCCGGCAGCACTGTACCCCTCTTTGTACCATCTATTTCTCCCGTGAATGATTAGATATTAATCAGTTCTGCTGAAGGGAAGCGACTCACACCCCTAGTTTTACCTGCCTGAAAAATTATTGCAGTCTTGGTGCTTTGTGCATCCTTCACTTGTGAGGTTTGCTAGCAGTTTGCTATGACACACAAACGTTCTTGGCAACGCCATCAGCACAGGATGGAAATTTCGTCCTAGTGACTCCATCTGCTGGCAGTGCTGCCAAGTTCTTCCCAAATTTCTATTCCTCTGTTACTGACAATAAAGTTAAAGCCCAAGTATATATGGCAGTTTTCCATTTTCTCTTAGGTGTGTTTGTGTATATTTTTATCTGTATATATATGTGTATATACATATATGTATTTTTTTTTAGATAAAGGTAGTTTATGATAGGACACCTTGGACACTTTGTCTTAATAAATTCTTCTGAATCCCTTTTGCAAAGCATGCTGCTGCAGCATTCCAGAGCTGATTTCTGTCTGCCACTGCCCTCCGCTGGCGCAGCTGGACAAGTCTGGCCAGGGATTTGTAGGTGCTGTAGCCTTCCACAGCAGGATTGTCAGTACCTAAGCCAGTGAATCCAAGTGTGAAGAAGTAGTGCTTGTGAGATCCAGAGTCTGAATTAGAAGAGAAAAAGGCATGGCATTTTGTGGGTTGTTTTTTTTTTCCTCCATCTCCTTTTTTAAACTGTTTTCTGGAAACCTTTGGCTTGCACCAGTTCTTTCTGCTTGGATGCAGTAATGTGAGCTAAAACTGGATAGCCTGCAGGCCTGTTGAGATGTGAGTGTTGTCAGCACAGGATTGACTTTGTATGTAAATCTCCTCTGACATAAATGGTTGCTGTTCTGGAACTTCTGAGAGATTTCCCCTTCACACCAGATTTCTTGAAAAGCAAACTGGTCTGCTCATCAGATAAAATCTGATGGTAATGACCATCCGAGAAGACTTAAATCTGTAAATAGGATTTTCTAAGGGATACCAAAAAGTTACATGTCTTCTAATTTGTTTTAACTAGAGGCACAATAAAATGGCAACACTTATTTGCAAGCAAAAGAGAAGGGCTAATTCTGTGTGTTCTTTCTCAGGTCACCATTATTGCAGATGATAACTGCAAGTTCCTTTGCTGGTCCAGGGAAAGGCTGACATACTTTCTGGAAACTGAGCCATTTCTCTATGAGATCTTTAAGTATCTTATTGGCAAAGATATTACAAATAAACTCTATTCACTGAATGACCCAACCTTAAATGACAAGGTAAGCAACTGCAGTTTCATTTGGGAATGTGCATACAGTCACATGTATAATTACTTCAGCTTTAATGTGCCTTTTTTTATTCTGCTGCTGTTGGCTGTCGAATTCGTATTCGTTGCCTTCTAGTGCCAAAGTGTGAATCAGTGCAACGTTTTTGTCAGCCATTGATACTAGTTATTGTTAGCACTGTAATGTGTAGGAAGGGTGAATAACTGAGATTCTGAATGCATTGGCTGGTCAGCTGGTGAACATGCTGCCCAGTAGATAAAAGGTGCTTCTTCCTGGTTATCTTTCTTACTAATAAATGGGTATCTTTGTACAAAGAAGCTTCAGGATTTTTTTAAAAGAGCTCCCTTGCTGAATTCAAACAAGAAGAGTAGCATCAATGTGTGTGTTTGAGGGTTGCAAATATGAGAAAAAAAGGGAATGTTGGGTTGATACAATATAGTTAGTGGAAGAAGACATGAAATCCGTATAAACACCTTTGCTAAGGGCTCTGACTGTAACTCGTCCTTCTTTGAACATAGAGGAAGTGTGTTTTAGGTGTCACGGTAAGTGGTCTGGTCTGGTTGTAGTTGTGGATATATTGATTATTTTATTTTACTTTCATTTTGTCTCCTTCCTTAGTTACACAGCTTTTCAGTGTTTGGAAGGGTTGCTGCTCGGCTTCTAGTAGTGGGGTTTTTTTATTATTGATGTAGTGGCTGCAGGATTCTCATGCATAATTGATTTGAAGAACTTTCACCATCACTTATGAAAAGCTTGGAATATTTATAAATAGTGTTCTCATATTCTATCTTTATTAACTTCATTCACACTAACTCAAAGCAAAAATCCTTACTGGTGGAAGAAGATCCAAAAGGAGAGGCTGCCACTGCTGCTTTACAAAATACATCAGTAGGCTTCATGTGGAATGTATTTATGATTAATTAGACATTGAAAGTTTTCTGAATTTTCAGTAGGCTACAGAAAGAGGAAAAACAAAGGAGTGTTGGGAGGGACAGCTGTTAAAGCACTGCTTGTTCTACCTTCTGGTTAATAACATACAGAATTACTCTGGTCAGTGAAGCAGAGGGTTACCTGTTTTACGATTAGGTGCTCAAAACTGTTTCAGATCCTTGTTTTCATTGATCATCTGAGGTTGTAAGTCTTACTAATGCAATAAGATAAGTGATCTAGCAGGGATGTACCATTTGTAATGTACATATTATAAAATGTGTGGTTAACTTTTTTTTTTTTTTGGAGGGTGTTGTGGTGAAAGGGATGGCAAGAAGATGGGAGAGAGATGTACTGTATTAAAAAACAAAAACACTTGTGTAGGCAATAAGTAATTTCTGGAGTATGTTATCTGAAACAGACATGTAGCAGCATGCTTCCTTTGTGCACTATGAATTGCATTCAGCCAGCATCTCCTAGGTGACTGCTGTTTTCCACATTCCTTATCAATTTTTTTTCCTCATCTTTTTTTCCTCTGTTTCCTATTTATTTACTTCTTTTCTCTCTTCTTCCCCCTTTCTTTCATTCTCCTTAACATGTGGATGACTCCAGGTACACTATGGCGTTGTTACTGGGCCTGGTGTACGGAGTTATCCACAATGCACTTGTGTTGCTGATATCTGACACAACAGAACTGCAGCAATGGTATTTCTTGTAAATACCACATGGAATACTCAGTGTAAGATTTCAATTTGTTGATTTTAAGTGAAAGATCCTTATCATACCTTCCAAATATTAAATCATTGTGTTATGCCGCAAGGGCGGGTATTTCTGTCCTCACATGTCAGTCCTAGTTATTGAAAATGATTATTTTGATTGGTGTGCTGTTGTATTTGCAGAGCCTGGAAAGTCAAACGGATGCCCAACCCATGGGGCTAGGTGAAATCAAGGCTGAAAGGGACTTCGTTTGTAGGGTTTAAATACGAGTTCATAACAAGCTGATGTGTCAGTATGAACAGAGAAGTTCCTGTCAACTTCATTCCAACTAACAGCAGTTTCGAGTTATTTGTGCACTTGAGTATATATTTCATTCACAAGTCATTTAGAAGAGCTAACACCATATACAGATATCTGGCTTCACGATTTTATGTATATTTCTTCATTAAATGATATTTTCACTTCAGTTTGCAGCAATGCTTTAGTGAAAGTAGTCACATGAAAGACTGTTGTAACTGTCGCGTCACAGGGACTTCAGAAAACAATTGTTCTACGTGAGATGAAGTGTCAATTCTTGACTGTTAAGTTCAGTAAAATTGAGATATGCATTATGCATTTATCATACACGTTACACCTTTCAGGTTCACCTGTTTTTCTGACTCTTAATAACATCTAATGAGATACAATATATAGTTCCCTATAAATGTGATATAGGGCATCTCAGAGTACTCCAAGCAAATGGAAAATCCCAGGGTCTTTGTACAGACCGTAACAGTCACAGAATGCAGTTTATGTTATGTTATGCAGTCACAGCTGAGACCAGACTGTCAACTGCAGAAGAAATAGCTATTCTCTGTTTTAATTTTTAATTTACTTGATCTCTTTTTGAAAATATTTATTTCTTTTTAGGCCTCAAAAAAGATTGATCGACAGCCAAGTCTATGCTCACAGCTCTCTGTGATGCAGATGAGGAACAGTATGGCCAGTACCAGTGACAGTGAGGATGGCTTGCAGATGTTTCTTCGTGGGACTTCCTCTTCCTCTTCTCTTCGTGAGTGCTCAAAAATAGTTTATACCGGTCTTGAACACGGCTTGGTTCATCACTAAAGATGGTTGTAGAGCTCCTGTTGTCTTCAGCTGAAGCAGAATGTAGTTTTTGAGATGCTGCTGTAAACCAACCAAGTGTAAGGAGTTAGTGGTAGGGAATCTATAAATCCTTACGGCTTAGTATGCTAACTGAAGGCAGTGGAAAAATCAACATGTACTGTAATCATTTGCAGTATAACGTGAATGTATAGATATAATATGGAATGTTTATAGCAATGGAGCAAAACAGTGTGACTGCACAGTGCCTGTCACAGTAGTATCTCCTTTGGTCTGTGACTGGTGCTTGTAGAAATTAAAAAACACTTACCCTCATCCACTGGGTGCTCTGCATTTCCTCTGAGGCAGTTTGTATTGGCAGGCTCTGGAGAGAGATGGTGCACTTACCCTCATCCACTGGGTGCTCTGCATTTCCTCTGAGGCAGTTTGTATTGGCAGGCTCTGGAGAGAGATGGTGCACAGCTAGTTTTGAGGCCACCTGGAAAATCTCCAAATATGCTGTCAGGCTCTCCTTCCTTGTGCTTTGTATGATGGGATCAGTACAGAGCAGACGAAGGGAGGGAAACCATGTCTGACCTTTTGCTTCCAGTCTTGGATTTTACTCCTTTAGAGAATCCTTTTAAACAATTGTTTCTAGGCTTTTGTTCTTGTTTACTTTTTATTTTCCCAAATCTAAGCTTTAACAACAGTCTGAGCTCTGAAAGCAGCTTTTGAAAACAGTAACAATAGCAAAATAACAGAAGATGCTCAATTGTCTTATTTGGTATGAGCTGTTAGTTTAACAATTTTAAAGGGTCACATAGTATTATTGATTTTGCGTTGGGGAATATCTTTTCTTGGGTAGTTAGAATTTCAGCGTATGAGGAAAAGAATCACTGACAGTTATTTTTTGTGGTTAAATTCTGCTGAAGTTAAGAAAAAAAAGTATTTGCATTTTACTGTGTTCCGTTATGTTCCTCGCAGCTCTCACCCAAGAACTCGTGCAGACTTGGAGGGCCTGTCTGTTTTCACTTCTTACATTTAGTCTGCATTCCCAGAGAAGTGGAAGCAAAATCTCTGCTAGTGTTTCAGCCTGCTAGAATGTCTGGGGTGACACTTGCTACATAGTTGTTAAGGGCTGGTGAAAACTCCAGTGTTATTTTCTTCTTTCTCCTCAGCTTCCTGAAAGGACATTTAAAATCACAATAGAGTTGATTTGGAAGGGTCCTCTGGATCAAGTCCAGCCCCATGCTCAAAGTGAGGTCAGCTAGAGCAGGTTGCCCACGGCCATGTTTGGTCAAGCTCAAACTGTTTTCAGGGTTGAACACTGTGCGCTTTCTCTGAGCAGCCCATTCCAGTACCTTCCCACACTTGTGGTGAAAAAAGTTTCCCTTACTGCAGCTTATGATCATTGTCCCTTGTTCTTTAATGCATGCCTCTGAGAAGAATCTGACTGTCTTCTTTTTGCTGTTCTGTTAGGTAGGTGGAGACAACAGTAAGATTCTCTGAAAGTTCTCTGTTTGTAAGGCTGAGCACACCCACTTCTCACAGCCTCTCTGTGTATGCCACGTGCTCCAGCCTGACCACCTTGGCTGTCTTCACTGCACTCTCTCCACTGTGTCCATGTCTTTCTTGTACAGGGGAACTCAAAACCAGACACTACAGGGCCAGTCATCTCACCACAGAAGGTGCTCAGACTGATAAGGCACAGTCAGAGCATGGTAAATCCATGGTGGCCATTCCCAGCAATGTTCCTTCATGTGTTTGGACACAGCTTCCAGGAATATAGGCTCCAGAATCTTTCTGGGAACCTCAGACTAAGCTGATAAAACAGTAGTTCCCTGGATCTTTCTCCTTGTCCTTTTTGAAAATGGACATGATGTTTGCCTTTTTCCTCTCCTCTGATTGCTGTGACCTTTCAAAGGTGATAGAGGGGGTCCTGCAATTGCTTCAGTCCCCCTTAGCACTCAGGGATGCAGAGCAGGAAGTTCCAAAGTCTCTTGTATGGCTTGTTGGCTTTAGGGGTCCCTAACTCAGTCCAGTAAGTAAAGCATCAGCCTCCCAGTCTCTGTCACTACATTTGCAGACCTGGGAAGCCTTGGGACAAACTTTACCAGTTAAAAACTGAGCCAAAAAACAAGTGCAGACTTTCTCAGTCTTTTCCATGTGCTTTCTCTCTAGATCCTGTGCCCCACTGAGCCACGGCCTCATAGTTCCCCTGGTCTTCCTTTTGTTGCCAGTGTGTTTGGAGAAGTTCTTCTTGTTGTCCTTCACTAGATCCAAGTCCAGCTGAGCTTTAGCTTTCCCAGTTCCATTCCTGCATGTGTGGGCTGTGTTCCTGTGCTCTTCCTGAGCTCAACCTTGCTCTCACTTTGTATGTGTGTCTGAGCTCTGTCAGAACTTTTCCATTCCCCTGTGACAGCTTTCTGCCACGCTTGCTCAACTTTCTGCACTTTGGAATGAACTGTCCTTGTGTTCTGAGGAAGGTGTCCTTGAAGATGAGCCAGCTGTTGTTGGGTCCCTTTGCCCCTGTGGGCCAAGTAGATCCCTGAGCAAACCACAGTCCACTGCCCTCAGGTCCAGGGCTATAACTCTCATATTTGTCTTGCACACTTCTCTTAGAATCTTAAAATCCACCAACTTCTGGAAGATGCAACCAAGGTTACTGTCAGCCTTCACCTCCCTGATGAGTTCTTCCTTGTTCGCCAGTGACAGGTCCAGCAGAGCACCTCCCCTAATCGGATCATCGATTGCTCCTGCAAGAAAATTGTCCTCTGCAGTCTCCAGAAACCTGGGCTACTTGTGTCTGGCCCTGCTGCCACCAGACATGGCTAGTCAGAGCTTCCAAGTACACAGGCCTGCGACTGTGAGACATCATCCAACTATCTGAAGAAGGCTTCCATCTACTTGCTCTTCTTGACAAGGCAGCAGATACTTGATGTGAAGTCTCCTCTGTTGGTCTGTTCTCTGATCTTTACCCATAAGCTCTCGACCTGCTTTTCACCTGTTTCAAGGCAAAGCTCCGTGCATTGAAACCAGTCCTTTTCATCCAGGGCACACAGACAAATTGGCACTCTCAGAAACCTGGAAGAAATTGTAAATGTGTATTTCTGCAATCGTAGCTGGATTTAAAATTCTCTTTCAGGCCTAGCAGCAGAATGCTTGCACCATAATTTCACCTCTGGGGGAAAGTAATCTAAATGCTTGACATTTCCAGCTGTAATTACATTAATTCCTGAGATGCACCCATTCTTAGCAAATGCTTGTTAAAAACACTTTTCTGTTGTATGTTTTGTGGTTTGTGTACTGTATTTTTTCTGGTGTATGGCGTGTGCTTTCCTCAAGAGAGAGATTGAAATTTCTGTTCTGCAAAGAGCAGTTGGCTCTGCCACTGCCACCACACCACTGGCAACAAGAGGTGTGATAGCAGCCTCTGTAGTCCAATGTTTCTCTTAGGTTTGGGGAGGGAGGGGAGTTACCCATAGAGCAGTGTACACCTCAGGAAATACTATCAGTTCTTTCTTTGCATTTTGGTTGATGTCAGATTTTGACTCCTGCAGTTGATAAAAGATGTTTTGTCTGATTAAATCATAACGTTTTAGTCTTTCTTTTTGCCAAAATAACTTGTTAGTTTGTTTTTCTTGTGTAATGCCATTGTCCAGTGGTGGGTTTGCTCCCAAGGTGAGCTCTGTCTGAAGACTTGTATTGGCTTAGAGTTGTGGCCATGTATGTAGTTTTTCTCAGGGAAAGATGAAGAAAAAAGCTGCCATTTACCTTCCTACTGTTCTGTTTTTGAAAACCTTCAGTGCTGTCACAAAGCATAGCCAGTCTTTTTTCATGTGTGTTTTTTAATTTTCAGTATGAGGTGCATACTGAGGCATACTGCCCCAGTGCAGTGTTCCCCTGAATTCTCCAATCATGCACTGATTTCTTAAGAATAAACAAAAAAAAAACCCAAACAAGCAGAATGTTTAGTGAGGAGCATATGGAAATGACAGCTGTATTTCTTTTAGAAGGAGAAATGACAAACGAGGAATGTAGTGTACAGAAGTTTTGCACAGTTTTTCTTGTCATTGCTGGATGATCATGTATGGACAGAAGCTTCCCATTACAGATACGATATTTGACTACTACAACTAAAACAAATCTATTCTCTTTAATTTCCATGTTCTTAATCTTGAATGTTTATTATTTGTATAATCCAGATGTTTAATTATACTTTTAGCTGTTCTAAAAATTACCAACTTTAATCATTTTATAAGGAAAGTGTTATAAGTCTATTTTCAAAGTGCTTAGCAGTGAAAGAGTGAAAAACTCTAAGTAATTGGCCACGAACTACTATTACTAACCAAACTGTGTTTTGTATTTAATTAACTAAGAAACCTTGACTAACTATTTGCTTTTATATTAAGGAAATAACCAACACGAGTTCTGTAATGCTTACGGAGTGAGTCATTTGCAGCATGATGCTTTCTGTTGATAACATCACATTAACTCAGCAAGCATCCTCAAAAAGGTATTAAAGTGAGATTGTGTACTGTGGTATATGTGCTTGACATACGTGATCCATCTGTATGTAATTTGTTAGTAAATGAAATTGATTTATCTCTTTTTTCCGAAGTACAAGGTAAGCAGAAGTAGTTGAACTCAATCAGAAGGGAGGATGCAGCTGTCTTTCAGTCCTTTAAAAACATTTCAGTACTGGGTTCCCTTCAGTAAATTTATTGCTTTATAGTCATACTTATTAATGATATAGTTAGTGTCTTTTCGTAGGATCATAGAATGGCCTGGATTGAAAACAATCTCAAAGATCATCTAGTTTCAACCCCCCTTCCATGGGTAGGGTCACCAGCCACTAGAGCAGGCTACCCAGAGCTACATCCAGCCTGGCCTTGAATGCCTCCAGGAATGGGGCATCCACAACCTCTCTGGGCAACCTGTTCCAGTGCATCACCACCCTCTGAGTGAAAAACTTCCTCCTAATATCTAACCTAAGTCTCCCCTGTCTTAGTTTGAAATCATTCCCCCTTGTCCTAACACTGTCAACCCATGTAAAAAGTCATTCCCCTTCCTGTTGTTACCCTCCCTTTAAATACTGGAAGACCACAATGAGTCTTCCCAGAGCCTTCTCTTCTCCAAGCTAAACAAGCCCAGATCCCTCAACCGTTCCTCAAAGGAGAGGTGCTCCAGCCCTGCAGCACTTTCTTTAGATCACTTAAAGTTGCTGATCTATGAGTAATGTGAATTTGGAAACTCCTGAGCTAAGCAGGAATGTAGAACTGTTTTGTTTAGGTAGTATGTTTATTGGCCTTATCTCACCGTGTGCTTGCCATGTTGCACCCAGCTTGTGGGTATAGCAAGATCAGGTTTCATAGGAAATATCTGAGGTGAGTGCAGGAGCAGTGTATGGGAGGCCTGCATCTGGTTCTGTCTCAGACTTCCACTCGGTGTTGGGTGGAGGCATGAACAGGCAAGGTGTTGTGGTTGCAGAAAAGAAGGGCATGGCATTGAACCAAACAACAGCTTTAGCCATGATGCTGGATCCTGCTCGGCAGTTACAGCTTCTTTCTTCTGGTTTCTGAAGAGAAGCAAGCACTTTGAAAGAAAACTGTTCTAAAAATTGCAATAAACTAATCTAAATCTACAAAATACGAAAAAGAAAACTGAAACTGCAATCCAGCGTTTACAGGCATCCTTTCACCTTTGGGTCTAATTTGTTGGGTCTCCCAACAAAGTCAGTTTTACAGCTAAAGCTTGGATTTAGGCAGCTGACTGATGTGTGTATCACATGTTGAGGCTGTAAAAGCCCATCTGTGTAGAAGGGAGTGCTTAACAATTCCAATTCTTACCAGTATGTGTCAATAAGCCTTTATTGTGACAGTAAAATAGTGTTTTGAATGCTAGAATAAAATACTAATACATTTTCAACATAAAAGTTCTAGAAAGCTAAGCAGTGTTTGTGTGAATGTGACTTAAA
The DNA here is from genome assembly GCA_013399175.1 of Odontophorus gujanensis. Lineage (NCBI taxonomy): Eukaryota > Metazoa > Chordata > Aves > Galliformes > Odontophoridae > Odontophorus > Odontophorus gujanensis. The sequence goes on along the minus strand of VXAB01002500.1, from coordinate 153,127 downwards.
AATGCGATAATGTAACCCTTGCTGGTCTTGCCTGTGGCAATTATTTTGTTCTTTGTGTGAAATACAGTGTAGAAAGAAGTCCTTCCTCATAGGCCTCAGCAGAGTGCTTTGCTGTGTGTGCCCTTTTTTTATTTACGTAGCAAGAGCGACCCTGAAGGACTATGTGATAACCATTGGTACTTTTTTTCCAGAAAATTTGAGTTTTTAAATTGTATGCAGCTGACAGGTCAGACAGGATCAATACCTCTTGCTCTTTACTTCTGAAATGGTGTTTCAGAGATTTCCCTACTCTCTTTGGTCATTGGTCACTGTTAACAGCCTTAAGGCACGTAGGGTTAAGGTCTGAGGTTAGCCAGCAAATGTAAGAGTTGTTTTACAGCGAGGGCGAGTATGCAGATGGATGTAGCTTCTATATGTAGGCAACCAGTCCTAGTCTCCTTTAGGAGAAAAATTTGAAATCCAGGAAGAAAACTCTAACTCCATTGTGGTGTTAGTATTCCTTACAATATGTACTGAGCAAGCTGACAAAACAAGCACTCTCTTTCAGTGTAACGTTCTACAGTTAAGACTGCTGATGTCCCTCTGGGCGTGTGAGCATCCTCCTGCAGCCTTTGACCACTTACTTTCTCCCCATTTTTCCATCACCAGCTTTATCAGAGAGACTTGTAGCTGACCTGTAGCTGTTTTTCCTCAGTTTGGCAAACTTCTGCTTGCTAGGCCATAATGAGCATCTTTCTACCTTAGTGCACTCCAAAACAATATGTGAGAAATATCAAGTCTGACAGTGAGAAAATGGCTGTCAAGGACACAGAGGTGTGCATGTCATGCAGTCAGGATTTGCACTGAAGCCTGTAATGGCTGTAGGATTTGTACCCTGAAGGTATTCCTGGTGCATGTCAGCTTGGTGCCTATGCCAAATAACAAAGAAACCTTCCATCATAACATCCTCTTAGGAGAGAACTAGAAAACGGCAATCAGAGTCTGCCCTCTGTGTCACAGAGGGGTAGGAGTAATAGGTATGTATTGTTAAATTAATTGCTAATTTGTTTGGCACTGTGGCAGGCCCAGGCCGGACATCACCCTACCTGAGAACTTCAGCAAAGATGAAACCAATAGAAGAAAGTGTTGAAGATGATGTCTTTGAAGCACCGTCGGCTGAAAAGCTCGAGCTCCAGCACCTGCCTTGAACCATCTATCACCTGACGTGTCAGAGCTTGTGCTAAGCTCCAGTGTGAGAAGAAGGAATCCGGAAGCTAAGAGCATCTTTCCGTCTTTGAATTTACCACACCGTATGTCAGTGGCTCCTAGACAGAAGTGTCATACTTTTCTTTTACTTCTAAATAAACAAACAAGCAAACCTGTATGGGTTTTGTTTCTGTTTTCTGTATGTGGGTTTTTATTTTGTTTTTATTCCAGCTCTTGGTGTCATACATTTAGAGTTTGGTGGCTTACTGGCCTGCAACCTGTGGAGATGGAGTACCTCAAGTTTCATTTCCCTAAGTTTGCAGCAGCTCAGTGCTTTGCCCACAGAGCATGGCATGTGCCAGCGAGGCTGCAGCAAGAGCACTGCGAATAATGAGAAAGAACTGTGTCGTACTACAGGAAGCAAAGCATTTTATTGCATAAAAGTATGTGGCTGGAAATCTAGACATTCCTGGTGAGTGGGTAAAATGAATAGCAAATGTTTACTTGCTGTGTACGACATGCCAAGTCTATTTACCTGTTGTTTCAAGTAGGGCTGTTTCCGAGACAACAGAGGCTAAAGCAAACTGCAGCCTGCTTTGCTGTACTTAATGAGGTGCTCTCCATCACTGTTGCAGAAGGTAGGTAGAAGCATCCTGTAATAATTCAGATTTAAAGAGGAGTGTTGGTGTGCACAGGTGGAGGAGAACAGGCTGCAAACCCGTTGCTGGCTCCTTCCAAGGTGTGACTGGGAAACGAAGCATAAAGCAGTGTATGCTTCTAAATTGTTACATCATGTTACTTCGGTCATCGCTTTTCCTATGCAGCTGTTGTGAATTACATGAGCAGATATTTTGTTTTGCCAGCCATAGATGCACTGGAAAGCAAAAGCATGAGAAAACAGACCCTTGGGTAAGTACATGAGGCTTTGGCAGGGCTCCATCCATCAGCAAACTTCTGGCACCCAGGTAGAGCCTATTGCAAAAGTGAAGACTCAGCATCTGCAGGTGCAGAAGGCAGCACTTTGTTGCGCAGCAGTGGATTCAGTGTGGTGTAGTTTGGACTTATGTGTGTATGGGAACTGCTGGGTCACAGCCTGAACCACTGAATGAGCACCTGAAGGAAAGATCTGGTCAGCCCTGGGAGCACAGGTGAAGGTGATTCACCTGTGTGACCAGAAGGCGTGGAGCCTGGATCTTAGACCTCATCTAAGGGCTGACTGCCACTGAAGAAGGATCTCTTGTTGGGGATCCCTCCTTTTTGGAGTTCCTTCCCTGTGAATCTTCAGAGATGGGTGAGCACTCATTTTCCTTCCTTTGTAGCATCACCTTATTCGCGTCAGTCTCTTTGCTTTTAAACCTTTACAGTATGGATTGAGGGATCATTTTGATGGAGTTTTGGGAAGTGAAATCATAGTGACACTTCATAGTGCTACTGGAAAAACAGCAACCATTACTTCAGTTATTCTTTCAGAAGTGCAGTCATGGGAAGTACCTCTGAGTTAAATGTTTCTCCGTCTCTTGTGCAATGTTGGTCCCAGCTGCTCTTGATTAAAGGGGAATGGGTTCTCAGGACTTGAGGGATTAATAAGGGAAGACAAACCATCTTAATTAATTAGTCCTGACATTTAAGCTTCCTGAGAGCATGATGACATGAGAGTCATTAGAGAGTACCGAGAGGAGATATCATAGCAAAAGTCGCAGAATTGTTGAGTATCGATTGGCAAAGTGCACACTTCTTTTCAAAGGGAGAGCCTGCAGACCCCCCTCACAAAGCAGCAGAGGAAGATGGGCTCATGTTGGGCTATTTAACAGAGCAAAATGCTTCTCAGTTGACCAATTCATTCTGGCTGCAGGCAGGATAAAGTGTTTTCAGCAAGCTTAAACGTTAGGTGAGTTTTAGGTGCTGAGGAACTTTCATTTAGCACTTCATGAACATAAAGTACGTATGTTAGAGATCCAAGTTGTGGCCGTGCTATGTCTGTGTTTGCTGAGAAAACACGTTTTGTTTTACAGGAGGCTCTTTAAGACTCGTAAGCTGTAACTTGAGCAGAACTTAGTGCTTTGCACAGGGATGGGTGTAAGTTGGGTTATGATCTGCCGTGCCTCCTTCAGCAGTCGGGTGCCTCTGTGGAACACTGCCCGGCCATTGCAATTTGCTGTGCTTGAGTTCTTCCATTGCTTTCTCCTTGGGGATTAATATCCGTTATGGCCACATCCTGGTTTCCTGTGTAAAGTGCTTTTGGGACAACAATTCCCCATCATCCTTTGTAGCAAAGAACAGATCAAAAGCAATACCTCTTGAAATACGTCCACATGTGTGTGCTATTGCATCGATACTGTTCTGTTCACTGGCACTCAGTGCTGTACTCCGTTCCAGAAAGTGATGAAATATAATAATAATAGTGTAGACATTGCATGACAAAAATAGTGAGAGCCATTATGAATCTTTTACGCTCTTAAATGCTGAAGAAAGCATGCCCTCCTTGAATTTTTAATAAAATAAGTTCCTAGATCACATCATCTGCTGGAATTTGTTTTTACATTGTTCAGTGTACATGGGCTTCCCTCCCTATGATGTGCAACAGACAAGCAGCAGGCAAAACAGCAGCAATGAAAGGAAGAAGCGAAGCTGACAGTATACAAGCACTCTAACAGAATGAAAACATGTTTCTGTTCTTATTCCGTTTGTGTGGAGGTGACCTGAGATGACAGTTGTGTCTGGATAGCAATAAAACCCAGGCTGCCTATTTGTGCAGACTGGGAAGGTTCTTATACAGAACAAGCAGAAGCTTGTGTGAAGGGGAAAGAGGTGAGAGTTGGTAGCAATATGTGTCTCTAAACACAGAGCAATCCTCTTTGGCAAGCATTGGCAAGTGGCAGTGACATGGGGCCTGGGAGGTTTTCCTCCTTGATTCTGATGGTAAAGAGAAAGCACATCTGGGAGCAAGATGAGAGCTGGGCTGGGAGAGCGAGTTTTCTGTCTCAGCATTAGATCAGCAGCAGGAGCAAGCTCAGGTGGAGAGAGTTCACTCATTTGATTGGGTGTGAGGAGAGAAGGGTGAATAGAACCTGTAATTGCAAGACAGTGTGTGGATATGCCGTCTTAGAGTTGTCTTCTTTGGCTTCCCTCTGTGCTTGGTAAATCCTCTGAGGTTGTGTTTGTGTGCAGCAAGCCTACGGTGGTCTTGTCTGTGGAAGGTAGGTGTGCTTGAGTGCAATGCACGTGGTCAGTGTAGCTTATGTATCCACATAACCCTGTCCTTCTTAGATGTATGACTGGGTTTACCACTGCATCCCACTTGGTGTTTCACTTTTGTGAATGTCAGGAGGAATTGCAATGACAAAATTTTGTCTAAAATTAAAAGCTTGGTTGTGAGGACTGGAAAATTGAATTGCTGTTCTGGGAACCCTACAAGGAACTGAAGCTCATACACAAACAGTTGGGGTGCCTGGTGGGCTGTCTCTTTCCTGCTCCCTTCTCTCTTTTCTCCTTTAAAACATGTGTGGTAGTAGGGACAGTTTTCAAAGAAAGCTGTACCACGCCCATTTGATATGGTTTTGATATATCTGTCCCTAGGCTGAATGATTAGTAACAGCAACTCTGATCAGAGTCTCTGAAAAACTCATGCTAACATCAACGAGCATTATGTTGGAGGAATAACTGTATGGCTCATTACTGTTAACTGCTCTTTTTGACTCAGAGCATGTTGAACTTTCTTTTTTTTTTTCCATGCACAGAATGTGTTGTACAACATCCTATGAAATGTGGAAGAAATAATAAATATCTGCAACTGAATGTTGGAGGGATGGTTGGTGGCTTTTTTTTTCCTTTTTCCTCACAGAACATTAGGGTAATGTCCTAGAGGACTTGTGGATATGTGGTTGGTTTTTCAGTTGAATTTTCTTATGTTTGTCTGAATTGGTCAACAGGAGCTAATTACAGTTTGTCTGTACATTTCTTACACTGTGTTAATCTCAAATTGGTTTATTTTTTGTGTTAGAAGATGGGAATGCAGATGGACAGCAGCCTTTACAAAGGATATAAGTTGCTTGATTTTTGCAAATGCTGTCAGTGTTACAGGGAAGCCAAAAAAGGCAAAGGGATGAGGCTGGACTCTTCTCAGTTGTGTGTGGTGATAGCATGAGGGGAAATGGCCACAAACTGAAGCACAGGAAGTTCTGCACAAACGTGTGTGGGAACTTCTTCGCAGTGCAGTGACGGAGCACTGGCACAGGCTGCACAGAGAGGGGGTGGAGTCTCCTTCTCTGGAGACGTTCCAGGCCCGCCTGGACGCCTACCTGTGCAACCTGGGCTAGGGAGCTGCTGTGGCAGGGGGTTGGACTCCATGATCTCTGGAGGTCCCTTCCAACCCATACAGATCTGTGATCCTGTGGAGGAAGGGGGGGAGTGGTTAATTGGAAAAATACTGATTTGGGAAAGGCTGTGGAAGTGCGTGTTTACTTGAGGTGTGGGTGATGAGCAGGTGGATGTGGAGCGTGCCTGGTGGTATCTGAGGCAGTGTTTTGGGAATGCTTTTCCCAGCTGGGGTGGGTAATGGGTATAATTATGACTGTAAATTTTGTTGGGAAAGGGAGGAACTACAAAAACAGAACCATGTCAATAATGGGTAGATCTGTACTTATCCCTCCAACTAGTTTGCTATATGGATGTTCCCATTAAAGATGCACATGGCTGTGGGTGTACCACAGGTGACAGCGCTGTTTACATCTGACATCTCTCCCTATTTCCATTCTCTGAGCAATGCCTCTTCTGGTCTCTGTGTTAGATGCACTTGAACGTGCTGAAGAAAGATGCAGGTAAATCAACGGTGCAGTCAGCAGCTGCATCACGTCCTGGCAGGAACAATCACTGTGCTCTGTGTGTCTTGGAGCAGGTGGTCTGAGCACTGCTCCTCCTGCACTGCGTTCATCACAGCTCTCAGTGCATTAGAAGCACTGAAAAGTGCTGACTGTGAAAGTAATGGAAATCCCCAACAGAGCTGAACTGAAAAAGACGACGATGTAAACAGTACAGGAAATCTATGAAGGGCTTTTGAAGTGAGGCGGAAAACGATTTCTCTTTTCCAAAGAGGGAAATGTTTCTGGAGAATTTCCGCTGTCATCTGGCACTCTCCAGCTCTAAACTAAACATCAGTTTTGAAAACCATCCCCCCTTAATTACTCCATTATACTCCTTCTGTTTTCCTCACCAACTCTGTTGTCCCAATACCATCTCTATTAACGCACTAATATTCAAGCCCATCTGAGGCTTGTGCTATGGAGGGAAAAAGACAGCATCTCCCAGGCTGTTACCAGAGGACCACTGGCATCAGCAGCAGATGAGAACTGCCCTTGGGGACAGGTGGATGGGACACACAGGATGGGTTCTGTGTTTTCTGAAGGCACCTCCTGTTCTCCCATTGGAGCTGAGCAGAGCAGACTCATGCTAGTGCCTGCAGGTGCCCTCTAGGAGGAAGAATCACCAGTGTGACAGCTGCACAAGGCTCACCTCTTCCAGGCATCTTTGCTGCTGGATGCGAGCCCTGTCCTGAGCTTCTGCAGAGGTGCAGAAGATCTGTTATGTTTCAAGAAAGAAACTGTCTGGAAGTGCAATGCAAAAATATATGGGACCTGCAATATAAGGATAATGGGGGTGGGGGGTGGGGGGGTAATGCCATTATTATTAATTTAATCTATTGCTGCTTTCCACCAGAAGGATGGATGAAAGCACAGTAGAAAGAGGAAAAATGTACTACAGTAGTATATAGGTATGGGTGTACAGGTGAACCATGGGAGTGACCACCAAGAGGTTGCTCTGTGAATCTCGCAAGCTGTGGGAGCACAGCTCCGAGCAGTGGCTGTGTCTGTGCTTTGACACAAGGGTATGCAGTGTAATTCAGACAGCTGGGAGAGTTCTTAAGTCCTCTTCTTGGCATAGGTCTGTTCTGTGCGGCATCTGGGCTTGTTTTGGACAGCAACAAGAATAGCAGTTGAGATGTTGCTGTGTGCAATGCCAGCTCCTTCTTCCTCAGGTGAATTCCCTGTGTTAGCAGCGTGCGCCCATGCGGGCTGCTGACCTGTGTTATGTGATGCTTGTAGCAGTGACCCTACAGTTAGATCGCTGTGGGATGGACTGGTGCATGCAGGCTTCTCTTGCTCAGAGGATCCTGCTGGTCGCTGTGGGGAAGTAGATTTATGGAGAATAAATCCACCACAGATTCGCAGAATGCTGACTGAGGTAAGTGTGTGCCAAGGGCTGATGGTTTGACATTTTCCTCTTGCTTAGAGCTTAAATTGTAAGAAAACCTCCTTCAGGCAGATGGCTCATGTTAGGTCTGTAGCCTGCACCATGTGAGCAAGAACTGTAGCAGTGTTTTGCCTATTTAACCTGCTTTTGCATATAATACATGATTATGTATGGTATGTTATTCTGAGTGCTTTGGTTATGTTCAAAATCATGCTTCTGTCCTATGGGCTCATCTGTGCTGTATGGTAACACCTCCAGGAGCAGAATGCTCCTGGAATTACATCAGCAAACTCGGGTGCAGGTCTTAGAACTGGAGGACAACGTATAACCCTACGTGCCCCCTGATTCACAGATGGCATTTTCTTTTGGTCAGCCAGTATCTGTCTATGGATATGAGAGGTGTTTTTTCAGTATCAGAGAAGACAGTGAGCCACTCTCTTTAAACAAGATTATGCTAACTGGCTTTAAGGCTCACGGTATATAAACCATACCATTTTGTTTCCAGAGGTGTCTCTGAAAGGAGGGTCACAGAGGAGGATGTGAAAAGGAGTCACCTGGTTGACCTGAGGGCCACCAGGCACAGTAGAGCCCTTTGCAGGAAAAGGAGGGGTAAAACCATCATCTAACTTCATTACAAAGCATCACCTAAATTCTACTAATAAACAGGAGCAGGACAGCCACAGAATTTCTTCCTGTGTAAGTATACAGGAGAGAATAATGCATGCAAAGCAACCTGAAACCATGTGGAAGTATTTGCATATGGGATATCTTTATTACTGGGGAAACGATGACTGGCACAGAGAAGGGAAATGGATTTCATGAATGAAGAATGTTTTTGAAATGATTGACTTGTCCACAGCTCTTGGACCCAATGCTTCACTGGAAAAACACAGTTCTGATTTGATTCAGGACTGAGGGTTGCAGAAAACCTGGCACAGTCTTGGAAACAGGAGAACTACGTACCCCAGAGGACTTTGTATTCTCGTTTTCATCCCAGAAGATCATGCTGGAATGAGTAAATGGTAATCCTTGGCACTGATACGTTTGTACAGACAGGAAAAAAAAGCTCTTCTCCTTTGTATTTCATAGTGTTCTTAGCATTTTGCTGTCAGTCACCTATATTGGTAGAGATCTGTACTGATGCACAACAGCTATGCACCTATTGTGTTCGAGCCCTCCCATTTTTTAATACAAAATGCTATTGAATTCACTGATCCTTTGTGTAATTGTGAGATGACATTTCCACATAATGGCAGATGACAGAACTTTCATTTCTGAAAAAGAAACCCCGCCTAAAATTACTTCAAATTAGTATACAATAGATATATGTGAGCTTACAGATTAGGGAAGAAGTAATAAAGATGGGATAGGACTGAACTACCAAAAGCTTTTCATCCTAGAGAACGACCCAGATGTCTGATAACTTTAATACTCTGTTCTCAAAGAGAACAGGAACCCAAAGCTATCATCTTTCAGTTTAATTTCAATAGCTGAATGTGCTTTGGGGTGCAGTTTCTGCAGCATTGCTAGTGTGAGTCAGGTATGCAATAATAATTAAACCATTCCACCACCCGTCCAAAAATACCCCTGAACAGTACATATAGCAAATAATCTTTGTGTGGGATTATCCTGAAATTAAGTGAATGCTGTCTGAAGTGTTTTGTTGGTTTTTTTTAATCATGCAAATAAAGAAAATCTCCAAGGCCTTGTGTAAATGCCAACGTTATATGTTTTATTTTTAATCAAGTAATTCTTTCAAACCTCACAATATCCATGACTGACAGGAAAAAAAAAAAAAAAAGACATTAGGCATGAAATGAGAATATAAAATACATGATATGTAGAAAGGCAATCAGTGCTTTAGTCCCTCAAGACAGTAAACAGGTGAAATGATCTTCAAAACGTCAACTCACTGTCTTATTCTTAAAACATAGACTTCAAGTGATTTTTTTTCCTTTATTTCACCTTGTAAACAACATACAAGTCAAAATGGACAATGAGGTAATCTATACTACAGAAGATAATTTAAAAACACTAGATAAGACACAGTATTAAAGACATATAGAAATCAGTGTTCACTTTGGTCTCTAGTATGGTTATTGTTATTATTACCACAAGCAACGCATACTAGTTTAAGCCAGTCTGGTGATGGTTGTCAGCCAGTTGTTGCTTAACTTAGTAATCCAAGAGGTAGTCAAAACCATTATCCTTTGTTAAGCTGGTTGCTCTTACATTTGGTTCAGTGACAATGGTAGCAAATACCTTGGTACTTTTCTTACAAAAAACACCACCAAAGCTGCCAACTTACAGCTCTGCTTCAGCGTTAAAAAGAAGTGTGTGTTCATAGATCAACCTCTTGTCTTTAGTGGACGGTTGTTAACGGGGTGGACACACAACCGACGTATCCTAAAGAAGAGGCTGTTGATAAACTAAGCAAAATTAGATCGACGCATTTAACGAGGCTCTGCTTGTTTCTAAAACAATACTCAAATCTCATTAAGACTTCTAGAAAATTAAAATCAGTGCACCTGCACATGTACACATCTTCCCAATTACTTTTATATCTAGCACAGGGGAATACATATATATTTTTATGATAAACATTTCTTACAGATAAATTAATTAAATTAAATTTAAGACTCAATGAGATTTCCCATGTTCTTTTATAATTCTTCTTACAAAGAATGTTACAAGATCTATAAACACTTTTTATGGGGCTCTATTCACAAAACTATGTATGACTAAGCAGGAACTCCAGGATAACACTGGTGCAGAATAAAGCTGGGCTGAAAAAGGTGGCCTACGAAGGGAAAAAGTAGGAGTCAGATGTGTTCTTTGGCACTCCCTGAGAGCTAGCTAAAAGCAAAATACTGCAGATGGTACTGTAATGCCAGACTTACCATCAGCTACAGCAAAACGTTATTTTGGCTCTTCCTCCAAATGTTCTCCATGGCTTAATTTCTGTAGTTTGTAAATAGATTCCATTAACTCTCCTCAGGGGAGAATATAAAGTATCCTACAATGTCCCTTATGGTTAAATCGAATTGAGTATTTTGGAGTGAGGGAGATGGAAGGGACAGATTTCGCTTCAGGTTTAACCTTATCTCCAGTATTGTTTGAAGAAATAATATACATCTCTCCAAGCTGGTACCTGAACTCTTTCTACCGAAATGAGTTCTATTGTGAGGCGTTCCAGCAAGGACAGGCCGGTGAATAGGGGAAATCAAGGCTGAGCCAATGCTGTAGAATACTAATTACATCCTTAGATTTGAAGGAAGAATCCCAAATTCAAGTCTGTGCCTCTTCCCGTGAAGTGTTTTTTTGCTTATTTGGAGCAGCCTATTGAAGGAGCATAATTAGATTTCCTCTTTTCCTACGGCAGCCCAGTGCTAAGTAGTTACCTGCCATAGCTTGCACTGCTATGTTTAACTCAGGCATGTATACTTTTGTCTGTCTGGGAGATATATTAATTTTTGTGAACAGTGCCCATAANTCCCCCCACCCCCCCATCCCTCCCCTTCTAGAAGAGCTAAGCACCATAACTCCGACTCGAAGTCAGTGGGAGCTGTGGTTGCCCAGCTTCTCTGAAAGCTCAGACCCTGTGAATGTAAAGACACGTATGCTCACATAAGCAACCAGTACAGAATGCCACTTTTTCATTTCACAGGAACTTATAATACGAAACGCTGAAATCTGACAATCAGAAATGTAGGTCTATGTCAACTCAGAGGTAGTTACTAACATCAGTACATAATACTTATAGAGAGATAAAAAGGGCTAAGTCTACTTGGTTTGTTCTGAGTAAGTCGGTAGACTGTAAAGTAAAAACAACATCACATGGTATATTCCCTGAGCAAAGTTCTTTGTCCTGAGTATGTTATGTAATAGTGATAACATTCTAATATATAAAAATAAAACCTTAAGCTTTCAACAATAAGATAGGGTTTGGTATGTGCTCTTTGCAGTTCAGTCTGACTTTGGTGCGCACAGTGATTTCAAACAGCACCAATAAAAATCTGCACATTGAAAATATTTCCTCATCTCAGCTCTGAACTTCTTACATATAAACAGGGAATGACCAGTTCTCAAATCCACAATTGCCTATTTCTATAAGGAACTTTGGTTTAAACTTTCAAAGTGACCTAAGTTTTGCATCTTTGCTGTTTAACCTGGGTTTTTACACCGGCTAGAAGGTTAAGCAATGCCACTTTGATTTGTCTACATAATTTAAATAGGTTTACTATCCTCACGTAAGGCAAGGAAGTTCTCTATAGATATATCACATTCAATATCGTCAAAGGTAAGCTTTGCATTAGCATACTGAGAACTTCAGTATAGACCATTGAGATTCTCACAAACACTGGCAAGGAATTCACGCAAAATAACTGTGCCCTTCCCTGAGGCCTTTGCTCACTGCCTGTTTACTGAAGCAGCAGCAGCAGCAACAGTACAAGTCTCATCCAGCAGGACAAGTGGGAAGGGAACGGCCACACAGTGAGCCCGCCGTAGCTCGCCCCATCTGGGACTTGGGCTCACTGCAGCCTCCCATGCGGGCTGTTTCTTCAGTTTGATTATCTTAGCTTAAACCTACCTGACTCCCTCAAGCTTTAACAGCCTGTGTTTATTGCCAATGTTAAGGATTATATATGTTTCTCTAATTAACTTACATCTGCAATGGGATTTGTCAAAGTATGTTATCGTACGTATGACTTGGTAATGTAGAAGTTACAAATAGAAAGTGACTTGAAGTTTTGACAGGCTCCAACTCTATTAACCCCCAGCAAGGGCTGCAGCCCAGGGAGTCTCAATCTGAGGCCACCAATCTTCCTCCTCTGTAATGCAGAAGTGTGTGGTCCCAGCACACACCAGACCACGGCTGGTCAGCAGCAGCCTCCCGTTCACAAGAAGCAGGTGATGCCCATGGTTTCTGGCAAGTCTGCAGGTGCCTTTTCACTAAGGCTTGTTTGCAGCAGGCACCTGTCCTTCTTTAATGTACACTTGCTGTATCATCAGAAAGAGAGGCTGGCTGACCAACTATGAGTACCCATCTACCTTTATTCTTAAGAAACTATTTATCCCAGGATCTTATTAGTTTTGCATTTTGTTTTCTTTAAAAACAAAACATGCAACAACAACAAAAATCCCTACTCAATTCTCCCAACAGTAAATAAGGGGGAAGTCCCTTCCAATTGCGAAGCACTACTTGGGACCAGGAGAAGTTGCTGCTGCTGCTGCTGCTGCTGCTGCCACCAAGGTCCCCTAAATGTTCACAGAATACAAAAGGTTCAACAGGATGGTATCCTGACACCACTCAAAGAGGTTTGTTCTTTAACAACTTACACAGTCTCCCCTACACAACAGTCATCTAAATTACAGTTACACCCATATTACTCTAACAAAACATTTTGAGAAACCAGCACAGAAACTACACATTCATTGTCTTTTCTGGAGCTTTAAACTTCTTACCAACAAAGGATGGTGGCAATGACAGCCATGTTTAGTTGTGACACTGCCCTTCTGAGGCACGGGGGTGGAGGGGTGGGAAGAGGGAAAGTGATGCTTTGTGGAGATGACAAAGAAAGTAACTCAAATTGGCGGTCGGGGGATGTCTTAGTGTCTTTAGTACCATATGGCAGCTTTAAAATATGAACACAGCCTTTGGTTCACAAGAAAAGTAACAGTCTTTATCTTAGTTCTGTGTGTGGTTTTTCAGATTTGGTTTGTTTCATTTTGCGAGGTTTCTTGGGTTTTCTTGTTTGTTTTTTGAACGTGTTTGAAAACAGATTCTGGGAATGAGTTCAAGAACATTTATGGGTACTGTGTCTATTGCTTCACAGTAACATATTGTGGGAGCTGGAGAGCGTCCTGATGAAAAAAATATATACTCATGGGTATGAACACATACACACACATGCACACTCACACACACACNAAAAAAAAAAAATAAAAAAACTTCTCAAGAAATGTTTGGAAACTTCTCATCATTTCAAATGGTTGCTTCATCTTAAACAAGTATTTGCCATAATGTATGCAGTGGTGAATCATCAGTTAGTTACATATTCAGTACAGATAAAAAGTATGTACCATAGATCAACAGCCACCTTTAAGGCCAGAGCAGCACAAAGGTGTGTTTATGCAGTAAATATGAGGTAGCCTTTTGCTGTAAACAGAATAATAATTCTATTGNCACACTCACACACACACACACAGAAGGTAAAATGCAATGCACCCTGCTCAAATGGATTTTGCTTGGAGTGATTTGTCTATTAAAGAAAAAAAAAATCACAGTTCCTCAACAGTAGTTAAAATTCCACATCAGCTACTGATAATGAAATTATTTCCCCTGTATTTGCATGAGGTAGACATCCCGAGAGGATAAAGAAAATGGAAAGTTATGGAAAATGCTTTAAGTTTTTTTCCTTTTCTGAACAGAAGGCCCCTTCCTGCTTGGTTCTTCAGGTGATGCAGATAACTTACTTGAAGAAGCTTCTTGTGGCGACCTGCCTGAACGCTCTGAGATCTCTGACCTTCCCTCCTGAGAGTACGATGGAGATGAATAGCCATACGGTCCTCCCCCTTCTCTCAGGAAAGCAGAAGTGGAAGGCTGGGGTTCAGCTTCATGTCTTCCCTGAGAACTAGTGGGCTGTTGTGAAACAGTTTTATGAGGGCAGTTAGCCACCATGTGCATGATGCTCTGACAGTAATGGCACTTCTTTGGCTGTGGAGGTAGACTACATTCTTTAGCGTGGTGATCAAGGCCACCACAGTTGTAGCATCTAGAAATGAAAAGAGAGAGCTGGTTAGAAACTGCAGCAAATTGTTAAGATTCTCTATACATCACAAACTCAAGAGTGTACCATGTCTGCTGGCGAAGCAGCAAGAGCATCTGCACTGACATCCCACTGCCACAGGATGCGATGTATTTGAGTTTTGCTTTTTAAGTAACACACATGGAATGTGACCCTTTGCCCTGCTGGTAAACAAACAAACAAAAAAACAAACACAACAAACCAAACACTTACTGGGAAATGGATTCTGTTACCACTGTCCTTATCAGTCAGTATCTTGCTATGAAAAACCTTGGTACTCCTTGAAAGTAAATACCAGCCTTAAGTAGATCCTAACTTGTGGGATCTTTCTACTGGTTCACGGGGGCTAAATCTGTTGGCAAGTGCAAGCAGGGGTCTAATCACACAAAAGTCTTTAGATGCCTCATTGCCCTAGGTAGTTAAGATGAGACCCTGCAGCATGAAGACAATATTTGCAAGGGTCCCACTTTCATAAAAGCCACTGGCACTGTACAGTTACTTTAGGAAACTTTGCTGCACGCTGAGAATTTTATGAATACAACACTAAGACACTAAAGTCTTGAATACAAAATCAAACAAACATGCAAAAACGTCACATCGGCCCTTCCTGCTAGCTCTCCCCAAAAGAGAGACGCTGGGGTTCAGCCATAGTTCCGGCCCCACTAGAGGGCACCAAATATTCACACATCCCGAGACCACAGCGGCAGGAAACAGCTCCGCTTACTTATTTCTAGCATTAAACTCCTGTGAGCTAGTACTTCACACGTGCCTGACAATACAGGCATTTTGGAGTTGGGTGGGGAGAGGGAGCAGCCACCAGGACTCAGCTCTTCACCCACAGCGAGGTTTCAGTTCTCGAGTTGCGTGGTCACAGCCATGAAGAGAAACTAGCAGGGAGGGGACGTCTGGCCTTTCTGAAGGAGCTGCCTCAGACTCTGCCGTGTCTCCCAGGACGTGCTGCATTTTCTCTGAACCTCTGTGCTCAAAAACTCTTTGGTCAAATAAAAGATCATGTCCAAAACCTCGCCTCAGTTAAGACACACCAAGGGGAGGGTGAGGGCAAAGCTTTTACGATGCTTATGTTTCAGAGGGTTGGTAATGGCTTTTATGGTTTCAATTCAAAACAAAATAAATAGAGCCCTAGCAAGAGTCATAAAACAGGGTTTGTTTGTTTTCTCTTGGAATTCCCAAACCACATTGCAAGTGGTGGTGACCTGGGGTGTCATCTTCAAAAGAACAGCTGCCAGAGGCGGACGCACGGCAGAGCACCTCTTCCAAGCCGCAGGGGCAACACCAAGTCTTAAAAATGGCCCAGATGTAAGCACTTCTATTAATCTTATTACCAAAGGGAATTATTGGGAAATCTCCAACAGTTCCTTACTCAATTCTCTTCCTTTATTACATGCACCATAAATGTGAACCCTTGAGTTACATTAATCTGACACATGATACAAGAAAATAATTACCTGATATTCCTATGTTGGTCATGTTCACCACTGAGCTTCTTACTTTGACTGTTTTTCTATGGTTTCCATTTCTTTGTATCACAAATGCTTGCACTGAATGCACATGGATTAAATCTACTATGATCTAGAATTCCGCTGAAGAGAACTAACCCAGTAATGACTTTTTGTTTTTGCTTTCCCTTAACTACAAAACCAATTAAAACTAAACAAAAAAAAAAAAGTAGCACAAATACTCATGCTTGGTGTGAGCATGAAGGAATCAAGAAGACTCCGTGTACAAGGAACTACAGGTACATATAATTGTGCAATTTGCTTTTGCTCAAGCCCACATCAAGATGTTCAGATTCCTGTACAGTACCAAAGCACTGTTCTGAACTTGCATTTAGTGATCGCTGTTAGTCTACACAAACCAACAAGTTTAGCCCATGCAAAGCTGTACGAACAGTTGCTGTCTCACCTACAGAATGTATGCTGCCGGTGTAATTCTTGATAAAACCTGTGTAATTGATAAAAAGGCTACAAAATGGCTGTTAAAAGTTTGCAAATCCATTGTAAGAGACAGCCCCAGAGGGCCTCCCTCTTGATTTTTCTTTTTCACTACTAGCAAGATGCTACCCGTATCTTCATTTTAATACACTAATGAAAAATTCTGTGTGAAATGGTTCCACTTCTTCACCATCAGTGCACAGAATTATGAGATTTTCAGAGGAATTTGAAGGCTATGCCAGCGTTAGTCTGCCTGTATATACTACGAAATAACCCACAAATAGATGAAGTATAAAGCTTCCCTTCAACCAAGATGAAAGCGTGTACAAGCCCCACTGTCATTTAGTACAGATCTCCCTAGCAAAGAAATACTAAACGTTGTAAAATATGAACATCCTGGTTTAAGACAGAAACATCAAGTCTTTTTCCTTGTAATATAAAAAGTTTTAAGTTAATAAACAATATTAACCTGAGTGCTTTTTTTCTAAATCATTGTAGGTATTTTTAAATTAATGGGCTTACTTAACAGCAGCATTCAGTCTTAACAGGCATTCAGCTATATTTCCCTGAGAAGTTTACTAAACATCCTCTGGTTAAACTCATAAGACAGTAAAACTTACAACTGGAAAAACACAAGAACAGCAACAACGAAACCTTTTAAGTGTCCTACTTTCACTCCCTCCAGTAAATACACCTAGGACTTCACAAATGTGTTAATTATTATAATTCAGGTTATATTAAAGAATGGTGTTTATTAGTATCTTGTGCATTTGCTTCCAGCAGTGAACTAAATCCTTGGTTTGTTGGTTTTTGTTTTTTTTTTTTAATCTAAGTACAGTGAAATATAATATCATTCAGGAGTCTGCATTCAGGAAACTGTGCATTTTACCTTAATTGTGAAATGTAGAATTTTATAGCTGCAAATGCATTTGTGCTGGCTTCCTTTTTAACATCACATTTACTTAAAATCATTACAAAAAAAAAGACTGAAAATAGGTTAAAGAGGTTCAGTAGCAGAGGAGGTGGTAGCCATGGACAAATCAATTTAATCAGTCACTATGGTATGCACCGTGTTATCCAATTCAGTGAACCATTTCACCTCACCAATTGACCACGAACCTGCTGTCAGGGCCCCTGTTTCCACTCAAGAGGCCTCAGTCACCATTTGCATATATTTTTATCAATACATCTTACATGCAAAATATTGCAATTCTCTGTTTTTATTCAAACCCCTTGTAAAAACATCATTGTAAAATAAAATAATGTTAACAGCCGCTGTGATTAAACTATGATTTGTCTTTTCAGGAATTCTTTCTGTGACTAACCAACCAAAGCATCTGGCTATAGTGTTGCATTAGAATACATATGTGCCAGTCTGGGTGTGCCTGGACTTAAACAGGGGGGTGGCATTCATTCCCTTCTTTTAGCTATGTATTCATTCCTTGTCAATCACTCCTACCAAGAGAAGAGATCACACCCCACGCTCAGAAGCCTTCCCTCTCAAGGGATTTACACCCAAAGGAAATGGCCAGCCATCTCTGGAGCTTACAAATGACACCACATGGCAGCATCCACACGCATTAAGGTATGGTATTAACCCTTTTGTCCAAACATGCTTCAGCTTTTTGCTTGTCTCAGCTATATAAACCTACATTATAACATAATGAAATTGGATAATGTATGATATATGCACACAGATTTATGTATTCATAATGCTATATCTGTAAATATACAGAACAGCATGCAAGCTGGCTGCTGCTAATAAAATCAGCACGTTCTCACCCAATTGTTTGTTCAAAAACTCTGCATAAGTGCAACTGTAGTAAATGCTTCTTCACTTCAGAAACACCATGGAAATAATATGTTAGACTCTTAGAACATAAAGCTTCCTGTGCTCATTACATCATGGGATGAATAAACCACAAAAAGCCTTTAAAAGTGCCAGTATAGTAAGAGTAACCCTAACAAAAATGCAACGGCGAGACAGATAAGCTTAAAAAATAAAAGTCCTCTCCCACGATTTACTGCCAGCTTTAGGCACAAAATAATGCAACAAATTAAATAAAGAGATGGCAGTTATCCCAAAAGGGAATCCTTCCTTCACTACGGCACTGGCAGGAAGGGGGATCAGGACTCGTTTATAGTATAAAAAGGATGAACATTTTAATGAAGGAATACCTTGAGGAACTTACTTAGCACTAATAAAGAAAGAACACATGGCAAGGTTAAAAACACTTCTAAAATTCTCCTTCACTATGGGTTGGTTATTACACAGAATTACACGTATTAGAAGAAACAGATGAACAAGCAGAAAGCATATGGATACCAACATAATCTATTGTGTTAATTACAAAAAGCTGACGACCAAAAATTCATGACAAGTACTCCAAACCACAGAATTAAATACTCTCTGGCTTTCAGCTATTTTGCTTTATCCCACTAGTCCCCTCATAGTTAGGAAGCATTCTCTAACCCTCTCACTTTTAGCATGACAATACAGCCGTCAAACAATCATGTTTCTCACAACAACAGCTCATCTGAGCTAAGCAGTAAGGAGGGTAAACACAACCGCTTGTTTCTTCATGCTGCTTCATAATATGATTTGGATGATAATCCAATATATACGACAAGAAGATAATCATTTGTGTGGCTCCACTCTATTATCTGTTGGGGGAAAAAGCGTTAGGGTTGCCCTAGTGATTATTCTGGGGAGTGGTGGTTTTCATATCTGATGGAGCTAGCGAAGGAAAGAAAGAAAGAACAATACAGGGTGTTCACCAACTCCCCTTTTTGTTTTTCCTTTTGGAATGCTATGGGATAACAAAAATCTGCATTGTGGTGAACGATGCTTCATCCAGCAGTTCGAATGCTTTGAAAAACAGCTAGGTTTCATAACAGCATATGCAAGTACGATGTTTTCACAGTGCGCTGAACACCAGCAAAGCAGTTAAAGAAGACAGAATAATTACAAGGGAATGCTTGAAGACATACCTAGCTAGATATGCTTGTCCTTTTTCCATTGCTTTCACAAATACATTAAGAAAGGACATTTCTTGCCAACAGCATCCATTGCAGATTGCTTCGACCACCTTCTTTTGCTGTGAAGGGAGCTTCAGCTATGACTGATCTAACAAAAACACAAATCTCAGACAAAATGGAGGTGTTTTAGGCTCCAGAGGTGGTGATAGGCAGTGCAAGGGGGACTGCCGGGTCACAAACACCTCTACGTGGTTGAAAGGGGTTCCCGAACAGCCTGGGAGCTGCTGATTGTGACTTTAATTCAAGATAAACACAGTCAATGTGACATACACAAGATGCCCTGGGCATCTGTGCACTGTCCTCACAGGCCCAGAGGGCAACTTCTGGAGCACTTCTCCTCATCCTTGTTTTTCAGTTCTTATGCTATTTTGTTCAGTAAGTTGCAATCCTTAAGCTATTTTTGAACACAGTGGGAATATAGGTAACTCAGAGTGGTCTAATGAGGCATTAGCATTCAAAAACTGTATTGTAAATCATTCAAGGCCACATGAAATTATCTAGTTAAATGAGGTAGAGAACGGAGCATCTTGCTTCTCCATCAGAGCATTTATGGTGTGTCTAGCAAGCAGAGCGACACTAAGGCAGAAAACTTCACCAACAACCTCATTCTTCAATCCATGAGAAAAGACCAACAATCATTTCAATTTCAAAACTGTAATTATTTTCTGTCAGGTATACTGGAAAATTGTATGGTATCAATTCAGAACACGTGGTACAGAGGGACCACATCTAGATTTGTGCCTACATGCTGCCCCATGTAAGGCACTGCAGAGGTGACATGCTGGGAAGTTAGCTGCAGGCTGCTGCTTTTCAGTACAATTTGTGCCTTCCTAGCTTTCTGAGATAAAAGCCATCACCTTTTAAAACAAAGGTGATTCTTTGAAAGAAATAAAGATTAAATAAAAGTGTTCATCTATTCCTCTGGCTAATCCTACAACACACGGTAATGCATCAGATTGAAGCCTCTCAATTTCAGTGAGGAAAACAAGAGCCCTCCGTTACTTTTTTCTTAGGGTTACCTTCTTTAATCTTGCAGCTAGCTCCAGCATGCTGACACAAACCCACCTCCTGCAAAGCTTCCAGTAACACAGGGTAGAATATTGATGGTTCATACTCTCATTACAAATAAATAAACAAAAATGCTCAATCGTAAACTCATCGGATTGAATGGTTTTCTGTCGTTAGCTCTAAATCAATCTGCTTTTCCCCCTGCATCCAGAAGCTGTATCAATAGGTTGTGGTCTTTTGTCGTGTGGGCTTCCCATCCCCCTCACCCCCCAACAAAGACGCTGACAAAAACACAGGGCATTTGTCTGATAAACCAGGTCTTTCAGGGCACTGGTCAGCTTCACAGAGAGAGGAAAGAAATTTGTTTATAATCTGCTAATATAATTTCACTGGAAGATGTTTTTTATGCATTTATTTTCCTTGAAAACCAAGAACAACAATGAAATGGAAGGTAGCTCACAAAGCACAAAGAACTACACAGACACTGGCTCTTAAAAAATAACCTCCACAATACAAT
Source organism: Odontophorus gujanensis (assembly GCA_013399175.1). Taxonomy (NCBI): domain Eukaryota; kingdom Metazoa; phylum Chordata; class Aves; order Galliformes; family Odontophoridae; genus Odontophorus; species Odontophorus gujanensis. The sequence goes on along the minus strand of VXAB01002500.1, from coordinate 132,371 downwards.
TTCCTTTCTTTCTTGCTTTCCATGAAACCTTATCTGTGCTATCCACTCAGTCTTCTTCAGAGGCATGAAAGAAAATTATTTTTTGCATAAATTGCACAGAAATCCTTATGAAATGCATCCTCGAGGAGGAATGCTTTAGATGTTCTTTTCATTCCTTATAGTAAAAGGGTTTTCTTTACACTGAGAGTTAGGAACTCCCGAAATAACAACTTACAAAATGAGGTCTTTTTTTTTTTTTCCTGCATAACACCAGAGATGGTTTTGCTCCAAAAGTATCAATATAGTGTGAAAAGAATGTGCATATTTTAATGGTCCCAACCCATCCAGATAAAGCAGATACAAGATCAGGGACAGTTTAAGGGTTTAAATACTCATATATCATGTGTTCCCAACATGAAATGCTATGCTGTGATTTCAAAATAAGTCTACTGTTAATCTTTTTGCATTACGAAACACACACACAAGTATTTTGAATATTTGTAAGCCTTCATTTCTGTGGGAATAAGAAAAAAGGTTTTAAAATCAAAACCGTTTTCTATGCAGTACTTTGAAAAAGAATAGATTGGTGAAAAGGCCACCATAAAGATTTACCACAGGAACACTGCAGCGTGTGCTCACGTTTGAGAATTGCATTTGCCAGCATTACCCATTTGCAGTACTGGGTAGACCTGGACTGGTCCGAAGCTGCTTCTCAGTGTCTCCAGTACAAAATCCTGGCTCAGTAACACAAGTAATGGTGCACAAAGCTGGCTCTGCTCTGGCTGGGTCAGTGAGGTGCTGCTCCTGAGCTAAGCAGCATGTCTGCCCCTGCACAGATCCAGCTGCAGCACATCCACATCCACACATCAGCTAAGTGCACAGATCTGATAAAAGGGCACTGTGTTACTGGGAACCGAAAATAGAAATCTGCCATTTTCAAGTCGTTCCTTATTCTGTCATTAAAAGCAAATACGAGTTTCATTACCCGTTCTCCTTCCAGTCTGAGGGTCATGCAACTTCAAGTATCCCTTATAAATCAGCATCACACACAAAGTTTCATGAATATCAGACAACAAGAGTAGGGACTGATTGAAATCCCAGCCTTGAAGTGGATGCTCAAAAACCTGTCCTATCCTGAATCAGATGACTTGCACGAGCATAGGCTTCACAAGTGTTAAGGACTGCAGAATGTTACCAACACATCACGTCTTCATTCTTCAGAAATAAAGGACAGTTCTTGGCACATTTTGCTGTTATGAGGCCAAGTCGGTAATTCCTATGGGAGTTCATTCCAGAGCTCATGGAATTGACAGAATAACTCATGTCACACAAAATACATGCAGGGCTTCCCTTTCCAGCTGTGTAACAGAAAGCCAACAAACATGGTGGTTTGTTTTCCTTGAAACTGTGCCTGCAAGTTCACATGTTCAATACCTGCACAGAGAATTAGATTATTCAAATGCTCTGTAGCCACATTTTAGTGGTAAAGAAAATCTCAACCACAAGGATCTACTGACTAAAGAAGAAAGTAGTCAGTTCCTAGTTCACTTTTCCAAACTTGCACCAAACATGCCTAAAATGGACGAGCTGCATGTACTGACATTACTACAGAACAGTTGTGTTCAGCATTTTCTGTAACATTTTACAGAGATTTACACCATCTTAAAGATTTTAACTTGAACCTTTTAACATCAAAATGCAGAAGCAACAGCAAAGCGTGAAAACAGGATTCCAGCAGCAAAAGGATTAAGCCTCAAATGTTGAAGCTTTTAATTCCCACCTGAGGCAGGTATTGAGAATTAAAAGTGAATTAATTCAGTGTTTTTCTATCCAATCTATTTTACCACCACCTTGGTTGTTAATTCTCTCTACAATTATGTATATTAAAAAAAAAACAAAACAGAACATCACCAACAAAACACACATTTCTGCACATAAAGACAACATCGTTAGTTCAAAATTTGCTGTTTCACTTTTCTTGACTTAGCCTCAGGATGGCAAATCTAATGCATGAGTTTGAGTTCAATATTTCTATCTCTGAAATCTGTTAATTCTGTATACTGTTACAAATAATCAACCATAACTGAAAGCATTTTACAGTACCTGGTAACCTATATCACTTTATCCCTCTTGGTCATGATTAGGCATGTTAAGTGATATCACTTCAGTAAAATGCTAACAGTGAGGTGAACAAAACTTTTAAAAGGCTGTACCATCCAGAAACAGATCATCTTCATGGTCTTAATTCTTCTGTCAATCACACAAGTGTAAATACAGAGCAATTTTGCTAACTTCAGCGAGCTTGTTCTTTGCTAACTTTGATAATGTTACTGAGGAAAGAATTTCTCACTGTGTACGAGTACTTAAAAGTCACAGTGCAGCAGTGCAGGCACTTCCCCTGCATGTTGCATGAGGAGGAAGCACCTCAGTTTCACCTATGAATCTGTTTGCTAGTTGATGTAACACTTGAAAGTATAATTTAACAAAAAATTTAGAAAAGCAAAGCCAAAGAACTATGGCCAAGGTAGAACCAGCTGTTCGATTCTTCCAGCCATTTGTACTCAGCCATCCAAGCTAAGAAAGAATGAATAAACTGTTTCAAAATAAAGGACATTTACAGGCCAAGCATTAGTTTTCCTGCCTTGACTAACAAAATCCGATTCAAGAGATTTATATACAACAGGAACCCTAGACTTAAAACTTTCTGTTTGAAAATAAAGACCAATTCAGATAAGAGCACCCTAGTTGTGATCAGTGCAAAGGGATGGTATATTACTACTCAGACACCACATGCACTGGACAAAGAAAAACAGTAAGATGAGATGGATATTCTTGCCAAGCACAGCATAACCAGCTATCTGTAGTTCTGATCAGCCATTCATACCCGAGTCACAACTTCAATTACAGAAGCCCTGAATTTACAATGTTGAAAGCAGTCACGAAACAGAAGAGTGATTAATGCCAGTGCTGTGTCTGTGCCCTAACATTTCATCTATACTTTAAACCAAACAACTTTTTAGTTACCCAGCAGCATTCATTGGGCAGGGCAGGAAAATTGAAACGTTAAGACTGGAAGCACGCAGAGGCAGAAAGGCCATCATACTTTTAATGCAAACCCTGAAGCTGCTCCTGATCAATCTGACTTCTGGTTGGGGACCAAAGAAGACACATATAAATATGTTTCCACATTCATTGATGAAAAGTGTGCACAGGCCAGCAAGATAGCAAATTTCTGTGGGGGGTATAGTTCACATTCTTCCATTTTGGAGTGCAAATCCTGACTTCTCGCAAAATAAAGGATCACCCACTTACGCTGTCAGCCTGTCTGCTCACTTTCAATCCTGGGTTCTGAGGGCAAGGTAGAAGACACAGAAAGGTGACAGGAACATACTGCAGTGGCTACAAATGGAATGTGTAACATTAAATTTGTGAGGATCATTTGGATTTTATTAACCCTTATTAGAAACAGTCACTGAAACCCAGTTCCTTCCTGTGGTTAAGTATCTTCCACAGGAAGAACTGTGAGCATCTTTCCTCAAGATCCAAATATATTGCAACCAAACAGAGAACTAGATCTATTTTTTGCCACTCAGGATAAATGACCGTGGCTAGATGGAGGAGGAGGCAAATCACGGGCAGACCAGGCCAGAGCAGGGCCTCAAACCCCAGTCAGCTTTCCCAGCTTGTGCCAGTCCTTCCTTAGTGACTCCTCAGCACATGGGTGGCCACAAACCACCTCTGCAACAGCTAATTAAATCAGGTGCCAGTACTGGATAACTGTACTTTTGTACCATTACAAAAATCTTATATTATACCAGCCTTATGAGCTGCTGTATGCAATACATCTGTATTCATCATCAGCCTGCATGGCCCAGATCCTTCAACACTGCCTGTCTCACCTCAGACCCAGTATCCCCACATCTTGTGCCGGTGCTTCCCCCACTTGGTGCTCTCCTCCTGGAGTTGGTACACAATTCCCTGCTCCCCTGAGAGACTGGAGAAGAGAAACTCTTGTCTCTTATCGCACAAGAAGGATCTATTAATCCTTCTTCAAAAGGCTCAACAGCCACCATCTGTAGAGAACAGCCTCCTGACAGAAAGGACCTTGCATTCAGACACACACAGTGTGAACACCTCTAGGTATGTGGTGATCCCTTGGGTGTCTTTTGTACAGCTTAAGGCATGCTCGTTATTTGGGGTCATACAAATCAAGGCTCAGGAACTAACCTGCAAATTTTGTGGAGTTCTGCTATCAGCGCACTGAGTTGCTGGTCGTCTTGTACAAAGCCCAGCTGATACAAGATGCAGTACATAGATCAGTTTGTGAGGCTCCAGGCAGCACTCAAATCTTGCATCTAGGATCCCAATGCCTTCTGTGTGATCAAAAATTGTAAAACCTACACAGCTTTAGCCTTATAAGACTAAGGACCCAGATTGTTAATAATCTGATGTTTCCCACAATATTCCTAGATACTTCCAGGAACAATCCATTTACTAAACCAGCCTCCTTCTTGAAAAACTGGAAGGCCAGAAAGCCATGCTTCGAAGTTGAGATAGATCCCTCTGACATTCCTCCTTACAAAACTTCTAAATACCCAACCAACCTGGAAATACTTGACTTCAGCTAACTATAGACTGGTGGTAAATTGTGGCTCTCACCCAGGGCTCTTGACCTCAAGCACAGCCCCCAAACTTCCTGCAGGAGAAGTCTTATCTTTCCTGGGCTTTGAAACTGGTGATGGAGACTTTAGTAAATGATGCCAGGGAGAGAAAATACAGAAGGAACCTTTCGGGAACTAGATCTGAAAAAGAGATGCTGATAATAGACTTTCAAAGGATTAGGGGGTCACATATAATGTTTACACGTATTCAAATGGCAAAAACTCACAGACCTCACAGGCAATCAGATTCCTTCCTCATAGCTTTGAGGATATGAGTGTGCCCCTCTAGACTATATATGGTAAACTAAGAAAATAGTTGTACAGGAGTTCAGCACCTTAAGGCTGATCAGGTCACAAATCAATTAGAATTCACTGAGCTAGAGCAAGAATCAAGCACATCCTTAATAATGCATAAAATATCTGATTTGGAAGTTGTCCTCCATGTTACAGCCCATCTAGTGCTGTTCAACCACCAGGATGAAAAGTAATAAGCAAGCTGAGAAAAGCCAGTTCTCTTACGTCCACAACCCAAATATTAAATGGAAAGGGAGGATTATTGAACTAAACTGAGCAAGTGGAGAAAAAACACACATCTTTTTTAGTCTGTGTTGACAGGAAACACTAAAGCAGAATCAGACGAGGAAGGCATACGCTTCCTTCGCGGTGTAAAAGCCTGAATCAGAATGCCTTCTAGTAGCCTTCTTCTCAGCTCGTGCACAACTTTACACAGTGCAGGTGCCACCACTGCTATCTTGGCAGCATCAGTGACTGCTCCTGGAGCGCCCTTCTGGTTTCACACTCTGCGCTGTGAAACAAGCCAGCAGCAGCACGCCATGCCAGCAGGGTGCAGGGATCTGCCAGAGATTGTGGCTGAGTACTGCAAGCCATCTAGCACTGTAAGCAGTTACCAGGAGTCCAGTTCAGCTGCTCTGCATTTCATTCATAGCTTTTTGTTGGTACTGAGAAATTAAATGGAAGATGAGCACACAGTAAGCAGCCCTCTCCTCAAGAATACTTCAAGGACAAAAGATTTCTTTCAAAAGCCCTCCAGGAGAGTATGTTGCAATAACTAAAACTGTTACCGGATCTCCACAGCGTAAGTTTTCAGATAATTCACCAACTTGTTTTTCAGTTTGTAGTATTCCTTTAGCTTGGTTCACCTCACACCTCCAGCTCTGAGGCACAAAGCCATTGCAATGGCACAACCATGGGTGTGATAAACACAGGCAGGAGGTGGGAGGGAGCAGACCAGCAGTGAGATTCCCATCATCCCCTCAAGCACTACTGCCAGAGAAACTACAGCATGAAACCACATCTGGCACCTGGGACTTCCTAGTAGTCACAGCACATGCTCTGCATAAACTGATCAAATATCAGCTACAATTATATTCTTCTAGCCATGGCCGTACTTCTCAATATACCACTAGCTCTCTACAAAAATGTCATCTACTTCATGAATAAAGCCAACACAAAGCAAAAGTCAAAACATCACTATTATCTGATATCAACATAATAATACAAGGAACCACCACAAGATATTAAAACATTTCAGGTGTAATATCCTATAAATGGTCACTGTTTTTTACATTGGTCAATTAAAGGATTTTTTAAAAATCAAGTACATGCATCACATATGAAGACATTCTAAGGGTTCTGTATTAAGACAACCCAATGCAATTTGGATGAAAAAATGAATCAAGAATATAATGTGAAGGATACCTACTATTAAAAGTCATAATCTCTGCTTTTCCTACAACACTGGAAAGATGCTTGCCCTTGTATTGTCTTGTGAAGTACAACACTGACTAAAATATATTTTCAGAATTGCAATATTAAAATTAAGATAGTATATTCATTTTTTCAATTGATAATTTATTAAATTTACTAGTGCCTGAAGTTATGATCAGTATTATTAAAACCTATCCAAGTGCAAATAACTAAATTTTTAAAAATGCTATTATTTGCCGTATTTAATGCTACCAGCTCTGAAAATTCAGTGCCTTAGAGTAGAATACATTTCTATATATCAATATCCCTTCTAACTTAAAAGTGGATTGCAGTTTTCGGGTCGTTGTGCTAGAAATACCAGTTGCAATGTTTCCTCTAATAATTTGTGCTGCTAGCTAATATTATTTCCTTAAAATATCTTGAGAAAATAAGATGTGACTCCAATTCCCATTTGCTGACCAAATATATATATTTATATTTAATGACTTAGTTGAAATAGCTGGCCTTCACTTTGAAAAGAGTACTTACAAATCATCAAAATAATATTGTACCTTTCAAAGAGCATCAATGCCAAATACGTCTGCCAGACGTGACAAGCCCCTTGTCATGTGCAGTCAGAACTGCACTCCCTCCAGTCCAGCTCCGAAGTTAAAGCATCTGAAGTGTAAATTGTGTGCGGCACAGACACAGCAGCCCACTTTACTTTAACCTTGTTAATGGCAAGCCAGATGGAACCTCTGAGGCCACCCATTGTTCAGGCTTGCATTTTTGTGTAATGCCATGGTGTAGGTCCATAGGGCCTCATGAATTCCCCTCCTCTGAATATATACTGTGCTGTTAAAGGCACTGAAAGGATCAAGCTCTGCTCTGAGAGCAGCTGGCTTTGTATTTTTTAATGGTTGTTAGCAGCAGCAGCAGGTCCATTCTACTCCCCCAGTCTCCCCCTGCCCTCCTTAACATCCTGATCTATCAGTCCTTGAGTAGAACCAAGACCTGTGTCCTAATGAAACATATCATACGTTACCTTGGGTTCACTTCCCTGTATACTCTTCAAAAATTCTCAGCTTCTTCCTTCCACACAACCTTAGATCCCACTCCAGTAGAACTTAATCACATCAGTAATCATCACTGACTTCATCAATAGTCATGAAGTAATTTCTTTCCTACCCAACCCAGGCAAACTGTGCTTGCATAATTTCTGTTACTCATCATCGCCTCGTGAAAATTTGCTCAAAGTTCCCTGCCTTGACCTCTTTGAGAGAAGAATGGAAATAAGAAGAGTTCTGAGTAAAGGTGGCCCACAAAAGACTCCTCACAATCTGAGAAATAAGGGTAAAAATTGCAATTGTTACATGCGAAGATCTATTTGTACAGTGTCTGTGACATAAAAGTTAACATTCTACAATGCTTGAGCCATGAGTTAGGAACATAAAGACATCTGCTAAGGAAAAACTGTAGTGTATGTAACTGAGATAGTAAAAAAAAAAAAAAAAACCCACACAAGATTACACCTGGTCCTTTAGCAGGTTTCACTGGCACTGATGGAATATGATCAGTGGAGGGAGAGGGGAGGACTTTCTCCCTGTTTACTGCAGGTGTGGTGCATGGTGATGGGAATGGGATAAGAGAAGTGCAAAGCCCTTCCTCTCCAATGGGCCTGCCATCAAAAAGCAAGCAGCACCACACAAACTGGAGACTGCAGCCAGGAATGCCTGAATTGCAGCACTGAGCACCAGTGCTCAGGTAATTTGCTTGCTTCTGGGAGTAGACTTTGATATAGCAGCTCATGAAGACAATGCAGTCATGACTGATATTAGAAGGATGCTGCAAACAATTATCTGTTGTCACAGAAACTGCACAGAGGCTTTTGCAGCATCAGAGTTGATTGGATTATTAAAAGGGCTGGGAAGCTACGGCTGCAAATTCTCTAACCTCTTTGAACTCACTTGCTATTGCACTACTCTGGCAGTATGAGGAAGGAAATTCCTTCACCAAATCCACAGGTCAGTGCCTCATACAGTGCAGCAGCGCACGACTCATGGATACCTGTTATACTCCTGCTGTTCCCAGCTGGTCTGTGCACCTTTGGCAATAGCAGCCAGGAGGGACCTGAAGCTCAGCAGTGTGAACAGAGCCTGCATGAACTGGAGCAGGCAATCTGTGACTTGATCATTTCTCTTCTTTCCCCAGGCTGCTCCAGTCAGGAAGATCAGCTTCTCCTTTCCTACACACACTTCCCCAAAAGCAGAAGAAATGCCAGCTAAATGCCTTCTGGGGGTGTCTGTAATCCAACACACAAGCTTTCGGGTAACCAAGGTTTGCATCCAATGGAGAAGAACAACAAACTGGGGAACTCCAGGACAGACAAACTGGGGGAAAAGCGAAATATAGTAACCCCTACCTTCCTCCCACAGGAAGAAGGACAAACTTAAATCTTACATTTTACATAAAGGTGCAACTTAGTGAAGATATTTTGAGTATGTCTTTACTAAGACTGTCCTTAAAGGCCATGACATTTTGCCTAAATGTTAGGAAGTGGCTCACTGGGATGCAACGCACAAGGTACAGAAGTTATTTAATTATTAAAATTAAAAACATTTATAATTCCAAATCATAATTCACAGAGGAACAAAAGACGTTTCAGGAGAAATAAAGCTGCTGGACTCAGCAAACTCGTTTTTGGCCATTTCAGAGTTCACATGGTAATAAAACTTATTTTACCTGGTAATTTTCTGTTCCATACTACAATAGATTATTTTTGAAAGCCGAACAGGTTAGTTTTAGCACACTTCCATTGATTGGGGTAAAAGAAAACCACCCAGTTGACAAGATGCAAGAGCTAGGTAAGGTAAAATAATAAAGCCAGGGCACATTTTGCAAACAGTAGACACTGCATTTCACCCACTGTGATGTCTTGAGTACTGATGTCTCAAGTCCTGACATTTTGATGGCTCCCCCTTATTCATTTCACTTTCCTGGCCACTGGGATAACTGAGAGATCTGCAATTTGCAATTTCAATTTAGCAAATTAACATTTAATAAAATCCTTCCAGAGTTGTTCAGTAGTTATGAATACATGCTGAAAATGCACACATTCCTAGTAAAGACTAGGAAAATAAGCATGTTTGGAAACATTGGGGAATATTCACTATTCCTTTTTGGAATTCTAGAAAACACATTTAGGGAGTTATACGCCAGGCTTCACAGAGTGCATGTTACTGATACTTCAGAACACTTCTCAGCATTGCATTACTACTAGCTTTAAGTCCTGATTTATATAATCCTACTGTTCCACTTGGTGAAAAATATCCTTTGAAGAAGGGTCACCAAGAAACCTGAAACATGAACTCCTCTACATTACAAAGAAATACTCAATCATTGATGCATAGAAAACGCAGAGGACAAGAAACTAATTTTTGCTATGGTGTGTGAATTTATTTTTAATCAGCTCTATCCTATCTAAAACTGGTTACCATTTCATTACATCTAAACCTCAGAAACCATACCACACTTAAAATATTAGGATTGATGTGAAATACCAAAACACTACAACAGGAAATACTACTTCTAATATGCATCTCCTATAGTTTTCACATCATTCACAGCACTTCAAATTAAAGCAACAGAGGCAGAAAAAAATAAACAGATTGCTTAGAGGAAGCTGGTAGAGAAGGAAGAGCTGTGATAACACAATACGCTGCACTCCTGAAAGCCCACTGCTCAGATTTCACAAGTTTTGAGGAGCAACTGCTGAAAGGAAGGAAGGGAGCTGAGAAATAACCATCACACGTGCATTGCTTGCTCATATGCAACCTCTAAACTATAAGCTAGCAGTGAATTAAACCTGGTCACTGCAGTACTGTAAGGCTCTCCTCTAGGCAGATGTCTGAAGCATTCCTGCCAGGTGCAGACTTCCTGGTCAATCTTAAACAAACTGTGCTTATGAGAGCCTCACTTCCCCTCATATTCCCACCTCACACTACAGTTTAATGGATGAGTTAACGGTGAGGGGGTATCAAAGCATCTATAACAGGAAGGATTTGTGTTTCCCACTTTGTTTTCTTTCTCTGATCAGGAAAACCAAAAGGTGTAGCTCTGCTAACACCACAGCACGTTGTTCTTGCAGGGAATTTATGTGCAATGGGATCTTTTATACACTGGTGGTGTACATGGACACTTTGGTGGTGGTTGCACATGGACAGCATAAATAGAACAAGCCTTGTCTGGAACATCCCCAGTGTCTGTTGGCACCTCCAGCCTTTTGGCTGGGCCAAACCCAACTCCCTCTGGAGTTTTGTACTCTCAACGCAATCCATCACCAGGATACCTGAGCAGGACCACTTCTTGGGCTGTGAGGAAGACATCAAGCAGGGTGCAAAACATATTTCATGCCAAGCTGTTCACAGACAAACAAACCAGGTGCTGAGCTGCTGTTGCAAGGCGTCACCTGTTCCCTAACTCCCTATGATTTGGGAGACCAGTGTTTCTTCAGCTTGTGCTACACAGTGGGGACAAATAAGTAGCAACAATGGAAGAGTCTTGTGGAAATCACTGCGGATAGCTTTGGCAAGCCTGGGTTCAACTTTGTTTAAAATTAGCTTTGTGCTCCCAGAGATCTCAACATGTGAAGAGGAAGGATCCCAAGACATGGCTGTGTAGTAATTGATGTAGGAATGATATACAGAACTGGCTGCTGGGATGGTTTGAATTTTGATAATTAAGCATAAATGATTTACAAGCACATACAAAGGAAAAAGTAATCTCAGGATGCAAAAATTACTCCGTTGACAATAATCTAAATGTATACTTTTAATGTACACTTAAGAGCTCCATCATGCTTGAAGTTACTGACACAAGAAATCTTAAGTTACTATCCAATTCTGAAGTAATCTGTCTGACATCCCTCTGAGAAAGGGCGTGGACTGGGGTTGGGGCCACGGCCACCTCTGCAGCTTGCCCATCTGCTGAGGAGCACACAGCCATCTAGCTGTAGGGGAATGTCAGCCTGGCCAGGCTGCAGGCCTGCTGCTCTTCCATGGAGGCTATCTTTCACTGCAGACAGAGCCTGCAGCACAGGCAAAATTAAGTTATTGGCAGACTCTGCCAACAGGACTCCAGGGCTGCATCTATTACAGCATCCTCAGGAGAGTCCTCCCAGCCATACTGCCGGGCCATGCCAGCAATCTCAGGCCTCATGTGCATTTGGCAGCGGCACCAGAGCTGCCTGTCTGGAAGGCCATGAAGGAAAGTCATAGAGTAGCCCTTGAAGACACCTACATCCCACACAACAGCAGCCTCCATCTTCTAACAATCTGTACATACCCAGGAGAACCAGCCCCTCAATCCCTGCATGCCAGCCCTGCCTCCACTACCTGCCACGAAGAGCTGAGCACTGCCCACTCCTATTCTGCAATCCTGTCAGCCCCAACTCCACAAACAACTTATCCAGTGATCTCATTTACCCCACTTCCAGTTCACTTCCATCCCGATTCTGCTCCTCATCATCGTATTTAGTATTTACATTACTAATGTACATGACCCACTGCAAAGGTCACAGCTAGATTCTTGAAGGAACAAGCATTTATAAATAGACAAACTTGAACTATCCTTTATTAAAACAGTGCTGTGGGGTATTTTTGTATTTGTTCGGGTTTTTTTAAACAGATTCAAATCCTTAAACATAAACCAGTCCTTGTGGAATCTTTTTTTAATTGAGAATCTGCTTAAAAAACAAACAAACAAACAAACAAATAAACTATTTCAAGCTAATTGAAAATGGATTTGTATGCCACAAACTGCAGTCCTCTGCACTGTAACTAAATATGCAAGCTTAAGCAAATTTACCACCTGCTACCCCTGAAAGGGAACATGGCAGTATCTCATTCCCAACATGGCATCTTATTATAGCAGATGGATGTTTCCACTACAGTGATTACTGTATATACAGCATCATGAGTAATTCCCAGTACTAATAGTACCTTATATTTCATATACTTTTTCACACACAGTATAAACTGTAAACTATAATCTCACCAAATGTTTGCAGGTTTGTGAAAACTCTCAACTGAGCTTACATAGGCAAGATGTAATGTCACTACACTGCTACCTCTGCTGTTGCCGGGTCTAAGAGAGTAAGGTAACACAGATACGTTGATATAGCTGCATTTGGCCTAACACCATGACCTGCAATAGAGAAATCAGGTATAACAGAGCACTCTGGGATGCACCAACAGTGAGAATTGGGAGAACAGAGCACAGAGGACTGCTGGCTGGCATGTTCTACTAATGCAACACATGCAGCACCTTTTGCAGCCAGTCATGCACAATCTTAACTACCAACAGCTGTAGTGAAATAAGGCAGGTTACAAAGTCAGGATTTGCCACGTTCCACTGAATCACTTTATTACACAACTACCTCGTTCAGCTGGTGAAAGTTTGGAGTCATATTCCTATCATAATCCCTTTTTCATAAGAAAAAAGCATTGATCTGTTTGTGCCAGCTTTACCTTGCAACTATAAAAATGACTTTTTTGAATTGATGAGGTCATCAGCGTGTACATCTCATTCTGAATTGATCAGACCAAGTCATCTTTCAGCTACAGCAACCTTTCATAAATCTAATGTATGGATGTACGCATATACAATAACAAAAGTATGCAATATACATATACGATATAAATGTACAAAATATTTTCTTACATTTTCCTTAACTGAAGTCAACCTTCTATAAAATGCATCCTAACCTTACACCAAAGGCTTTTATTATTATTTTGTCAAATTCAAAAGCTTTCAAATTTGATTAATTCATATTAATTCATATTGTAAACAAGAATTAAGCAAGAAATGGGGGTCACTAAGTAAAAAAGATGTAACAGTTCACATATACTAAGATATTCTTGTTAAGATTTTATGGATAGCCATCACCTAAAATATCTCAGACATTCAAGTTCACCTGGCAGTTGGAGAATAATTACAACCACGACTTAGAAAGAAAAGCAACACCATTCTTTGTTGGCTTTTCATTCAAATTAGCAGCTACAAAGAGAGGAGAAACACAAAAACCAATAGTCACTTCAACTAAGAAGACCATCGATAATTCAGATTTCTGAAACCCTCTGAACTTGACTGCATTATTACAAAATGTATTTTCTGATGAGTTCTTATTTTGAAAAGAATGGGGGCAGTACAGGCTAAACCCTAGAAAGCAGAGCAGAAGAAATTCTCTTCATAGCAGTTCGTGGCAAGGAAATGACTCAGCTGAGGCAAATTAGAGTCCATTTGGAGACGTTGATTCCAAGAGCACAGCAAGTCTGCAGGCAGAAATCTATCAGAGCAGCTGCACTGGCAGAAATTTCAACCTTCACAAGCACATAAGCCTGAAAATGCTATCTGTGGTAATTCTGACAAGTTTTGTCTAGCTAAGCAGCAAATGTTTGTGAAAAGAAATGCAAGGAAACTGAGGAATACTGTCTACCTATTTTTCACACAGAAAAAGCAAAAATGAAGCAGGGTTTCATCATAAAAAGTCAAACAATTTCTAAGTCATGCAAAAATTGTTTCAAATTCCCTTTCCCCCTAACTCAGCAAACTACTCTGTCCTGCAAGCTACTCTGCCCTCCAAGCTTAGAGGCAGCTCTTGGTACTCTGAAGTAAAAATTAAGGGATGCAAAACTTCCTGCACCCCACTCTCCATTCCAGAGATCTTAGTTATCTATAAATTATTTCCAAAGAGTGACCAAAAGATAACTAAGAAAAGCAGGTTTGTGGCCAGGATGTTTGAATCGCTACTAGAGGATACACACTTCCAACAAAAATCCTGGAAAATGGGTCTTCCAAATTGAAAATAAATGTGTATTTCACTGCACTCGTTACACCTTCTTACAAGTGAGTAACCAAAGTCATTATCTAAAACAGCATTAGTTCAGCACCTGCCCACTCTGCCTACTTATTTAACCACAGAGAGAGCTGGCAAGTGTCACAAAATGGCTGATCAGATGCAACCACATCATACCCTTAGAATTCAACAAGGGAGCAGACCTGGAGATTAAGCAACCCTCAGGATTGCTCCTGCCCAGTCAAATACTCGCTGTTTCCCCACGCCTGTGGCTCTCTCAGGGCTGTGGGTACAGTGGCTGGGGCAGCCTCTGCAGCTGGTGCAACTTCTCCAGCAGCCTGGTGAGTTGGCAGGAAGGAAGCCAAAGGGTGGCCGCGTCCGTGGGAATGGACTGAGGTCTGCTGCAGCCCACTGCAGCTCCTCCTGCTTTCCCTTTTTTTATCTCATGAAAGAATTTTTTCCCCGTGAAAGAGGGAAAAAATTACAGTGATCATTTTTTCTCTGTTTCCCTCAGGTACAAATCAGAGCTAAAAAATGCAGAAGGAAGGTTTCAGCCTTTGCATGAACTGTTCAGAAAGTTATAAGCTTGAGACAGTGTTTAAATCTCATGTATGTCTTATTACTATCAAAAGTAACATGTGAAGACTTTTGATATTACTATCAAAAGTATACTTTTATAAAATATTACTATCAACGATAACATGTGAAGACCAGAGACTGAGTTGCAGATTGAGGCTGTCCCCTTCAGTTTAGCTGCATCTTATAGTGTTTTAATTTAATCAGCAGTTGTAGCTATAGGAGTAGCACCAGAATCCATACAGAATCTATTTAGTCCGAAAATGAGCTCTAAGATACATAGCTTTTTTTCTGCTAGGTGAGAACGCAGAACAAAACACAGAGTCCTTTGAGTGTGACACTGAAATCCCTTTTATATGCACTTCAAACAGCAAGACAAAAATATGAGTGTATGTTTATATATATATCTACCTGAACTCACCTAATTTTTAAACGAGAAAAAGTTGTCTCTCTAGATAATATCATCTTTGAAAGTGATTGTACAAATGAAAGATTAAGTCCTCATTCTTTTAAAACAAACTAATGAATTTTGAACTATGACAGACAAGAACAAACAGACCATTTTCCTTTAAATCCATTTATAATCTATGAAAGAACATTCCTTGGTGACAAGTTTGCATTGAAAAGGAATTCACATTTGAAAAGCTAGAACAAAAAGAGATGATAGCAAATGTTTTTAAGCATCAGAGTCATAATTTTTCTCATGTACAGACAGCGCCTGTATCGTGCAATAAGCGTGAGGGGTCTTCACCAGATCACAAGTAAGATTCAGATTTCCAACACTCACTACTGCTGCTTGTAAGAAATAACAGCTAATTAAGTACAAAGAGTGTAGGATCTGGTCTTGAATTATTAAACCAAAAAATGTTGGTTAAAGGTATTTACTATACAAAATACTTAGCACATTTATACTGAGCAGACATTGCATTGCTCCAATAAAAAAATTCTTCAGTTAATCTCCTCAAATAATATAAATTGCTTGCGTCAACAAACATAGTACAATTAGCTTGTTACCCTTAAACTGAGTTTAAAATAAGCAAATTGTTTGATGACTTTGATGTTTTCCACCCAAAATGTGCTGGCTAATTTTTCCATTCCAGTTCCCATTCCAATCTTTTAACTGCCTTAATCTCCTGCCCTCAGATGCTGACCTTGTAAGAACAGAGGTCATAGGTTAGCACAGACAGACCTCAAAAGATCTGGACTATCAATTCATGCCTGAATGATTTCTCTTCCACAAAAGAACCACTAAAAAAGCAAATTCCAAAATCCAGCTCCACAAACCATATAAAATATAAACTTGTTGATATGTTACACTCACAGCTATTCCTAAAAAAAGAAAAAAAAAAAGGAAAGAAAGACTAGACGCAATAGAATATAAATTCATTTCTGTAGGATACTAAAATAAAAGCAATGGCACTAACACAGAATAATGACCAAACTTCAAAGATAAAAAAGAAAAGCTCTAGACAGGAAAGAATTGAGAGACTGCATCTTTAACCCTTGGAAATGTACAAAGTGTGTTTTAAATGTCTAATCTTTACATTCTAAAGTAATATTTCTCCACAACAGGCATTTCTAACATAACTTGTTTTCTTTTAAGAATGAAGTGTAACTAACTGAGAAAATTACACAGCACCAGTTTATATAAATTTACTGATTATTGGTGAGACCGCTCCCTCATTTCTTGCTGTAATCAGCTATACAACAGACTCTGTGCTGCTTCTTTGGACAATGGGAGTACAGCTCTCATTAAAAAAACAAAAAACAAAAAACCAAACATGCCAGACATTTCTTTTCTGAGCATGAATGAAATGTAAAGATTGTAAGGAAAAACAATAACTTTGTGAGGTTCCAGTGAGTTAGAAATACGATAGCAAGAACAATTCATTTCTAAACTCAAAAGTAAAATCGGTAGTTTAGACAATGTAGGCAACACAAAAATTCTAGAACTAAAGTGAATAATAATCTCAAATTTAATACAATTCCATAGTACTCTTTAAAAAAGTAAATTAAAACATTTTGTGGATTCCTTCTTTACTTAGAAAAAATCAAGTGCTTGGCGCACTTTAAGTGATTATTATGAGGCAGGCACATATTCCTAGCAGCAATTATATGAGCAGATAACCATGATTCTCCCAACATATATCAAAGTCCAAAAGATGAAACCAATCAACAAAAAAAATCAGATTTTTTAAATACTCATTTGGAAGAAGTTGTTTTTTTTTTCCCTACAAATAACCAAGTGGAAAAAACTCAAGTAAACCTTTCAAAAGGTAAATAAATAAGACTTTTCTTTAGATATATGAACTATTCACAATTTCTAATCCTACTGCTAACTACATGATTCCTTCCTATTAACAGAAGAAACAAAACTGCCTAATTTTATGGAACAATGGATCTCACTGCACAGACACACTGACACACGCACTATTCTTTTTGTTTTGCATTATTAGTTTAGCACAACAAAACGTTAGAGGCATCAGTTTTCAGCACTAGCAAATCTGAAGTTGAATTTGAACCATTCAGCTATTTCAATTTTCTATACTGGTCAGAAGATACCCATTTATCATTGAGAAATCAAAGCGTCCTGGTTAAACTTTGATGCGAAGGCTGTTGCAACATTAATTGCAGACAAAGAAATAAGAGCAGTCTGCGGTTTGCTACTGTTTTCAGAGCCGTCTGAAATAAACAGTCTAGCATCTAAGCTGTCCAAATGCTACAAGTGTAAAACTTTCAAGTAACTTCTAGGCTAAAGAAAGCCATACAGCACAAAACTCTCACAATTTAAATGATTTTTACTTTACCTTCAGCTATTCATCGTAAAAGATATAGTGTCAGGAGACTCAATACCTATAAGATTATAAATGAATGGAGATCAAAGACAAGAAATTGTTTAGCTTGCTCCCATATTTCACAATGACCCTGCACAACTCTGTCCTCCTTCACCATTCCCTGGGTCTGTTACTGAGTAAACCCAGCTCTATCTACTTCATCAGTACTACCTGCCTTAGTCTGCTATTTCTCCAGCTCTGCTATAGCCACCTTTATTCTTTTGCACATATGTGAAATCAGTTCCTTCACTTTTTTCCTACAATCTCTCAGTATGCTTTCAAAGAAAAGCAAGCAGCAACCTAGCAGCTAGTCAGAAGGGCACTCAGGGTAATTTCTACCTTTCACCTACAAATTCAGCATTCAAAGAGCAGGAAGTAATTTATACTGTACTAACTGTCTGAACTATAGGATGGTGTACTAGGTATCCTGCATGGTCTTTTCTCACTTACTGCTTGGAAGTGAACATGATAATTTAATACTTCTTCTTTTGTCTACTAGTTTATTCAGTACCTGGACTTGCACAAAAATTCACCTAAATCTTGAACACAACACATCAGCATCAGTATTTTTTCAGTCTAATCATATGACTTTCAACAACACTAAATGCCAGGTCCTGAATTTGTGTCTTAACAGCCTATTCAGCTACACAAGCTTAGAAAAGACTGAAAAGTCTGCTGGAAAACTGATCAGCAGAAAAGGATGTGGGGGTATTGGTCAACAGTGGGCTGAACACAAGCCAGCAATGTGCCAAAATGGCCAAGAAGCATCTTGAAACAGTCTAGTCAGCAGGACTAGTGAAACAGTTACCCCATGAAAGCGGTACTGCATGGACGGCACCTCAAATGCTGGGTTCAGTTTCAGATCCTCCACTATGAGAAGGATATTGAGTTCCTAGAGCACATACAGCGAAGAGCAACAATGTCAGTGAAGAAACTAGAAAACAGTTATGAACAGCGATGGAAGAAATTTCCTTCAGATGTCTGTCTAGACAGTGGGATTGCATGCACCCTTAGCAAGTCTGCAGACTATATCAAGCTGAGTGATGCAGCTGATACAGACGGAAGGGATGTCATCCAAAGCAACCTGGACAGGCTTGAAAAGTAAACCCACGTGACCCTAATGAGGTTCAACAAGGCTAAGCACACGGTATTGCTGTTTGGTCACAGTTCTGACTGGGAGAGCTCATTGAAAGCAACTCTGTGGAGAAGGACATGGGGATTCTGGTGGATGAAAAGCTGACACAAGCCAACAGCAAACACCTGCAGCCCTGAAAGCCAACTGTATCCTGGGCTGCATCAAAAGAGGGCTGGCCAGTTTCATTTCAGACCGGCAATCACAGATATGCTGGAATCACCTGAGTCATCACAGGACTGTAAAGCAGGTGCTTCGTTCCCACCTCAGCTACAGCTCCTTTCACATTAGCTGCTGACTTAGCATAGCAACATTTCCAAAGGGAGGAAACATTCAGTTCTGATTTCTTTGCACTCCCTAAAGATTTCCCTACCAACTTTTTAGATGACAACTTGGAGGCTGGGCAAATCTATGTTTCTCATATGACACAATTTTCAACAGTATGCTCTCCTCAACCAAGAGTCCAAGTTCGTTCTCCCCTCCTCAAACTCTTCCCCCACATTCCTCAAGTCTGTCTTTGTTTGCATGCGCTTATTCCTTCCTAATTTCTTCCTTATTCACTGACCTTGCAACATCATCCTGTCCCAGTCACCCAGCTTGAAGGACCCTTTTGAGCTCCTCTGTTTCTTCTTTGACAAGCTTACTATAATCAGAAGAAACACCTGCAAATTTCCCATTCTTTTCTGTTACTTCTGGATGGAGGACCTCATACTTTTTACCTAAACAAAACTACCTTTCCTGGTGTAAACACGCCTTTAAAACCATGTGGTTTTTTTCAGGACATAGCATATGTCTTATTGCCTGTTTGAGAAGAACTCCAGCATGCTGTAGGCACACTCACAGAGGTGAGGGGGCCACAGTGGGAATAACTGCAACGCGACTGCACCACTACAGAGATGACTACCTCCGTGACACATTCCTCTTACATAATGAACTGCTGAGCTTCTTGACAAAATAAGATATTGAAGTAAATGCACATTTATAAATGATTCATATTTAAGCAGGTTTGATCTTTAAGTGTCAAGGACAGAAACATGAAGCCACAGCTAATAAAAGAAACAGCTGCAGCTATTTGGAATTATATTACTGTATTACTGTACTACAGAGCTCCAGAACTTTCATTTCTTTGGAAGAGCTTCAGATTCGCCAACAGAGGTAAATCAAAGGCAATGTTTTGGGAATACCTCACTTAGCAGCTAACCTATAGTTCAGTTCTGTCCAACTTTCAAGTGCCTGGCATTTTACTTCAGATGGCATTTCTTTCTCCATCATCTGGAATCGCTATTATAGTCTTCCTTTTGGTTTATACACTTACTATATGCCTTCCGTACATTTCCTAGGCGATGCTGGAGTACAACGCATCAAAAAAAGCAAGGAAATGCAACTGTTTTTCTAAAATAAAATAGATTTGGGGCATCATTTTTCCAGTGCAATACAACAGATTGCATGCATCTTTTTTGAAGGACTGTTTGTCCTGCTGCAAGCAGTTCTGTTCTCAGTTAGCTGATAGTTATACAGAGCAACACATGAGAAAAAAAGCAGCACAATCTGTAGGTCAGGTCAACATCAAATTAGAAGGAAATTTCCACAACCAGGGTAATGTTGTAAAACAATGTCCTCTTCCCTATTCCTTTCAAAGCACAGGCTCAAGTACTTACTGAGTTGGTCCCTGAAAATGCATATACATTTTTTCCTTTTTCTTTTCTACTTGAAAGTAGTATATCAGTTAAGTAGTAAGGAACTAAACAGCAAGAAATTTCAGTTAAGGAAGAAAACACCAGTTACATATTAGCAAGCTTTTTAGAAATTGAAATGATGCTTTGTATTTACTGAAACTAACATCTATTCTATAGCATAATCTCTGTTAAATTATGAGAAATTCCCAAATGTGCAATTCCTCAATTCTTTCTTGCTTGAGATATGGCAAATCGTTACTACTGGACTAGAAAAGCAGTTGGTATCTCTTTTGTGAAGTCTTCATTCCTTTCCCCTTAAATTAACAGTATTATGCACTATTCTCTGTGGAAAATGAGCTCTCATGAGACAATGAGGAAATGTTTTCCAATAGAGAGAGTTTAACTGTCTTCTTATTGAAAGAAACAGTACTGTTTTGATTATTTTAAGATGTTCAAAGTTTTGAAGTTGTACAAAATATACACAAAATGTAAAACAAAAACATTTGTTTGTGTCATTAGTTTTATGAATTAGCTTATCCTGTCTCAAAATATCCTCAAAACAAAGAAACCTACCACCAGTAAAGCACATGCCTGTCCAACTAACATAAAAACAAGCAAGTGCTACCAAAAAAATTACACTCCTAAAAGATGAACGAGGTATGGAATATCATCATAAGCTCCTCCAACTGCGACAGGATCTCAGCAACTGATTGTAATAGAAGCAAATTAAATTGGGGCAGCTTCTATAGGTTGCAGCTCCAGAGCTTCAATCATTAAGCAGCTTTTTGAAGCCTGGAATATTGAAAAAGCTTAGACGTCCACGACACTCTGTAGCAATTTGCTTCTCCAGGCCCAAAGTGAAGATTCTAGTTTGAACATCAGATGTAAGGTAACACCACAGCAAAGGTTTAAACATATGTCACTGTTTAACTGTAAATGGGAGACAGCTCACCCCTTGAGGAAAGGTGGTGAAATGCTCTGAAAACACAAGGCCCAAGAAGACATCCAATTAAAGAAAAGTATTCTGCATTCTGAAAGTGGTGTATATAGTTAAGCAACCCATCTGCTGTGCAGGGATAGCTTTACTCTACACGAGGCTGTATAAAATTGACACCAGCCTACTCATTTCATCTGTTCCTTGTACTTCCTTGGAATTTTATCTACTTACTTTAACAACAAATTTGTATTTATTACAAACATTATGGAAAATTTGGGGCCTGTTTCTTCTCAACTGTGAACTCATACAAACAGATACCACAAACAACTTTATTCAGTCTCTACTCTGTTCTTACAGCAAGCTCCTAATGAAGAAAATTAGCCTTAGAGACACCGCTTTGTGAAAAATCAGTCAAATCTGCCACCAGGTTTCCAGTTTTTCCTTCGGCACAGAAATTTGCATTCACTTGAAACACACTAATAGCTCTACCAGAAGGAAAGTATGATTGAAAGGAAGTATGTATTTTACTGTGTTTTGTTGATTCCTGTGCAGAGCCCAATTCCTGCCTTCACCTGAGCAATTAGGCTGAAGCACAGCATGGCCATGGGAGTTTATGAGTAGCACGGGATCTGAAAACAGCCCTTAATTTCAAGCTGCCTTCTGGTGAATTTGATAGTTAAAAACACATGAAACAAAAAGCAGACTTCTCAATGAATAAGGAAATGCCTGCATTGCCATGCAGCATACTGTAGCACCATGCTTGGTCACCCCAAAATAACTAACTGATCTTGGGTCTAGAGGCACTGCAGCTTGTTAGGGATCAAATTAAGCTTTGTAGCCTATATCTAGCAGGCTCTGGGCACTTGGTTTTGTAAATTAAGTAATGTTCTCTAAAACTGAAATTTGAAATGTAATTTCCTAAGTCTTCTGAAAAACAGAAACGTTTATTCAAATAATGCATATATTGTTCTGCACAACTATAACATTCTTATGCCTACCCCAACATTTCAATAATTGATCTTTTGGCTCTGCATCCTGGCTTGCAACTGCTTAAGTAACGGAAGTAGGCAGGAAGAGAAAGTCATCATCTTTTGAGGAAGCCACTCCCACTGCTGCATGCTAGACCTGGGGGGGCAGAAGCTAGGCAAGCCAAGGCCTGTTTTCTTCTGAAAGGTAAGGGTTTCCTCCTTGTACTCTCGCTCTGGGTACTTGTTCTTCCATAGCTCCTCTAGCTGGCACTTCCAGAAGAACAAAGTTCATGTGTAACACCCCAGTCTGAAAATAGCATACAGTCCACAGATGCTGGGTGCTATACCTCTGGTTAGTGGTAGTTTTGTATTTGTGATCTTAAGCCATCTTCCTTTCATCTTTTTCAGAAGAAAATACCCAGTTTTGGAGATACGATTCCATTCTCATCACATTGGACATACCGAGTCCTGGAAGCATGCCTGTGTATTTGGTATGCAGCCAGACTGTGGCTGCTCAGCTCACTTAAACACAGATGGATGATTTAGAGATTTTAACAAGGGCTGTCTAATGAATATATGCAGTAACACTTCTCAGAGGCTTGTAACTTAGACTTGGATGGCTCTGCACAAAGACGAGGGAAGATTAACCCCCTGCCCTAGAGGATCCATCTCCAAGCCAGCTTTCAAGCCTCCATTCCAAAACACCAAGTGACAGCTATTTTTAAGGTTCCTATTTTTAACTCTCTTAATTAAGCCCTCTGGTTCTACCCCACTCCTGTAAAAAAAACAGGACTGCAGTTATACCTTCCAAAAAGTGGTTAGCCTACATACAGGAGAAAGTACAGAATTCCCCAAGTATATTTCTCCCCGATGATTATAGTCAGCAAAGATTTAAGTGTCTGAAAGTATGTGCAGTAGTGCAAAGTTCTCAGGTTTGTTTTAATTTTTTTTGTTTGTTTGTTTGTTTTAAAGCTAGAAGCATTGCGTTGCTGAATTACTCCTTTACTTCATATTAGTTTGGTGGCTTATTATCACATAGCTGGAAAGCATGAAAAATAAGATCATGTAAGAAAGGACATCTCAGTTTGGTTTATCACCTACTATCCAAGGAAGTGTGAATTCTTAACTATTTAAGTTTCTGTACAAATAATCTCAAATTTTGCTTAAGGATCAAAAAATAAGAAAACCAGCTCTTTTCAGGTACTTAAAGCACCATCTGACCATCTTGTGCAGTTAGGAGTTGATACTGAAGAGATGCCCAAACCTCTAAATGCCAGAGATGGAAAGCCAAACTTTCTTATTTCCTACAGTCTCATATTAGGTACTTGCTCCTGCTGGAAACAGTGTACTATGCCACAGGGACCTCATCTCACTTGGCTGTTTTTATGTAAAAGAATAAAAACTGTGGTGGTCTTTGCAATCCCTATGTGCAACGTAATTCCTAAGAAGCAAACAGGTAACAAAATACACTACACTTGAAAAACAGCAATAAATAAATAAATGAATGAAAACTGGAAAGAAAAACTCTTACAATCTAGAACTAATTGAAAGACAGTCAAGGAAAAGGAAGTGTTCATATTTTAAACTCTGACATGCTGTCCTCCGGTAACATCCTTCTGCAGGGCTGCATTTTTTAAGAAATGTGCATGAAACTGTATAACTTCTCTGCCAGTTTCCTCTTTAGAAAAGGGCAGAACTATACACACTGTCTACCTAGGAGAGGAGTAGTGATGTTCAGCCCTTTGACAGTTAGGTGCTGCCACCATTTTGTCTTGAAGGGAAAAGCTCTGAGGTTTTCATCCATCCTCTGTGCAGCTGCTCTCTCTCACTTCCTTTGCCCTTTTTCACCGTGGTGCCCTTTGATGCTACGGCAGGGCCTGAAGCAGGTACCCAGGGGACAGCTACACACTGAGGCTGGCAGAGGGGTGAGACAAGCAGGAGTGGAAGTGCCCCTTTCTGAAGGGCTCTCCCCAGCTCTTGTCCCAGCCATCTTTTAAGTATGGCTTTTACGAGCTTCCTCTATTTCCTGCTAGCTCAATGTTCTCCTTCACAGCTTGTAGCATCCCAATTATTCAATATCCAATAACAAAAACCTGTTCAGCTTTTCTATGAAAATAAGATTAGATACTTGAGGATGATTTAGCCAGAGAAGATGGAATATGATATCATCTGAAACTTGAAATGCCTGTTCCTCATAACTTTTGTTTCCTACACTAGCTCTCCTACTAACTTCAGCTCAGATACTCTCAACAGTACACCACAGCACCACTGCCTCTAAGAGCTGTTTGTGTAGAACATAAGCTCTTAAAGATGCAGTATGTGAGAAAGACTTGCGATTTTTTTAAAATTATAATTTAACTTTGGTTCATCTGTAGAATGCCCTCAGACTTCATTTTCTGACTCAGACACAAATTTTAAGCGACAGTTCCTCAGGGAAGTATTTTATTATTTGATACAGCCCCCCACACCCTCAAGTGGCTGTATTTCAGCTGGCAATTTAAAAATATTTGGAAATTATGCTTTCTGTCATGTCTGAGAATTACTAAAAAATATCACTTTATACATCTGAGCACAAAAACCACTTTTTTAGTTGTCTCTCATTAGCAGCTGTCTACACTGGGAAAGGTTTTTGAAGTATTACATCTGTGCTGCAGTGTTCATTACTATTTAACCAACTCAGTTACAAATACACAGCTATCTCACTAGCCACAGAATGTACAGTTTTCTGGAACAAAATTCAACGTTACAGTCTTTTCAGCAGCAATATTTAATTTCCTGCAGACTTCAACTCCCTTCTTCCCGCTTTACTTGCGGGGTTGTTCTGTAAAGCAAGTCACAGAAATGCTTCATATCAAAATCAAAATCTTGCAACACATGGTTTCCTAAAGGTTTAAATCCAAACCACTTACTGATGCAGCTCAGAAGAGTACATCTCAGCCACAAGTGTGGTGTTAGTGGAGGACAGCATAGAACTGAAATTTCACAAACAGGAATTAGGAGACCGAGCTATTCCCTTACTTATTCCTTGTCCTTACCTCTTGATTCACTGTTTCTATTTTGCTGTAAATACTTCAAAGCCAAACAAGAAAAAAAAATTGTCATCCTCCTCCTCTCAAAAATGTTCTATTTGGACTAAGTGCCAATCCAATCAGATAGAACTCTACAAACACTCTGATGAAAAAGTATCATACTTTGAGTTTCAATGAGAAATATTTATAGATACTGGATAATATTTTCAGGTCTCAAAGCTAATCCTAGTTTCTAGTCCTGTGAGCACTGTTGGCCTTCTCTGTAGATAATGTGCCAAAGATCTAGAGGTAAAATTTTTTTTAATATTTACCATACAAAGGAATACTTTTCCAAGATATAAATGTTAAAAAAGTTGTAAAAATAAAATTTAGAGTGCTAAAATGATTTTTCACACAGTTCTGTTCTAGGTTACTTACAAACACTGAAGAGGTTTGAGGAAAACAAAACAAAACACGATCATTCTTCCCCTATTTCAAACCTTACCTTAAGATTGCTGGCTAAGCTCTGATTTTAGTTATTCTACTCTAAATCAAGATTTCATGGACTTGTCTACAAATTATGGAGCAGACGATTAAGGTAAGAATTCAGAGTGCTTTATCTTATTTGCCTCAGCTCCTGGTGGTCGTTCTCGAAGAACAGCATAAAGTACTTCCGAGTCAGACTGCTGCTGAAGCCAAGCAAAATGTGTTCAGCACGTGTACCTAGGAAGGGATCTGTACCCTGTTGTGCAATCTGTTCAATCCCTGGGTACTTTAGGTAGTCAAGCTCCTAGACCTGCTCCTTCACATTTATGCTGTAGTAGGGTAGGGCAGCACCCATCAGAACTGCATCCCAGCAGAGTATCATTCAGATGCCTCCACCCTATTCCAAATTACTCTTAATATTTTGAAGGAAGAAAAAAAAATAAAACGTAAGATACATGGCTATTACAAAAGCTTAAACTAAGGTCTGGGAGCCTAAAGTCTGCCAGCTGCCTATGGCCAGAGTTCCATTTCACACAAACCACAAAAGTCTTTCTCTTCCCCATACTAGTAAGTGTTAGCATTCAAGCTGAGAAACATGTCAAAGTGGCCTGTACAACTGTGTACAATTACATACCGTTCCCTCATCTTGTTATAAACCTAACATGGCCAACAGTAACATCGAGGGGAATTACTATCACGGGAATGTCCCCACAGCAAATTATGAAGAGACCGAGCCTATTAGGAAAATACCACAAAATCTACAAACCAGCAACACCTGGTAATCTAAGCATCACAATTTTTTTCCCTTCTCCCTTCACATTTTGCTTGCTTTTCCCTTTTCTCTTTTCATCTTTGATGTCTCCAACCATTTCTGCCATTCCTTCCTTGCACCCCAAATCCTGCCCACACTAACAGCCATGAGATCCATTTAAACAGGTGTTGTTTCAAAACACACAGTGAGGCTGGCCCCTCGCACTATTACACCAAGAACATGGAAAAGAGACAAACACCAGAACACGGAATTAACTGCATAAACGGAAGCAGTTTTCACAGCAGAACAGAAATCTTTAAAGAAATTTTCCACTACGCATATTAGAGATGAATTTTTTTTTTATTGGTTTGGTGTTTAAACAAAACTACTTTCCTTCAAGAAAGACAGTGCTCATCATCAAAAGATAACATCAGTGCCACTTCACAAAGTTCAAATTGCAGGCTTTCTTGGAGTCTTACTCACTTGAAAGTAAGAATTTTTAAGGCAGAGGTGGGTTTTTGCCTGTGTTCACATATTCCAATTAATTCTACGTAAATCTGAATTTTTCCTTCCTTATAGTCAGGTGAACACCAATAATGTTTTCCAGGACATATCTGTCCAATTTTGACTATGCATTGGATATAAAAAATGTCACTGAAAGTAAGGTATACCCTACTTATCTTTCAAGAATGCAAAGGAAATATCTACAGCAGGAGCTAAGCTTGTTCTGAAGTCCATGTCAACTACAAGGCAAGGATCATCCCATATATTTTAGATGCCTTCCTAGGATGAGTTACATTCTAAAAATATCACTTCCTCTGTGCTGACTACCCTATGCACTACAGATACTTACATTCATTCAAACCCCTCTTCTTAAACATATATATTATTTTTCCTGGTCTATTTTTGACCTGCCAATTTGGATTTTGAGGTTTTTGAGGCAAGGATTGTCTTCCTTCACGCACAGATGCACAACAAACAGAACAATGGCATAATGACTTTGTTTGTTGCCACGTTACAAAACATCAACAGTGACAATGGTATGAATATTGGAAGCCTACCTTAAAAATGTATAGAAAAAAAGATTTGTCACAGCCGCTGCACACAACACAACACTGAGAGGTCAGATATGGCAACCAACCAAATAGCGAGCTTTGTCCTGCTTACAAAGCCTCCCCTTGTTTTGGCTATGGACTCTAATCTGTTACAGCAGCAGTAAATTTTGTTCATGTTCTTTAGATTTCACAAAGAAAGTGAAAAGGAAACTTTTTTTAATTAAAGACTCCAGTCTTTAATTAAAAACAAAAAAAAAAAGAGAGAGAATGAGAACAAGAATGAGAAAAAGAAGAAAAGATCAAGAGAAAAAAAAGGAAAAGCAGAAAAAAAGAGGAAGTCTTTCAAACAGAGGGTGAGGACAAGTGGAGTTCATCTGTATACAGCAAAGGCCTCTGATCCCTATTTTCCCGAAGCTGGGGTACGCTTCCTTACCAGGTGACCCAAGCTATTCTCTTTCCCAAGCTATTCTTAGTTCCAGAATTGGCAATGGAAGAGAGCCATTTCTCTGTCATGTTGTATATCACTTACTGCACAGAAAACTTGGGTGTTGGGATGCTCTGAATAGGCTATATATTCACAAGCTATATATTCCCCTTGATCTCAGTGATGACATACTGGGCTTGGCAATGTCATGAGATTCAGGTGAAGGTGCGAGTCACGTAAAATATACGTGCTTTTGGGCAGGAAGGCTCTTCTTGGGAAATGAGGTGTAGGTAGCTTCATAGTTGAAGAGGATTACAGTACTCTGTCATGCCATCAAATGCAGAGTGTAAAATAAAACAATAGAAATCAGACTGCTGCACTTACATAAATAAGCAATTCCCTGGAGATGAAACATTAACTTGTAAAACATTATTACAATACTACTTCTGACCACCAGCCATTCTGACTTTCATAAACTTCAGATACCCTTTTCACCAAGTAAAAATATAATTAACCAAGTAACACTCACTCCACTAACATTACTTGCAACCCTTCTGTATAGAACTACTGATGCACAATTTAAAGTGTCACTGCACACAACAGACTCTTTAGCACACACAGTTCTCAACTAAACATGGCATTACTTCACCTGTATTCAGACTGACCTGTCTTCACAGTCCATCAAGAGTATTTTCAAAACAGTATTACATTCCTTTGCAGACTTCCTTTAATTCAATATTCTTCTCAAGAAAAACCAATAAAGTGAGTAATTTATGTTGTAGTACAGATACAGTTTAATAACCTTAATCAAATTACTATGCTACATATAAAAGCAAATTTACACAGAAGAGCTTCCTTTCACAAATCAATAAATACTGAAAACATAACTTCAATAATAATTTGCAAATAAAGAAGAAAAGAAAAAAAAGGAAAGAAGGCTGAAATAACAAAGTAAGGTAATTACCTATCTCCCTTTGGTTTTCTTTTTTGTACTGTCTTCCCTTTGGGTCGTCTTTCACTTCCTAAACAGGGGCTCCCACCAGGGCCTGTTACCCGTATTGATTCAAGGCCTTTGGAAGATTTCTTGTAAGTAAATTCCACTGGTTCTCCTTCTTTTAGGCTTCTAAATCCTTCCATGTAAAGCTTGCTCTGCAAATAAGAAAAACACTCTTGATTACCAGTACCTTAAAAACAACATTCACATTCATAATCAACAGGACAAATTATCCTGTCTACTATCCTGAAATATATACACGTAGAATAACATGCTTCTCCGCATGAACTACCAGATGATACTACAAATTTTAGCCTCAGACACACTGAAAACACTATTCAACACTGAACAAGTAATGGCTTTTTTTCAGCACAAACAAAACTGAAATAATAATCTCCTCTTCTTCGTTGAATGCTATTGATCTAAGAAGACAAAGAGCAGCAACCTTAAAAATTCCAGGACAGCTGTAAGTGAAAAATCTTTTAAAATGAAATGGAAAGTACAGATCAGTATTGTCATTCACAGAAAAGGAAATTATTAATGCAAGAACAAGTGAAATAAACACTAGTATGTCTTCTAATATTACATAATAGCAGCAAAAACCTTGGATGAACCAAAATTAACAGAAACTCACTGCTAATTTTAATGTAATGAAAATTTTCATCTTGATTCTTATAAATTACATACAATAGTTAATTTATAACCCAGGACCAAAGTGATAAATCTAACTCTTAAATGAAATGACTGTCAAATTAACTTAGACATTTACTTTGAGGGAAAAATATGCAATAGACACTGCTTGTAGTAACCATTTAAGTTATAAGTTATACGCTTAAATGAGTGAGACCAAATGGGCTTACAGAATATTTTACAAAATCTCTGTCCTTCTCCAAGTATATTCTTGTATTTTTTACACAGGAGTTACACAACATGTTTTCTTCTTTTGCTCGTGAACTCTTCACAGCAAAGAAAGCTATTTATCAGTTGTTTCTTACCAGCTCTCCAGCACTTACTTGGCTGTATCATGCAATTAAAGAGGGATTTTTTACCACAGGTATTGTCCCACTCAACAGTACATCAGAAAGAACCAGATGACATTTGACTATGTCACATCCACTGCCCCCAAGTCCAACCAGGGAACATGCTGAAGTAATAGAATCATTAAGGTTGGAAAAGATCTCTAAGATCATCTAGTCCAGCCGTCTACCTAACGCCAATATTTAATGGCCGCAAGATTAAGTCCAGAGAGTGGTGGTCAATGGTTCAGCGTCTGTATGGAGATCAGTGATGAATGGTGTCCCACATGGTGTCAGTGCTGGGGCCAATATTTTTTCATATCTTCATCAATGACATTGATAGTGGGATTGAGAGCACCTCAGCAAGTTTGCTGATGACACCAAGTTCAGGAGTGCAGTCGACGCACCAGAGGGAGGGGATGCCATCCAGAGGGACCTAGATAGGCTTGAGCAGTGGGCCCAGGTGAACCTCATGAGGTTCAAGAAATCTAAATCCAGGATCTTGCATCAAAGTCGAGACAACCCTCATTACCAACACAAGCTGGAAGATGAAAGGACTGAGCTTAGCCCTGACATAAGAGACCTTTAGGTAACGGCAGAGGGCAAGCTGGACATGAGCCAGTAAAGTGCCCTTGCAGCCCAGAAAGTCAACTGTATCCTGGCTGCATCGAAAGAAGTGTGGCCATCAGGTCGAGGGAAGTGGTCCTGCCTCTGTACTCTGTGCTGGTGAGGCCTCACCTGGAGTACCAAGTCCAGATGTAGAATCTTCAGGATTTGTTGGAGCACATCCCAAGGAGGGCCACAAAAATGAGCAAAGGAATGGAACAGCTCTCCTACAAGGACAGACTTGAGAGAGCTGGGGTTGTTCAGCCTGGAGAACAGAAGGCTCCAAGGTGATCTGATAACGGCTTTTCAATATCTAAAGGGAAACTACAGGAAAGAAAGGGACAGACTCTTTTGGAGGGTCTACGGTGACAGAACAGGGGAAAATCGCTTCAAGCTTAAAGAGTGTAGACTTAGGTTGGATATTAAGAAAAAGCCTTTCACAGTGAGGGTGGTGAGGCACTGGTACGGGTTGCCTAGAGATGTGCTTAATGCCCCAAATCTGAAGACTTTCAAGGCAAGGCTAGATCAGGCCTTGGGCAACCTGACCCAGCTGTGCACATCCCTGTTCACTGCAGGAGAGCTGGACTAGATGACCTTTAAAGGTCACTTCCAACTCTAAGTATTCGATGATAATAATGTCCACTAAATGATGTCCCTAAGTAACATGTTACTTGAACATCTCCAGGGACAGTAACTCCACTGGGCAGCCTGTTCCAGTGTTCATCCATTCTTTCTGAGAAGTTTTTCCTAATATCCAAATGGAACCTCCCCTGATGCAACCCCAGACATCTTTCCCTTGTCCTATTGCTGTTACCTGGGAGAAGAGGCTGTCACTCACGTCCCTGACATGAACTCCCTATATCCACACTACAGGTATACAAGTCTGCAGCACAATACAGACTTCTAACTGCTGTTTCAGAAGACAGTGGGTCACGTCTAATGGCTGTGTCACCACTGCCAGGTCCATGCAGTGACTGGGACACTGTCACAAATAAAACAGCATCATACATTTCTGTTTTGGCATCTAAATCACATATCTGGCAGCTGCTTAGATGTTCTCCCCTGTAGGCTGTACTGACAACATATCTTCACAGACTTCTAACAGAGCACAAGAACAAAAGCTGACTGAGTCCATACATAAGAGAAGAAAGAGGTGTTCTCTTCCCAAAGATAACTGAAGACAGGACAAGAAGCAACAGGCTTGAGCTGTGTCAAGGGAAATTTCATTTGGATGTAAGGATAAGTCATTCAGTATGAGAAGAATTAAATAGAGAAGCCTGAGAAGTGGTCAAATTCCCCTTGCTGGAAACTGCTAAGACTCAGCTTCACAGGACACTGAACAACTTAACCTGAGGTTCTGCTTTCTACAAAAGGCTGGACCAAACTACCTCAAGAGATCCCTTCCAACCACACTCTTTGTGACTCAGATATGCTGGTGCTCGCTCATGTACAGTAAAATGGAGAAGAGAATTTCTGCTGCACTGCTAGACAGAATTAGAAAATAAAAGAAATACTCCCAATTATTTTGTAATGAAGCCATGTCAAAGAACAAACGCATCTTTGCTTCCAAGAGCTCAAGTACTGGTCCAGCCAAGTCTACCCAGCAGCAACCATTCATAACACATCAAGAAATTGGTAACATTAGTCTGACAGAGAGATACAGTTACTTATATTTATTCCAGCAGTGAAAAGTAAGGACTAACACAGTTCCACTGGTCAGAAAAAAGTTATTTTTGATTATCCCGCTGCACAGCTCTAGTTTAAACAAAAATAAAAATGTTTCAAGTGTTGCTAAGTGTTAAGACAAATACTCGTCAGGGAAGTCAGTAATTCTATACAAACCAATGAACCATCTGGCATTATTTCAGGCAAACCCTCCATTCTGAAATGTCTGCACAACAGTAAAGGAACCTGCCACAGTGAAGAAACACCAAAAGATGACACTACCACTTCAAACAATAGATTTTGCCTGTGCCATTAACCCACCCATAGGTCCACCCACACCTTTTCAACAACCATGATGGAAATCTTGGTAAAGGGAAAGAATACGTATTTTGCCCCCCAAACTTTTAAAATCAGATAATTATTACAACACAGACCTGCTTATCACAAAGGGAACCTCAAGCAGATTAACTAAAGTCTCGGTTTTTCTCTAATACAGAATATGGCATGGATGTTGCTGTCTTCTTGTTTAATTACAACTTAATGAAGATACAGTTAAGTCTATAGGGAGACTTTTTCCTTTCCAAGTCTCAGTTTATAAAATAAACACCAAGAGGCTGATATCTGATACACACATAATGTTGTATCTTCTAGTTCAAAAGAAAAAGAACTTAATTAGGACAATACATTATTAGTATTGTCCTAATTAAAGGACAATACATTATTAGTAAACTAAAATGTTTCCAGTTTTTCTCATTTCACTTTAACAACAGAATTTTCACATCCAGATGAAGCATACTTAGAAGAGGGGTTTTTTAAAGTACGTTCACAAGTTGAAGCTATGGTGCAATCATCATGCTTTCATAAATCATGTATTAAGCAATTTTTTGATTTTTTTCCTCAAAAAATCACTTTTTACAACAGGAAAAGTTAAAAAACAAACAAACAAACAAAAACCAGTCCAAATGACTTGCACAGCACCCTCCTTTAACACACCTCAACAGCTTATCAATGCTATAAATGGATTTGGTGTACTTTGACTTCCTATGTACATGTGTACGACGCTGCCAGCCTGCTCACAGTGAGATTTTCTGTGTGTGCAGTAACAATTCAAAAAAATGGCATTTGGAAACCAGAGAAGAATAACTAAATAGATAATAAAAATCAAAGTCTAAAACCCCTAAGTTCAGAGTTCCCAACTCTGCTGAAGAGCTGGACAAAAAATGTCTGTAAAGTCAATAATTTGACATGAGAAATCCCAGCTCAGTATTTTCCTCACATTACTTAAACAAACAAAACCCCCACAATTAAAAGCAGCCAGAATTTCAAGTCAGTGAACCATTCTTAGAGCCCTGAATGGAGTGTATGGGCACACTGCCAATGAACAAAGGCAAACTTAAAAGCACCATGCTTTTCCCTCTTTCTCTCTTTCAACTGTCACAGACTTGGCTGTTATTTTTACCAGAAGTCAATACAGTGGTTTCAGACAGTTTGGTGTTTTTTTTTTTGTTTGTTTTTGTTTTTCCTTCTGACAGTGCCTCTTTTTTTTTTTTTAATTTTTTAAAAAGTCTTCCAATTATTTCTTGATATTTTAGCTCACATCGTAACATCCTGCACATCTTACAAGCAGCAGCTTGGCTTAAAAAACTGCCAACGTCATAAGGGTAGTAACTACAAACAAACAAACAAAAAAATCAGAATGAAAAATCCATGATCACAAGTTCTTGAGAAGTATTACTCAGTGTGAAACAAATCTCAAAATATAACACATACAAATTGTATTAGCAAGGTTGCCCCAAAGAAAAATACCATTTCTTTGACAGTGTCAGGGAGTGCTTGCAACACTCCCTCAGCTCTACAAAAGAAAGGAAGTTTGGAATTCAGGCTCATTACAGGGGTCTGATCTCTGATATTCAGTGTGCATTACTTTTATTAATACATCCAGGGGGTCAGGAGAACAGGTTCCCAGCATGTGCCTCCTTCAGCACTTCCCTGCAGTTCCTAGCTGGGGCTGTAAACAACTGCTGGGGTAGGCATTAAATTCTTGGGGGGAGGGAGTTATTTGGTGGCAATTCTGCTTAGATCATTTATTTTCTGTATCTCTCATTTCTGTCTCTTTTTATCTAGTGATTGATTGATTGCTCTGTACAATGACCAGATGCTACCAGTATGCTAGGTTTCACAAAGTAAGATAATGGTTTTCCCTCCGAAATTACCTACAATTAAATCCAGATACGATGGATAGCAGTCCTTCAGCCTGGCTGGGCTTCAGGATGCTACAAGAATCCACTGAAGTTCACTTTAGGATGTTTGTAAAGATAATGTATTTTTGCAGACAGAATGCTAAAACAAACAAAAAATCCACTGTGTTAAACAATAGCCTCTCAAAGAGCAGCAAGTCGCTCTGCATTTACACTGAAACCGAAGGCCGTGCATCCATGCAACAATCTAACCTCCTGCCACTGTTCCCTCCCGCTCCCTGCTCCTGCTGACCTTAAAGGTCTTTTCCTGCTCCTAGAGGCTTATCCTGCACCAAATCTGGCACTTCTCAGTCCTCCCCATAAGCCAATTTAACCCACTAATCTGACAGGAAACAAACTCAGTTAGAAAAAAAAAAAAAAAAAGGAAAAAAAAAAAGAAAAAAGGTGAGGGGGAGGAGTAAGAGGAAGAGGAAATGGGGATAGATTTCTGTTTTTCCAGTAAGCTAAATCTGCTCACGGAATGGTTCAGTGAGCTCCAGGGTGCACACAGTGGACACTGCAGCTACTGAAATTAGAATGTGCTACTTAGTATTTAGTGTTAAAAAAAAGAAAAAAACCAAGCAACTAACCAAAGAAAAAAAAGAAAAAAAACAAAAACCACCACCACACACACAATAAAACCGTGACTAGTTACAGTACTTAATTTACAGTTTGATTACAAGAAGTATTTCTAAGCTTACTTTAAAAATAAAGCTATTAAGATCTCCTTGCACTTTTCAAAGGCCTACACTTCAGGTGTCAGTCAGTGAAAAGCCACATATACAGCACAGATGACATTCACTAGGCAGGTAAGCAATTTCATGCAACTTTACAATAGAGACAGAACTGGTACCGAGGCAGGTAGTGCAGTGCAGCTGGCACACCACAATTTCACATTCTTATTTACTTAGAATTTGTTTCTGTCTTGCATTTCTACCTCAACTGCAGTCATTTTCATAACTTCATTCCCTTCAC
Organism: Odontophorus gujanensis; assembly: GCA_013399175.1. Taxonomy (NCBI): domain Eukaryota; kingdom Metazoa; phylum Chordata; class Aves; order Galliformes; family Odontophoridae; genus Odontophorus; species Odontophorus gujanensis. The sequence goes on along the minus strand of VXAB01002500.1, from coordinate 96,829 downwards.
CATCTTACCACTGTGCCCATACTCTTCTGAGAAGTGTGCAAAAGTATTTATTTGGCTTTTGAACAAAAAGCTCTTAAATTCAAAACTACCCCTCTGTACAACAGATTAATTTCTTCTTTCTCCATTTACTTACACTTTACTAAACAAATTTTTATTAGTTACTTAATAACTTCATAAATACTAACTCAGCTTAACATGAGAAATGAACTTTCTTTGCTCATGACTGCTCTTCCTTTCTTTCACATTACCTTTTCAGTACCAACAGCCCTGCTAGGAGACAGTCCTCTGCTAGAAAGGGACGTGATTTCCCAACATTCTCTTCATTGTCCATTAGTTGGTATTCAAGTTGAACCTCTTCTCCATTTAAGTCTACATCTCACTTGCTTCTCCCTGATCTCACCCCACCTTCTAGCCACAGTTAAGTACAATTTTCTGTTACAGCATAGCACCTATATGACTAGTCTTCTACTACTACTTTTTGCCCAGAACATTTGTGCTACAGCACATACTATTCTCATTTACCCCATATTCCTTCTTCTCTGCTACCATAAAAATTATGCTGGCCTCTTTTCCCATTTCTTAGTTTACTTGCTTTCTCACCAGTCATGCCAGCAACAAAGTAATGGTTTTAGGACACAGTTTTAGTTCAGACGGTTCAAAGAGACAGTTCCTCTTCCCCAACCTCAGCCTCACACTACCAACCCAGGAAGAAAACCGTTTATCTATTCTTGGTCATGTAAGGTTTTTTGCCACGCTTCATATGAATCAGGTCTCCACAGGGCCAAAAAGTCACCGGAACACCTCAACAAAAGCTCTTATGTGAGAGTGCAGCCATGGCACGTAAGGAGAGACCACCCCATGCTGCATGCTATTTCTTTTGATTGCAACTCACCGCTTTGTCACTTACATTGCCTCTGTGATATCCTGAAACCACACCAATAATCCCAGGAGGCTTTAATACCCTCCAAGTCTACCTCTGAGGACCATCTTTTTCCCTGATGGTCTCCCAGTGGTTGAACATGTCGCACTGCCCTCACTGCTGCCAGGCCACACCATCTTATGGAGCCCAATGAATCTCCTCAGGATAGGTTTCCTGTCAGCCACTAACTCCATACTGACCTGAAAGCTGTCACTTCATGCAGCAGAAGCTGCTTTTTATTCCTGTTACAGATACCCTTGTCTGCTACAGGGCAGTCTTGCAGAAACCCAGAGGGTCTTTCTACAACAATTAGGAACAAAGTTATATTATTGCTCAGGCAAAGAACGGTCATTCCAGAAAAAGTCCTTGTGGACTGCACCAAGACTCTTCAAAACAACCATAAAAAACAAACGTGAAACATCAGAAAATCCATGAGTGCCAGTCTGGCTCTCTCATTTCTTTCACCAGGGATATAAATGGACCAAAATCTGCCTGGTTAGTCTGATAGAGCTTTCTCCCTTTTGGCACTTCTCCCATAAGTTTAATGGTGAGAGACAGCACACAATATGACTATGATTCATTTTAGTTAAAAATACTCCAAATACAGCATGAACACAGTTGTCCCCTAAGAGATCTAGAAAACAGCCGATTTCAACATAGACTCCCATAAGCATAGTTGGAACTGCAAGGGCACAGGAAGGTGCAATTTACAACCCACATACTTTGCTGCATTTTCCACGCACAGAGTTTGCTCCAGTAGAAAGCACTAAGGCAATGTTACAGTTATGTCACCTAAGACTAAACCACAACTTCCTTCAGATTTACTACACCTTTTTGGTGTCATTAACCATGTTTTCAGAAGCAACTGCAGCACTCTCATTTTCCACGCCTGCCCTATTCCACCTACAGCCTTCGATCCTGTGCTTCTCTACTCATCCTACTCATGGCAATGACAATTCCTATGCCATATATAAAGTTATTTAAAGCATTTCCTTGGTACTTCCTATCATCTCAAGAGACTATGTATAATTAAAAAAAAAATTATGCCCAGATCACGTTGTGATAATTCAAGTGTAATGGGATCTCCCTGCATGCACCTTTCCCTTTTCCTGCACAGAAGTGCCCTGGAAAAGAGTCATGTTTTCACACAGCAAATCCTTAACTTCAATCTCTGTGAAGCTGTCCTTAACCTTTAAATAGCATTTCAAATGGTGTTGAAAAATAATACCAGGAATAAGCAAAGAGGTCTAAATGCCTTTTTGTGTCCTAGCTTCATGTGAGAAAATTGTGTGTTTCACAATTGGCAATTAAAGTAGCCACAGGCTGGCACATGAAAACAGACATTTTACACAAATGACTACCTTAGTACAGAAACAGTTCAGCTCACCACATTCTCTTGGTAAAACATACTCTAATTATACTACTTGTCTCTTTCTTTCTGAGGTGTGGTATAACAGCTGAATATCAACAACCAAGGAACAGCAGCTTATGGGGAGATGGTAGAGAGGTCATGCTGGTAGGTAACTGGTTACAAGCTAAACATACCATGGACAGAATAGATCTTACTTGGAAACAGTAAGTCGGGTAGGATGGAGTTGAACAAGAGGAATGTAGCTGGATCCTGCTGGATCTCAGCAACTTGAAGTGGTCAAGAGGCAGGGCATGAGGCAATAGAAGTACTGGGCCCTGTCAAAAGGTAAGGGTTGAAGCTTAGAAGGAGTGAGCCAAGTTAACAGCCTGGCTGGAGATTCAAGCTCAAACCCATCTGTGGAGTGTCACTGGCCAACAGTTACAGAGGTTACTGGTTCTTAAAGCTGATGAACAAATTTGTCCCTCTTCCTAGGCTGTGAAAGCACAGGAGCAGCTGAGGCCGTAGAAGCAGAAGTTCATCTCTGCTACCAACTCCTTTTTGCCTTCATCTTCCCCTACCCTGGCTGGTCCCAGCTATGTGTGGACTGGAGTCTGAAGAACCAATCTGTCATATCCTTTTGAGGAAAGCAGGAAAGGAGTGACAAAATTCCCAAATATTCATTGGCCGTTTACATACCCTCATACCACTACGACCAGGCCCTAAGCTGAACAGTACAGTCTGAGAGATTTGTGATGCCAATCTTGTGGGTCCTCACCTCAGAAAATTCAGATCCTCAACAAGGAGGATGCTTTCTGAAAGCCACCATCAGCTGCATTAGTGTGAAGTCCTTCCATGCTTGAACAATCTCTTCTAGTCCTTCTGAAAGAAAAAAGCTGCCTGAAAGCTACTGTGAGAAAGGGAATGAGAGAGTGAGCACAGATGATACTTCAGCCAACTGAGGGTAACCATGCTCTAAGCAATCCAGAGATGAAAATCCATTATCTTGTAAAAAGCAACCTCTCTCAAATTGTCCTCAAGTTTTTGGGCAAATATTGTTCTTCCTTTTATAGTACAGATGTCCTTTAGAGCTGCTGCAGACCCACACTGCACAAGGTCCTGGACAAACCACATAGGTATGGCTTATCAGTGGGAAATATACAGATATTGTTAAATCATTTGGAGCTTGGAATCTACATTTGCTTTTTTTTTTTTTTAATTACATTCAATTAGAATGTCAATATACAAGTGAAACAAAACTAAAATACAACTTAGAATATTTGTTTATTGGAAGTCAAACTCACCACCAAGATTTTATGCACACACAAATGACAAAACTGGTGGGGCTAGAAAGTAAGTGCTCATAAAGCAGAGGGGCGATAAAAAGGTCGGATTTTCAGTTGAAAATTATATTCACAATGTAACCTTGTACTATAAATGCACAATCAAACAGAGGTATTTACACTATATTAACAATTCCTGACTTAGGACTCAAGTTCTCAAGGATTTCTAAGCATTTTTTTTTCCTTCAGTTGGTTTGTGTTATGGTTAATCCTCCTTAGCCGCTCTTGTACAGCAAACTATGCACTTACTGATCTTTCATTTTTTTTAAATCAAGTATTACTACAGTCTCCAATCTGTTTTGTCAGAACTATGAACAGCTATCTGATGAAGGACCTAATCAATACCTGAATAAAACAACAGTTATCTTTGAGAAAGAATGAGCATCAGGTTATTTTATACTTCAAACCTTTATCACTTTCTTTGGACAAGAGAGTAGAAGACCATCTAAACACAACACAGTTAAGGTACTAGGGAGAAATGAAAACTAGTAATAAGTGTCTAACAGTTCTGGACCTAACAGGAAATGAGGGGGTGATTTCAAGTTCAATTACTTTTAAAAATACATAGCAATGGAAGGAGATAATGTTGATGATTGGAAAATTATCTTGAACTTACTACTCTGGAGCATATTTATAATTTTACTGTGAAATAGTTATCTAAATAGTTGCATTTTAAAAGCTGATGGAAGTTGCTGGTTGTTGGAGGAAGACATTTTGTTACCAAATCATAACAGATTCAGTGTTTGTTTTTTTCTTAACAAAGAACACCTCTCAGGTTTCAATGAAGCCCCTCTGAATTTGCTGTCATACAAATGGGAGAACAGCATTTAAGGTAAAACCTCTCCAAAGCAAATAGAAAAAAATAGAAGAGTCCTTTATTGAAGAAGACAAGATACTTACTGTCAAGGATAAACTTTATTACCAGAGGTATTGTGGAAGTAATTTAGGAAACACCTAAAAAATTGACTTTTAAAATAATATCGCTATAGAGTTAAATTTTGTGAGGAAGTAATTGTGAAATTGGAGTATCATGCAGATGCCACATTAACCAACTAACAGTAATGCTGGCTTCTGCTCAGATTACATAAGCAAGACTGCTTAAACGCTACTTAAGACTCCAATACTGAATCTGTCAATTTACACCCCAGCCCAGTTGTACCACGCTAAGGCAACAAACATAAATGCTTCACAAAGCCTCATGAAAGAGTGTCAGAGCAGCAGCAGTACAATGACCCAAAGGAATTCCTTAAAGACGACTCTTCTTGCAATCTGTTAACAGGACTCTCACAAATGCTTGTGGGGAAGAGGAATGCTGGAATCATTAGCCTCTTAACTCTGTATTTGTTTGCTTTTGTGAGTTTGTTATGCATCAAAAATACATGGCCTATGAAATGCAGGCGAGTGCTTAGTTCTGATGTAATTACAAGGCAACTATTCCAAACCAAAAATCCTTCTGAACAGAAACTTATGGTCTACCTTCGTCGTTTGGTAATATCTTTTCAGTGTCTTGGTCCTAGCCACAGACACTTCTCATCCTTCTTTACTGAGAGCCTGGTGTTTTGTAGGGTCCCAACTCCATGCACAGTATACTCAGTTTTCTACTATCATCAGTGCAGATTCCACTCCACTAACAACATGCAAGCATCTCCTATCCTAATCATCCCTTTTCAGGCCAAGGTATCACAAGACCAGGGATACTGGTTTTGCAGTAGTTATATTTTCTTAACTTCTAGTAAGTTTATTTCTACTGTACCTGTTCACAATAACATTAAAAACAGATTTCTCTTTAATGATATTATTATTCTCAGTTCTGGCTGGGGACTTTTTCTTCTAACAGTAACAGATTTTGTACGGGAAAAAAAAATCTATAAAAATTGAAGTCTTTTCACTATTTTCTACTTAGTCTTTTGCTGCATGAATGCAGCCTGATCTCACAGACTGCTTTAGTGCGTGTGAAAGCTGCCAAACCTTCACCCTACCAACAGCTCTGAACCCCCCTAAAATCTAACTTAAGATAAAGGGAAAAAGAAAGAAATAATAAAGTTTCTACCATCTGTATTACTCCTTTATGAGTCCAGTAAAAGTTGTCTGCTCCCTGAACTGTTTGGTTTTAATACTAGAAGTAAACAAATGCCAAGCTCCTTTTTTTATTGGACTGTTTGAAAAAAAAAGCTCCAAAGGCTAAAAGCAGAGAGACACCACATAGTAACTAAGATGCAAGAAGCACAGCTGAACTGTGGGAGAAAACAGTAAATTCCATGTATTATTTCTTTATTTGGACTTTCCAGTGATGGCTATGTAAGATTATAGAATCACAGAATTTTTTGGACTGCAAGGAACCTTAAAGATCATTAAGTTACAACCTTGTGCCACAAGCAGGGCTGCAACCCACAAGCTCAGACTGCCCAGGGCCCCATCCAACCTGGCCTTCAACACCTCTAGGGATACAGCATACACAGTTTTCTCTTGGCAGCATTTGCTAGTGTACACAAGTGAAGAATTTCCTCTTAGCATCCAACTTAAATCATTCCTCTTTTAGTTTTAGTAAACCATTCCCCTTTTTACTATCACTATCAGACCATACAGATAAAATCATGTGTAGTTCAAAGCACAATGTGTGATGTTGAGAGATGATCATGTAGCTCGATAAATATGAATTAAACTGCGATAAATAAAATGGCAACTGCAAATGCAATTCAATTTCAGAGCTCTCTACAGTTTTTCTTCTTGACTATATAAACTCAGTTTCCCCATATCACAGTTCATATACACGTGTATGTACATGTAAATGCACGCAATTTAAAGCTAGCTCCATAACCTGTCTTGATCAAATAGATTAATTAAATAGAGGCCAAATTAAATAGGCCACACAAGGTGCACATTAGGAAGCATAATAAAAAGTTAGCTATACAGATCTTGCTGACAGGAAAAATTACTTGCCAGTAACTAGAGTTTCGTGAACGCCTCTTGTACATGTTATGCTGTTGGAGAACAGGTACACTGCAGTAATAAACAACAAAGGCTTTTTTCATCCAGGCACTACCTACACTGGGTGCATGTGCCCAGCACCTTCCATGTTTTCAGGGTGAGGGGCCTCTCTGCTGTATGCTGACATCTTTGGACAGATGTGCAGCACACCCAGGGACAGGGAGAGAAAGGCAAACCACACAGCTGTGCACACAGTCACGTGCTCACAGACCTGCCCTTACTGACACCACCAGCTCCAAACACTTGCCCACTCTACTGTGCACAGTCCTAAGGCAGCTCTCATCCCTTCTGAAGAACCTTTGTTAAAAAAAAAAAAGAAATGATTGAAGGCTTAAAACGCACCCTCACCAGCAGTTTCCAAAGACAGCCCACCTGGAGAGGAAGCTAACAGAACCAGAAGAGGCACAGGAGAAGGAAGGCTGTTCAGCAATTACTTAACCTGTGGTTACATGAACTCTAGCAATACATTTATCTAGACGAGTTAGCATTTATTTATGCAGTTTCTGACTTTCAGTTCTAGCAACAAATAGCTGTGGGGATGCAGTGAAGTAAAAATCTGGAAAATTGAAAAAAGCTATGCATTGGCATATGCATATGACTCAGCTTTCACTAAGTGAGGTTTTAGAAGATGGTAGATGAAACTGTTACATGAAGTAACCTAAAAACCTCCAGTAAGAACATGGTAAATGCTCAAAAGTCAACACACAGGGAAGATCTGTTACCACTGTCATATGCACATGCAAAAATACACAACACTTCCCAAAATAATTTTTAACAGCCTTGATAGTAGCAAGTAGACTGTTACGGACTCAAGAGACAGTCCCACCTGCAAAGCTGTTCGTGAAGCCCTTTAATCAGACCCCTGAAAGCACTGCAACACAGAATTAGAGCATATAGATGTAAGTACTTGTCATAAGAACAGAGTTGACACAGTTTATTTCCACGTTCACTTTTAAAGCTGAGATTTTGCTCACTCGTCAAAGACTGTCTCCACATGACTTAGAAGACTGCCACGGCTATGAAAGGGAGGAGTGGAATCTACCAGTCGTAATCTAGGTTTCAGACAATAAAACAGAAGAAATACAGACTTGGATTGCACATCCTCCTCTTGCCAAGACAGGAGGCCAGAGAGCCCTGCTTGCACACTGATCCACAGGGATGAGCTGGGGAGCAGAGCTCCCCGGTACGAAAAAGACAGGGATCTCCTCAAAAGAGTCCAGCGGAGGGCCACAAAGAACATAAAGGGCATTGAACACCTCTCTTATGAGGAAAGGCTGAGAGACCTGTGTCTGTTCAGCCTTGAAAAAAGAAGACTCAGTGGGGATTTGATCCATGCCTATAAATATCTAAAGAGCCCGGGCTCTTCTCAGCAGTGTGTGGTGACAGGACGAGGGGAAATGGCCACAAACTGATGCACAGGAAGTTCTGCACAAATGTGCATGGGAACTTCTTCACAGCGCAGTGACGGAGCACTGGCACAGGCTGCACAGAGAGGGGGTGGAGTCTCCTTCTCTGGAGACGTTCCAGCCCCGCCTGGACACCTACCTGTGCAACCTGGGCTAGGGAGCTGCTGTGGCAGGGGGGTGGACTCCCTGATTTCTAGAGGTCCCTTCCAACCCCTACAGTTCTGTGATTCTGTGATGTGCTTCAGCCAGGAGGGAACACAATAGAAAATCTTGCTTTCTTTTTAATCCTGTGTGCAGGATTAAAGGTATGAATAGATGAGCAGATGAGAACTGCACTGACCAATGGACAATTAAGATTTTGATACACAAGCTAGCTTAAGATCTCCTCTGGAAAAGAAAAAGTTCCTCCATTTTGGCTAATGCAGTAAATATGTCTCTAATTAGACATACACAGTCTAAGAATATGTTCTGTGGTGAAGTCCCTGCATTTCTGTTCACAAATGTAACCCAGTAAATCTACATGGTATTCTGAACGATCAAAATGGCTGCATCCATGAAGAAGGGTACTAATCCCAGAAACCAATCACAGTAACGTAGCATGGAAAAGATAACCAACACTTTCCCACCTGCCCTTTTGGTGTTAGAGAACACCACGACTATGGAGGTGCAGACATGAGACTACATGAGCTGCTCACCATGCACAAACAGTTGGCTGGTCGTGCAGCACAGCCACAGGACCACGGCCACACCAAGGCTCTTAAGAAAAAGTAACAGAACAGCTTTTTTCTTTATAGTTACACAGCACTTCTCCATCTCCCAGACTATTTAAACTGTGAATTCAGTGGTCATTTCATGTGAATAGTTTTTAAGAAAAGAAAGAAAACGTAAGTTCGCATTCAGGGCTAGACACTTGAGAAGTTTCTGCAGCTTGCACACCATGTGGGGCTTACTATAGCTGACTTTGTTTTGTGAGCACAGGAATAGTTCATCTAAAAAATACCTTCAAATTAATCAGGTGCATAAATGTCTGTTGAGTAGACTGGTGAGATATTTTTGAGGTGACAAATTTTATTATTATCTTCTCTTAAAGATAACATACATTAGTTTGATTAACCACTGTGATTTTATCTTTTTTTTTTTTTTTTGTGAATGAAGTCCCTGAAGCAAACAATGAGAAACTTAAAAGTTTGCTGAGAAGAGCCCCTGACAGAGAGTTAGGACACCAAAATGCACACAGAAGAGACACAATGGCCACAGACACAGGGCTGCAGAATGCATGACTCTCCACACACTCTAGATCCCATGCTTCTCTCTCTTCTACGTCACTGAAACTAGAACAGTTGAATAGGCAGGAACGAGTATGACTCAAGCGTTCATATTTTCAGTTCAAGTGTGGATTCAGAAGAGTTAAACAATAAGCTACCAAACAGATACCCATGCACTGCCAAGTGGTGTTATTTTCAGCCTTAATTAACATAATCTAAACTGACTGAAAAGCTTGCTTAGACAGTAAAAATGAGGACTGATTTGTGTTGTCCAAACTGTACGGCAGTGTTTGTTAAGATCTGTCCTTAGTTAAAATCTCCAGACACCTTATTTTACCAGAACTGGAAGACACAGCTCCATGAACACTGTTGCAAAGCTACTTCAGTGTTCGTAGCTTCCCCTGTGATTTGCTGCCTCCTCCTTCCACGTATTCACACTGATTTAGATTTGTGGGATGCTGGTATTCCTTACGAGTAGCTTTTAAAAACTAACAATCCCCCTGCACTATTTCTGAGAGGGTAGAGATGGAAAACAAGTGCCTGAAAATGTTCCTTGATTTTGCCATCAAGTAAAACATGTACTGCAAATTGACTCAGAGATGCTTAAAATCACTCATCTCTCTCTCTCTCGCTTATTCAAACTTTGGGATTCTATCATTGCTCCTTGTCTGATACCACACAGAATGAAGGTCTACCACATTTACATCACAACCAGCAGCAGTCATTTGTTGCCTGGTGAAAAAGGCACGGCACCAACTGTGCACTCCAGTAGCTCTCCAAACCTCTGCTGAGCCAAAAGAAGATTCATTCACCACGTCTCAGAGTTCATACTGTTACTACTAGAGAGACAGCCATCAGTAATGCTCCTATGAGACCCGAAAATCTCTTACCTACCACACTAAAAACCTGGCACGTATATGAACATTTGTCACATCTGTTTCTCCCTCAAATGGTAACATGGCACGGTTCCTGATATAGCCTGCCCCCAAATCTTGAAAACCTTTTGACTCAACTGTATTCTAATTATCAGGCATATTTTTAGCTTCCTTAACATGCTTCAACTTCAGAGCTTGACTAAAATGTCTAATAAGGAAATTGAAATATGATTAATAGTGTGCTTAGATTTATAGCATATACTAGTTACCCTTTATACTGTAGCATGTTCTACTCACAACTGCTTGTAACACTTTGATGCTATTGGCTTTTGCTCCGTTACTAGAAGGTACCTACTGAAGTTTTTTGGTTAAATAAGATGTTTTGGTTTTTAAAAATATAAGAAATAAATTACAAAGTAACTGCTCATGAAACAAGAACGCTTGGATTTTATACAGTAGCTTGAATCTACAATATCTTACTAAATTTTTAGGATTACATATGGACAACAATAGGGATATGTATATCTCTCCGCAGATATACACAGGGAACCTAGTTTCAGAAACTATTTCTACACTGATAACAAAAGTAAAATATTAGAATTATTCATATAAACTCATTAAAGTCATTTTTTTAATTTAAATAATTATGTTTTTGGGAAAAGGGAGTCACTCTTTTGTTCTTCTCAGCTTCAGCTGCGATTCCTTCCTCCACGCTGTGTACCCAACTCTGGCATTCATCTGAGTCACCATCAGTTTAAATAGCTACAACACACAAAATTAATTCTACAGATAACGCTTTTAAACAGGTACAGCTTGCCTGACTGACTCGCAAGAGAGCCTGGGCCAGTGCAAAAAGACCAAAGATTGCTCCTTCAGCTGCAGCCTTCTTAAATAGGCTAAACTCTAACATCACATCCTAACTTGAAAGTACCAGCCACCTGAACCTTTAAAGGTCAAATGTAGTTTATAACTTTAAAATGCTTTTCTTCGTGGGCTGTTTCATTAAAAAAATATTCTTGAGAAAATCATCATCGTTACTGAGTACTGATGAATTTTTAAGACATGGGTCTTAAAAATTATTGCCAGGAGATTTCACCCCACCTCTCCCCCAAAACAATTAAGTGACGAAGTAATTTCTGATCAGTATCCAAACTCAGCCTACAGACATGGCAGTGCTGTACATACACTGTGCTGATTTCTCCCACTCTGCAAAACATGCATTATCGACAGCTCACCCCGGAATCTGAAAACATACACAAAGAAATGAAATGGGTAAGTTCCACTTGGACCATGGGCATGGTTCAAGTTAAGCATGTTTTTTGTTTACTATATTACAAAGGTAATCTTCAACTGCAGGTATCAGAAACCTTGAAGATCAAATATGAACTCACATTTTCGACTGTAACTGTGGGCTCATCTTCACTACTGTTAAATCAATTGTACTTAACTCAATTACAATGAGGTAATTACATTAACATGAGTCAGTGCATCCACACATGGCATTTGCATGTGTACTTAGTGAACTGCTGCTACCTCCCACATTGCATAAGTACTTCACTCAATCATACCAAGCAATATGCAACTCAGGACAGTTTCACCTGTGGTTCAAGCCAATACAAAACCACATGGCTGGCAAAAAGCAGCATGGCACTACCTTCCCAAATGCCTCTGTCCCAGTCACATGGAGTAAATCTATTGCAAAGCTGTCCTTAAAGAAGCATGAACTAAATCCTGCATGGGTTTACCTACCCACTCGAGGGCTTCATATCGTTTATAATTTACTATTACCTAATCCCTTTGGAAAGGAAACAAGAATATCCACAGGCTATCTTTGCAACCTTCTACTATTAAACAGAAAGGTAAGGAATACATGAATAAAAATGCCCTTAATCCTGAGCTTCTGACTACATCTGCTGGCAGTCACATCTGCTCTCCGCGAGGATCAGTCCCAAGCTCTGAAGCAAAGTGGCACAGCACCATGTAGCATGTGTCCGATGACCTTCCATCCTTCCCCGTCTCCCCTCCACCAGGTAACGTGGCTGTGCTCAGACTCCTGAGCAGAACAATGCTGAGCACCTGCTATTCTGCCAGGTGAACCCGATACAATAGAGAGGAAAAACCGTTAAGGAATACCATGCTATTGTTCACACAGCATGGAGGCTGAGACACCACTGTCTCAGCTCAATCCTGATTTCTTTATGTTAGATGGAGTTTTAATGCCTGCAGAATACCACTGGTTTGGTAAATAAGGGAGACTTTCTGCTAGACAACAGTCAGCTGCTTGCAGCAACTATGTTCAGATTGCCCATGCCTTAACTTAAGCAAGACCCTGGTGCCTGGTTGTGCTCCAGTGTCTGCGGGCACAGCCCAGCAACAGTCCTGTCTTGCCTCTGGATGTTAACAGAAATATCTGCATAACTTTTTTAATATAATCCAGAAGCAGTTACCAAGGAACTGAATTCACAGTCAGACTTGTGAAAAGCAGACCCACATATATAGAAAGTAGCAAACCAGTGAAATATATTTATTTCCTATTAAAAGCTTATTTAAAAGGCACTGCAACACAGCCTTCAGGAGATTGATTCTAGGAACAGATACCACGCCTGCTTTACAAAACTTGTGAATGTCTCCTCACATTGTACCAGGAAACTCATGACTGATAAAGACGGAAATTCAATGCTAACTTCACAATACATTCCCTGGCATTCAGGTAGCTGACACAGTTAACAAATGGTGGTTCTAAAATCCTATTGAAGGGAAGATGAAAGTCAGACGAAAGATGAATATGACTTTAGAGACTCAAGGACAAGAGGAATGTACATTTCTCCTGTTCAGCTGAAGAAACTCTGAAACACTTTGAAACAGCTTGCCCATCTTCTCAGATGGCAAGGTGTAAATACACTTTATCACAAAAAGTAAAGGATGTAAGTAGAAGATACTTCTAAGCGAATGCAGTACTCTACAGAACACTGAACCCAGATAACTAACGCCAAGAAATAGCTTAAGGATGACAGCAGGTTTTTAAATGCCATTATTACAAAAGACTAAATTAACTTCAAATTGTGGATGAAAAAGCAAGTTTAGGTACAGATCAGAAAGGGACAAGTAAGACATCTGTTCTCAGGAACAAATAAAATTCAAGGCATTTATTTGAAAGGATTTGTGTCACATTTTCAAGAGTTTTCCTTAGTTGTTGGAAAGCTGTAGAAACTCAGAAAACTGGAAATGAAATAATCATTCAATTTAGAGCCTGGTTACCTTTACAAACAGTTTGCTTTTAGTTATTATTATTTTATTCTGGATTGCAATAATAAACCATAAACTACTTAATGATATTTTACAAACAGCCTTACTATCATTCAGTACTAAAACTCTGACAATCTGTACAAAACTTCAAGCCCTACCTTAAAAGTACTGTTTCATTTTAAGGATAAATAAGAGACCCTCACTTTCCTGCTACCTCTGTCCCGACCGTGCACTCAGTCTTTAATTCAGCAGTGTTCTCTGATCCTGCCAGTGTCCTGCGTGGCTGCATGCTCACACGGTGGGGTCAAGAGAGAGCACAACCAGAAAACTTGTGAAAAACAAAAACAAAATGGAGGAGGGGCACCTTCAGAAGATGAAGGAAAGCCTGCAGAAATGCCTACAGCACAGCATGCGTTTTGCTCAGCTCTAACTGATAGGGTTTCCTTATCACTCTCGAGAATTTTAAAATAGGTGATGAGGAAAAAAAGCCTTCCTTGACATACCTCACAAAGTTTCCACGGGGGGATTATGAAATAGGAATAAAGAAATTGAGAATTTATCAAAAAATTCTGACCCACAAATGCTAAGTTGATGAGGTCAAAACAGTTTATGAAGTTTCTTCTTTGTAAAATTAGAGATTTATATGGCTTTTTTTTTTTGCTGAGAAAAGGTAGATACTGAATCGTTTGGAACAATAAGATAATGCCTGTGCTATACAAATACCTTTACATTATTTGTAACATTGCTTTCATAGCTAATACTTCTATTAAAAAAACACCTATAGACCACTGTTCTTTCTTGCATTAAATTTTTCATCCTCCTCTGACAAATGAAAACAGGATAAATCGTGTACAGCTGATGTCACTGTGGTCACTTACTCCAACTACATGAAATTTGGAAATCAATAACGACCTGAAGAACAATGTACAAACAAAGATAACTGGCATTTTGCTCACTTAACTCAGTGCTTGCTTGAATAATGTGCCAAGTAATTCAATTTGCTATAACAGACTCAACACTGACATCCCCCCTCCCTCTTATCTGCATGCCAGAAACAGTCATAGCTCTCTTGGCTAGTCCTACATTAAGGTAGCTGTTTACTGTTGTGATCCACCTGGAGTGGGTATTTAACATCAGTGCACACTAATTATTGTTTACAAGAGAAAGTTCCACGTGACTTTAGTGAATCAGTATCCTATGCCATAACCAAATGCTACTGAAAAGTTTAACAATTTCTTCATAAGTACATGCTGTGTCTGAGTGTATTTTTTTTAATGACTTCCACCATTTTTTCCTTCTAAAATAAATACCTAAATGCATCTACAGGAAGAACAGCTATACACTCAACCCATATGCAGTTTATAAATGAAAGACCATTTTATGAGGAAGGTTCCAATCAAAGGCTATTAACACAGATTTCACTTACAGGATCCACTCAGCAGCAGTGGTCCATCTGTGCGTGAGAAGCACTCTCCTCAACATTACAGGGCATCCTTTTTCTCAATTAGAACAAGCCTCACTCAGCAGTTTCCCCAGTGGTGTCAGCAAGTGGGGTAAAGAGCTGCCAAATCTCTTACACCCTCCACTGCCAGAGGCTGCACATTCCCTGCCAGGTTCAGGAGGTGGTTTGTTGCCAGAGAGGCAGAATCTGCCCCTGCTGACTGGGTAGCATGGCACAGACAATACTCAGAAATAACAATTAACACCTAACAGCTCCTTTAACATTCATACTATGCTTTTTATTAACTACAATAACCTCCTGACTTTGTTTTAAATCAGCAGTAACCATATTAAAAATTTGAAGACCATCTGCTACACCTGACCACATAACGCACATGCAGCCTCCATCAATGTCACCAATATCTCATGGGCAAAAGTCAGTCCTACCTACCCTCACAGTTTAAGAGTCCACCCTGCAACTTGCTGCACTAAGTACTCCTGCACACAGCTCAATTCAGCACCCTGAACATCAGCCAAGTGCGCTGTTACCATTACTAAAATGTACCTGTGAGTAAGAATTATTTCTTTAAAGACACCTCAGTTCACATAGGTCACTTCAGAGCTTAGGTATCAGGAAGGAAAGCTGATGATGGCTTGTTTGACATGGTGCTAGTTATTTAAAAGGACAGTTTAAAGCATATAGACTAAGGGCATTTAACTTGAGCTTGGGTCTAACATAATGCAAACAACGTAAACACTCAAGGGAAACTATCTGCTAGTTACACGAGAGTAGGCACTCACAAGTTGGATGTCTCTCACAGCAAACGGAGACTCAATCACAAATACTTCTATTAAAAAAAAAAAAAGAAAAACAGAAATAGACACTGCTACTGTTTCCTGGTATGGACTGTGAGTACTGCAAGAACCACCAGAAGGCAGAGGTTTGGCTAGATCCCCTCCATGGGCAGCCATGCTCAGCCCCTGCTCTTCTCCCAGGACTTCAATTCCTCCAACTTTTCCAGTAGGTCGCTAAGGGAACTCTCTTGTCCAAAACACGATTGAGAAAAATTGCCATTTTTACCTAGTTTAGTGAGCTTAACCACTAAGACAAAAAAAAAAGTTCAGGTAAACAAGACCTCTCGTATAATTTTGTCTTGAGAGCTGCACTCTGCGACTGTCCTGAAAACAAGTGGAACAGTAGTATTTGGCATTTTTTCAAGCTGCACGCATCCACTGTTTTCCTCAAGTTAGCTCAAGCCTTTATATAACAAAAGGAAAATCCTAGGAGCTCGCTGATACAAATTAAATTCAAACATGCATACTGAATGATTCTTTTTCAGGTCAAACAGCAATGGGCTATAATTCCTCCTGCAGCTCAACAGGGCACTGGAACTGACACAAGAGTGAGTACATGTGGAAGAGGAAGGGGTGGGATTGCTTCTCCTCACATAAGTCTACATCGAGGTGGCTTAAGGCAATAACGGACTGCATGGTTAAAAACACATGTGGGTTTTGTCCAGAAGGGAAATAAATACATAAATAAACAAACAAAACAAGAATCAAGCCAAAATCTAAACAATCAATTAAAAACCTGAAACTCGCCAAAACCACAACAAACTAATCCCAAATGAAACAAAAGCCAACAAACCAACCAACAAACCCTAAAACGATAATATCACTTCAGCCAATACTTTCTTCTTCAAAATTCACGGGCAGCCTTAATTTATTAACAAACAATTTTGCAGGATAATTCTGGGGCTCACAAAAACAGGAATGAAAATAAAATTGTATCAATTAAAATGTCATTAAAGCACATTAAAGCAAATGGAGTGACAATGGATTCTCAGAGATGTGTGATTTTTGAAGTTTTTCTACCTTTTGGGATTGTAAAAGCAGCATTCGAAATTAGTGTTTAAAAAAAAAAAGTTACATAGAAAGGTTAAAATAACATTACCTTTGGAGTTGGGAACTAAACTAAATATTCCAGTTATCCAACACATGTAGTAAAACATCCTTGTATTTCATAAAACAAGTCTATATTTAACTGAAAATCCACAACATACGTGAATTAATCAAAATTACAGAAAACCTGAGGCAAAGTTATCTGTATCTGAAACACGAAATACCTCCACCTGATAAACACTTTCGCAAAGCAGATCACCTATTTAAATCCAGCAACGCAAGAAAGGCAGACTTTAATCCCTACACCAGTGTATTTTGAAACAATCAAAAGGAGCCTACAGATCTGTCAGCACACACTCCCTTGGTAACACGTGTATCTAAAAAAACTGTTTGCAAGTAAAAATGTTATCAGAAGAAACAGATGAGATTACAGAGAGCTGACCAGGGAGGAAGAAGCAAATGACACAACTTTATTGTAATCAACGGAATTACATCAAACTCATTCCACAGGAGACTCTATCCCAGAGCAGTGAATCATTGCACACTACTAAAAGCCTGACAGTACATTTTTAAACTTGCAAACGTAAAATACTTTTTCTATTTCACTAATGCAGCATAAACTCCAATTGAAGAACTTGCAAAATAGTTTTATACAACACGTGAGCACGGAATAAAACAGCACCCTGGGACCCACGCTACTGAAGATTGCTTCGTTATAGTTCCTCTGCAGAACTGTTAATGACAAATGTATGTATTTTAAATGTGATATGTGAAATCTAGATATGTATACATACAAATTCTTACTTAAGAAAAAAAAATCTAACAGACTACAATTCCTCAATAAAACAACAAAAATTTAAGCAGTGAAATTACAGTCAGGGCAAAAAAAAAAATCCCACTGAGTCCATGTGAAATTTTGCCTAGGGCCAGACTGAAGCAAACCATTTTTTAAGGGGTTAAGTTATAAAAGTTGCATTTAAGGCTCTAATCTTGAAACCTTTATTTACACGAACAGTTCTTCTTTCAAAGAACAAGGGTTTGCAAGATTGGAATCCTACAATCATTAATCTTTCTGAATGACTTTGTAGCATGAGGGACTGTGTTCTCCTTCAAAACAAACAAAAGCAGATAATTCTGCTGGATATTTTGCAAAGCCCTCCTTTGTGCTGCCACGTTACAACATTCTGAAGCTAAATTAGAGAGAAATTTTAAGCAGTGAGGTGAAACAGCTGAAGAGTTGTAACAAAATAAACTGGTTCTTGGTAAAAATGCATGTTTTAAAGTTTTGAGTTATTTGTGTAGTTTCAGGTGTCCCAACACAACAATTTGCTGGCTTCCACGTTTGGTTCAATCATGAAGAGGGGAAAACCCACCAATGGGCTGCAGAAATCACCGAATTTCCAACTTTTTTCGTTATCCACGTTTAACTCCGCACTGAGCATTCTCCTTTTTCCCTGAACATCCACAGAACAGCCAACGAACGTAGCCCTTCTCTGGTTTCATATGCTCGTGAAAAGGAGCTTGTGCTGGCGCCTTCAAAGTAGGTTTCAATGTGAATGTGGAAGACAGGGGGGAGGAAAAATAAAATAAAATAAAATAAATTAAAAGGACGGCACCATCCCCCCGCCCATAAACACGCTTATCACTGCTCTCCGGCAGGGCTAGGTGGGTGGCTCGGCCTCCCTAGCACTAGGTAGTGGCTAGGTGGCAGGGGAAGCCAGGCTTCTTTCTGCCTTTTTAACCCACTCTGCTTCACCTTCGCCCCACACTCCCCCCCCCACTGACTGACGAAGGGAAATCACGTGACGACAGCAGTGAAAGAAAAAGAAGTGTTTTCTTCCCCTTCTGCCGGGAAGGGGGCAGGGAGAGCAAAAGTTGGCATTAGCCGCCCTGGGTCTGTGCACCAGCAAGCGGCCCCAGGCCAGGGTTAGGCCCATGTCAGAGCCGGAGCTGCAGGGTGCTCCTGCCGCCGCCATCTTGGTGGGCAGCCCCACGAGCCTGGGCATAGCCACGGCACCACTTGCAGGGACAGGGGATAAGGCCTTCGCTGGGGCTGCCCCAACCTCGCCTCGCGTCTTCCACAGACCCTGAAATGCACATATGCTACTGTGGTGGTAAGCGCCAGCATGAGCAGTGGCAACTCTTAGGAAATAAATGGAGGTAGTCATGAAGGTGCTGCTACTTATTGGCCACGTCTTCAGTTGGCACTGTCAATAGATTGATTTGCTCAGCACTGGGTGTAAGCTGGACTTGCTGCAGAGAAAAGGTGCACCTCCTCAGTGGCAGCGGGCAGACAGCTCAGGTTTTAGGACCAAGAAAAGAATGAGCAGCATTAAATTCATTAATTCCAGCAGTAAAGCCCTTCGGACACATCATGCTGTAGCTGCTGTACCTGATGCCTCGCCATTCAGATTCTCAAAGATATTAAACCACGCTTCCACTTCTGCACTGCGTGCTAATTTACTTTTTTCTTTTCAGAAACAATTTAGGCCGTGTTAAGAGGCTAATAAAAAGAAAATCTCACAATCTTTGCCATCAATCAGCAGCACCATTAGCTGCAGGCAGAGGAGCAGTTACAAATGGCCCGAGGAGCGCACGGTGGTGAGCAGCCTGACCCCGGCTGGAACAGGAGGGCTGCAACCTGAGCCAGGAGGGCGCGAATTCCTGCACCGTGCCCCCCCTGCGCCAAGCAGGGCGGCCCTTAAGGAGGCTCAGGCCCGCGGCCCTAAGGGGAACCAAGGCGTGGGGCTGCCCAGACACAGAGCCGGAATGCACCTCGCTCCTAGTGCCCTTTTGGTTAATCTTGATGAATTCCTTCAGCTAGACGTTAAAATCGGTAACGGAGTCGTGTTGCTTGTTAAAAGCAAAAAATGCAGCAGTCTTCCTGCCTGTTTGGCCATTAGGATGAAAAAGAGCAGATCTGGATCACCTCTGTCTTCCCATCAACTGATGGATTAATCTACATTTTGTAAAGGTGCCGCTGACAGCAACAGAATTCTCAGTTGGTTCGCTCCTTGGATTTGGTAGCTGCCTGCTGTTGTCGACGGGTCACAGTGATCATCTCAGACCAAAAAGGAAAAAGAAAAAAAAATCAACAAAAAACAGCCCACATTTTTGCAGCACTTCCATTCATGCGTGTTTTAAACAAACAGAGGTGCTAACAGCCTTTATCCTGCAGCCCCTTTGCTACAGAGCAGCCCCACACAAACCACATCCATGCTGTCAGAGGCAACCTGCATTACTTGGATATTACCAACTGAGCCCACGATAAATAAAACATCGAGAACAGGAAAAATACAGAATTCCTTGCAGGACCAAAGGCTTTCTTTCATTCATCTACACCAACAGTAGCACAGCAGTCAATAGCTGACTGGCAAATCTTGACAGCAAGTAGAAAAACTGAGACTCAGAATCTGTATTTTTGGACCCTTCTGGATCCTCATTATGCAGATTTGGAATGCACTGATCCAGAAGGGGACTGACAAATCTAAAGACCGCTGTGACAATAAGCATTGGTCTCTGCCACTCCTTTATGCAGCACAACCCAAACTGACCTACATTGTTAAAAATACTTCTTGAAATAGGCACTAATGCTGTAAAAGACAAATGTATTCACAGAAGCCTTGTTTTTAAGGAATCTTGTATTAATTCATAAAGAGTATTTTTATTTTGCACATCCATTCCTTTTCCGAATTTCTTTAAGGCTGAATGTAGCACCATGACAGTAATGTTTTAATAACATTGTTACCATAAAGCTCTTTATTAAATTGTTCAAACAGTGGAAAGGGAACATTTCAAAATCTGAGTAGCTCCTTTTCCACAAAATATTTTGTCTAATGAATGTGTCTTTTACAATAATGTAAGCAGTATTTTCAAACAGCTTTTTTTTTAAAGGAATTGAAGATTACTATATTTCGTATACATTTAGCATGTCTATTTGTTTGAAAACTAACCTCCATGCAGATTAAATAAAGACAAGTAATTTGCTTTTTCTGTACTTCATCTCATGCTGTGTGACAATTACATACATACATATGTAAAAATACAAATAAATTAGATTAATTCCAAATTAAATACCAACCTGTTCAACAGTTAAAAAAAAAGGGGGGGGGGGGGGGGGGAAAGGGGGAAAAAATTTCTACATGT